>PVNU02001076.1:600000-929886 GCA_003013855.2 Liriodendron chinense | reverse complement strand
CTAAACCTAATCCTAAACTCAAATCACCTAAACTAACCTACACCTATTCCTAAATCCATTTACCTAACCTAATCTTTCACCCAAACACGAAAACCTAACCCGAAACCCGATCCCGAACCCGAAAATCTCAACCTATGCCTAAACCTAATCCTAAACTCAAATCACCTAAACTAAACCTACACCTATTCCTAATCCATTCACCTAACATAACCCTAGACACAAACATGAAAACCTAACCCGAAATCCGATCCCGAACCCAAAAATCTCAACCTATGCCTAAACCTAATCCTAAACACAAATCACCTAAACTAAACCTACACCTATTCCTAAATCTATTCACTGAACCTAAACCTAGACCCAAACATGAAAACCTAATCTGAAATCCAATCCCGAATCCAAAAATCTCAACCTATGCCAAAACCTAATCCTAAACTCAATTCATCTAAACTAACCTACACCTATTACTAAATCCCTTCACCACCTAAACATAGACCCCAACACAAAATTCGACCCTAAAACCCGGTCCCGAACCTGAAAATCTCAACTATACCCAAACCTAATCCTAAACTCAACATCTAAACCAAAGCTACACCTATTCCTAAATCCATTCACCACACCTAAACCTAGACACAACAAGTAAACCTAACCCGAATCCAGTCCCGAACCGAAAATCTCAACCTATGCCTAAACCTAATCATAAACTCAAATCACTTGAAAACTAACGTACACCTATTTCCTAAATCCATTCACCTAACCTAAACTTGACCCAAACACGAAAATGCGACCCTAAACACGATCCCGAACCCGTAAATCTCAACCTATGCCCTAAACCTAATCCACAACTCAAATCATCTAAACTAAACCTAGACCCTATTCCTAAATCCATTCACCTAACCTAACCCGTAGACCCATAACTTGAAACCTAACCCGAAATTCGATCCGAACCCCGAAAAATCTCAACCTATGCCTAAACCTAATCCTAAACACAAATCATCTAAACCAACCTACACCTATTCCTAAATCCATTCACCCGTAACCTAAACCTAGGCCCAAACATGAAAACCTAACCCAGTAATTCGTTCCTGAACCCTGAAATCATCAACCTACGTGCCTAAACCTAATCCTAAACCCAAATCACTTTAACTAAACCTACACTTTTTCCCTAAATCCATTCACCAGATGCTAAACTTAGACCCAAACACGAAATGCAACCCTAAACCCGATCCCAAACCCGAAAAATCTCAACCTAATGCCTAAACCTAATCCCAACTCAAATTCAACTAAACTAAACCTACACCTATTCCTAAATCCATTCACCTGACCTAACCTAGACCCAAACAAGAAACCTAACCCGAATTCGATCCCGAACCCGAAAATCTCAAACCTATGCCTACACCTAATCCTAAACTCAAATCATCTAGACTAAACCTACACCTATTCCTAAATCCATTCACCTAACCTAAACCTAGACCCAAACCTGAAAACCTAATCCGAAATCCAATCCCGAATCCGAAATTCACAACCTATGCCAAAACATAATCCTAAGCTCAAATCATCTAAACTAAACCTACAACTATTACTAAATCCCTTTACCAAACCTAACTTACACCCAAATACGAAAATTCGACCCTAAACCCGGTCCCGAACCTGAAAATCTCAACCTATGCCCAACCAAACCCTAAACTCAAAATCATATAAACCAAACTTACACCTATTCCTAATCCATTCACCACCACTAAACCTAGACACAAACATGAAAACCTAACCCGAAATTCAATCCCGAACGCGAAAATTCCAACCTATGCCTAAACCTAATCCTAACCTCAAATCACCTAAACTAAACCTACACCTATTCCTAAATCCATTCACCTAACCTAAACTTAGACCCAAACACCAAAATGCGACCCTAAACCCGATCCCGAACCCGAAAATCTCAATCTATGCCTAAACGAAATCCTAAACTCAAATCATCTAAACGAAACCTACACCTATTCCTAAATCCATTCACCTAACCTAACCCTAGACCCAAACATGAAAAACCATAACCGAAATCCAATCCCGAACCCGAAAATATCAACTACGCTAAACCTAATCCTAAACTCAAATCACTTAAACTAACCTACACTATTCCTAAATCCATTCACCTAACCTAAACTTAGACCCCAAACATGAAAATAAGCGAACCCTAAACGATCCCGAACCCGAAAATCTCAACCTATGCCTAACACTATCCTAAACTCAATCATCTAACTAAACCTACACCTATTCCAAATCCCTCACCTAACCTAAACCTAGAACCGAACATGAAACCCTAATCGAAATCGAATCCCCGAACCAGAAAATCTCAACCATGCCAAACCTAATCCAAATTAAACTCAAATCATCTAAACTAAACCTAGACCTATTCATAAATCACTCACCTAACATAACCCTAGACCCAAACATGAAAAGTCAACCAGAAATCCGATCCCGAACCCGATAAATCTCAACCTATGCCTAAACCTAATCCTAAACTCAAAATCATCTAACCTAAACCCACACCTATTCCAAAATCCCGTCTCCTAACCTAAACCTAGACCCGAACATGAAACCTAATCCGAAATCGAATCCCGAACCTGAAAATCACAACCTATTCCTAAACCTAATCCTAACTCAAATCATCAAAACTAACCTAGATCCTTCTAAATTCATTCATCTAACCTAACCCTAGACCCAAACATGAAAACCTAACCAGAAATCTGATCCCGAACCCGAAAATCTCAACCTGCCTAAACCTAATCCTAAACACAAATCATCTAAACTAACCTACACCTATTCCTAAATCCATTCATTGAACCTAAACCTAGACCCAAACATGAAAACCTAACCCGAAGTCCAATCCCGAACCCGAAAATCTCAACTGATGCCTAAACCTAATCCTAAACTCAAATCACTTTAACTAAACCTACACTTATTCCTAAATCCATTCACCTAATCTAAACTTAGACCCAAACACGAAATGCAACCCTAAGCCCGATCCCGAACCCGAAAATCTCAACGTATGCCTTAAACCGAAGCCTTATAACTCAAATCGGTTAAACTAAACCTACACACTATTCTAAATCCATTCACCAACCTAAAACTTAGACCCAACACGAAAACCTAGCTCGAAACCCACGACCCGAACCGAAATCTCAACCTATTGCCAGAACTTAATCCTAAACTCCAATCACCTAAACTAAACCTACACCTATTCGAAATCCATTCACCTAACCTAAACTTTGACCCAAAACACGAAACCCTAACCCGAAACCCGATCCCGAACCCGAAATATCACCTATGCCTAAACCTATCCTAAACTCAAATCACCTAAACTAAACCTACACCTATTCCTACATCCATTCACCCAACCTAAACTTAGAACCAAACACGAAACCCTAACCAAAACGCGATTCCGAACCCGAAATCTCAACCTACGCCTAACCTAATCCTAAACCAAATCACCTAAACTAAACCTACACCTATTCCTAAATCCATTCGCCTAACCTAAACTTAGACCCAAACACGACAATAGCGACCCTAAACACGATCCCGAACCCGAACATCATAACCTATGCCGCTAAACCTAATCCTAAACTCAAATCACTCTAAACTAAACCTACGCCTATTCCTAAATCCATTCACCTAACACTTAAACCTAGACCAAACAAGAAAGCCCACCCGAAATCCACTCCAAAAATGCAAAAATCTCAACCTATGCCATAACCTAATCCTCAACTCAAATCACTTGTACTAAACCTACACCTATTCCTAAATCCATTCACCTAACAAAACTAAGACCCAACACGAAAATGCGACCTATCACGATCTCGAAACCCGAGAAAATCTCAACCTATGCCTAAACTAATCCTAAACTCAAATCATATAAACTAAACCTACACCTATTCCTAAATCCATTCACCTAACGAAAGCCTAGACCCAAACATGAAACCTAACCCGAAATACGATCCCGAACCCGAAATCTCAACCTATGCCTAAACCTATCCTAAACTCAAATCAGTTAACTAAACCTACACTATTCCCAATCCCATTTCACCTACCTAAACGTTCACCCAAACTCGAAAACCCTAACTCGAAACCCCGATTCCAAGACACCCGGAAACTCTCACCTTTGCCTAAACCTAATCCTCAAACTCACAATCACCTATCACTCAACCTAACACCTATTCCCTAAATCCATTCACCTAACCTAATCTTTGACCCCCCAACCACGAAAAACACCTAACCCGATCCCGAACCCGCAAATCTCAACCTATGACCTATAACTAATCCTAAAGTCATAATAACCTAAAACTAACCTCCACCTATTGCCGAAATCACCTTCACCTACCTAAACTTTGACCCAAACACCCAAATGCGACCCTAAACCGATCCCGAGACCCGATACAATATTCACACTTATGCCTAAACGAAATCCTAAAACTCAAATCATCTAAACGAAACCTTTTACACCTATTCCTAAATCCATTACACTAACCTAACCCTAGACCACCAACATGAAACCTAACCCGAAACCCGATCCCGAACCCGAAAATATCAAACCTATGCCTAAACCTAATCCTAAACTCAAATCACCTAAACTAAACCTACACCTATTCCTACATCCATCACCCACCTAAACTTTGAACCAAACACGAAACCCTAACCCAAAACGCTATTCCGAACCCGAAAACTCAACCTAACACGCCTAAACCTAATCCTAAGCTCAAAATCACCTAAACTAAACCTACACCTATTCCTAAATCCATTCGCCTAACCTAAACTTAGACCCAAACACGAAAATGCGACCCTAAACACGATCTCGAACCCGAAAATTCTCAACCTATGCCTAAACCTAATCCTAAACTCAAATCATATAAACTAAACCTACACCTATTCCTAAATCCATTCACCTAACGTACCCTAGACCCAAACATGAAAACCTAACCCGAAATACGATCCCCGAACCCGAAAATCTCAACCTATGCCTAAACCTAATCCTAAACTCAAATCAGTTAAACTAAACCTACACTTATTCCTAAATCCATTCACCTAACCTAAACGTTGACCCAAACACGAAAACCTAACTCGAAACCCGATCTCGAACCCGAAAATCTCAACCTATGCCTAAACCTAATCCTAAACTCAAATCACCTAACTAACCTACAACCTATTCCTAAATCCATTCACCTAACCTAAACTTAGACCCAAACACGAAACCCTAACCCAAAAACGCGAAACCGAACCCGAAATCTCAACCTACGCCTAAACCAATTCCTAAACTCAAATCACCTAAACAAAACCTACACCTATTTCCTAAATCCATTCGCCTAACCTAAACCAAGACCCAAACAAGAAAACCTAAACCGAAACCCAATCCCGAACCCGTAAATCTTAACCTATGCCTAAACCTAATCCTAAACTCAAATCACTTAAAGTAAACCTACACCTATTCCTAAATCCATTCACCTAACCCAAACCTAGATCCAGACATGAAAACCTAACCCAAAATTCTTAACCTACGCCTAATCCTAATCCTAACCTCAAATCACCTAAACTAAACCTACACCTATCCTAAATCATTCACCTAACCTAAACTTAGACCCAAACACCAAAATGCGACCCTAAACCCGATCCCGAACCCGAAAATCTCAATCTATGCCTAAACGAAATCCTAAACTCAAATCATCTAAACGAAACCTACACCTATTACTAAATCCATTCACCTAACCTAACCCTAGACCCAAACATGAAAACCTAACCCGAAATCCAATCCTGAACCCGAAAATCTCAACCTACGCCTAAACCTAATCCTAAACTCAAATCACTTAAACTAAACCTACACCTATTCCTAAATCCATTCACCTAACCTAAACTTAGACCCAAACATGAAAATGCGACCCAAAACCCGATCCCGAACCCGAAAATCTCAACCTAGCCTAACCTAATCCTAAACTCAAATCATCTAAACTAAACCTACACCTATTCCAAAATCCCTCCACCTAACCTAAACCTAGACCCGAACATGAAAACCTAATACGAAATCGAATCCCGAACCAGAAAATCTCAACCTATGCCTAAACCTAATCCTAAACTCAAATCATCTAAACTAAACCTACACCTATTCCTAAATCCATTCACCTAACCTAACCCTAGACCCAAACATGAAAACCTAACCCGAAATCCAATCCCGAACCCGAAAATATCAACCTACGCCTAAACCTAATCCAAAACTCAAATCACTTAAACTAAACCTACACCTATTCCTAAATCCATTCACCTAACCTAAACTTAGACCCAAACATGAAAATGCGACCCTAAACCCGATCCCGAACCCGAAAATCTCAACCTATGCCTAAACCTAATCCTAAACTCAAATCATTTAAACTAAACCTACACCTATTCCAAAATCCCTTCACCTAACCTAAACCTAGAACCGAACATGAAAACCTAATCCGAAATCGAATCCCGAACCAGAAAATCTCAACCTATGCCTAAACCTAATCCAAAACTCAAATCATCTAAACTAAACCTAGACCTATTCCTAAATCCATTCACCTAACCTAACCCTAGACCCAAACATGAAAACCTAACCAGAAATCCGATCCCGAACCCGAAAATCTCAACCTATGCCAAAACCTAATCCTAAACTCAAATCATCTAAACTAAACCCACACCTATTCCAAAATCCCGTCTCCTAACCTAAACCTAGACCCGAACATGAAAACCTAATCCGAAATAGAATCCCGAACCTGAAAATCACAACCTATTCCTAAACCTAATCCTAAACTCAAATCATCTAAACTAAACCTAGACCTATTCCTAAATCCATTCATCTAACCTAACCCTAGACCCAAACATGAAAACCTAACCAGAAATCTGATCCCGAACCCGAAAATCTCAACCTATGCCTAAACCTAATCCTAAACACAAATCATCTAAACTAAACCTACACCTATTCCTAAATGCATTCATTGAACCTAAACCTAGACCCAAACATGAAAACCTAACCCGAAATCCAATCCCGAACCCGAAAATCTCAACTGATGCCTAAACCTAATCCTAAACTCAAATCACTTTAACTAAACCTACACTTATTCCTAAATCCATTCACCTAATCTAAACTTAGACCCAAACACGAAAATGCAACCCTAAGCCCGATCCCGAACCCGAAAATCTCAACCGATGCCTAAACCTAACCCTAAACTCAAATCATCTAAAGTAAACCTACACCTATTCCTAAATCCATTCACCTGTCCTAAACCTAGACGGAAACATGAAACCTAACCCGAAATTCGATCCCGAACCCGAAAAACTCAACCTATGCCTAAACCTAGTCCTAAACTCAAATCATCTAGACTAAACCAACACCTATTCCAAATCCATTCACCTAACCTAAACCTAGACCCAAACATGAAAACCTAATCCGAAATCCAATCCCGAACCCGAAAATCTCAACCTATGCCAAAACCTAATCCTAAACTCAAATCATCTAAACTAAACCTACTCCTATTACTAAATCCATTCACCTAACCTAAACATAGACCCAAACACGAAAATTCAAACCTAAACCCGGTCCCAAACCCGAAAATCTCAACGTATGCCTAAACCTAAGCCTAAACTCAAATCGGTTAAACTAAACCTACACCTATTCCTAAATCCATTCACCTAACCTAAACTTAGACCCAAACACGAAAACCTAGCTCGAAACCCGACCCGAACCCGAAAATCTCAACCTATGCCAAAACTTAATCCTAAACTCGAATCACCTAAACTAAACCTACACCTATTCCGAAATCCATTCACCTAACCTAAACTTTGACCCAAACACGAAAACCTAACCCGAAACCCGATCCCGAACCCGAAAATATCAACCTATGCCTAAACCTAATCCTAAACTCAAATCACCTAAACTAAACCTACACCTATTCCTACATCCATTCACCCAACCTAAACTTAGAACCAAACACGAAACCCTAACCCAAAACGCGATTCCGAACCCGAAAATCTCAACCTACGCCTAAACCTAATCCTAAACTCAAATCACCTAAACTAAACCTACACCTATTCCTAAATCCATTCGCCCAACCTAAACTTAGACCCAAACACGAAAATGCGACCCTAAACCCGATCCCGAACCCGAAAATCTTAACCTACGCCTAAACCTAATCCTAAACTCAAATCATCTAAACTAAACCTACGCCTATTCCTAAATCCATTCACCTAACCTAAACCTAGACCCAAACAAGAAAACCCGACCCTAAATCCAATCCAAAAATCGAAAATCTCAACCTATGCCTTAACCTAATCCTCAACTCAAATCACTTGTACTAAACCTACACCTATTCCTAAATCCATACACCTAAACAAAACTAAGACCCAAACACGAAAATGCGACCCTAAACACGATCTCGAACCCGAAAATCACAACCTATGCCTAAACCTAATCCTAAACTCAAATCATATAAACTAAACCTACACCTATTCCTAAATCCATTCACCTAACGTAACCCTAGACCCAAACATGAAAACCTAACCCGAAATACGATCCCGAACCCGAAAATCTCAACCTATGCCTAAACCTAATCCTAAACTCAAATCAGTTAAACTAAACCTACACTTATTCCTAAATCCATTCACCTAACCTAATCTTTGACCCAAACACGAAAACCTAACCCGATCCCGAACCCGAAAATCTCAACCTATGCCTAAACCTAATCCTAAACTCACATCACCTAAACTAAACCTAGACCTATTCCTAAATCCATTCACCTAACCTAACCCTAGACCCAAACATGAAAACCTAACCAGAAATCCGATCCCGAACCCGAAAATCTCAACCTATGCCTAAACCTAATCCTAAACTCAAATCATCTAAACTAAACCCACACCTATTCCAAAATCCCGTCTCCTAACCTAAACCTAGACCCGAACATGAAAACCTAATCCGAAATCGAATCCCGAACCTGAAAATCACAACCTATTGCTAAACCTAATCCTAAACTCAAATCATCTAACCTAAACCTAGACCTATTCCTAAATCCATTCATCTAACCTAACCCTAGACCCAAACATGAAAACCTAAGCAGAAATCTGATCCCGAACCCGAAAATCTCAACCTACGCCTAAACTTAATCCTAAACACAAATCATCTAAACTAAACCTACACCTATTCCTAAATCCATTCACCTAACCTAATCTTTGACCCAAACACGAAAACCTAACCCGATCCCGAACCCGAAAATCTCAACCTATGCCTAAACCTAATCCTAAACTCAAATCACCTAAATTAAACCTACACCTATTCCTACATCCATTCACCCAACCTAAACTTAGAACCAAACACGAAACCCTAACCCAAAACGCGATTCCGAACCCGTAAATCTCAACCTACGCCTAAACCTAATCCTAAACTCAAATCACTTAAACTAAACCTACACCTATTCCCAAATCCATTCACCTAACCTAAACTTAGACCCAAACTTGAAAATGCGACCCTAAACCCGATCCCGAACCCGAAAATCTCAACCTATGCCTAAACTAATCCTACACCTATTCCAAAATCCCTCCACCTAACCTAAACCTAGACCCGAACATGAAAACCTAATCCGAAATCGAATCCCGAACCAGAAAATCTCAACCTATGCCTAAACCTAATCCTAAACTCAAACCATCTAAACTAAACCTAGAACTATTCCTAAATCCATTCACTTAACCTAACCCTAGACCCAAACATGAAAACCTAACCAGAAATCCGATCCCGAACCCGAAAATCTCAACCTATGCCTAAACCTAATCCTAAAATCAAATCATCTAAACTAAACCCACACCTATTCCAAAATCCCTTCTCCTAACCTAAACCTAGACCCGAACATGAAAACCTAATCCGAAATCGAATCCCGAACCTGAAAATCACAACCTATGCCTAAACCTAATCCTAAACTCAAATCATCTAAACTAAACCTAGACCTATTCCTAAATCCATTCACCTAACCTAACCCTAGACCCAAACATGAAAACCTAAACAGAAATCCGATCCCGAACCCGAAAATCTCAACCTATGCCTAAACCTAATCCTAAACTCAAATCATCTAAACTAAACCCACACCTATTCCAAAATCCCGTCTCCTAACCTAAACCTAGACCCGAACATGAAAACCTAATCCGAAATCGAATCCCGAACCTGAAAATCACAACCTATTACTAAACCTAATCCTAAACTCAAATCATCTAAACTAAACCTAGACCTATTCCTAAATCCATTCATCTAACCTAACCCTAGACCCAAACATGAAAACCTAACCAGAAATCTGATCCCGAACCCGAAAATCTCAACCTATGCCTAAACTTAATCCTAAACACAAATCATCTAAACTAAACCTACACCTATTCCTAAATCCATTCATTGAACCTAAACCTAGACCCAAACATGAAAACCTAACCCGAAATCCAATCCCGAACCCGAAAATCTCAACTGATGCCTAAACCTAATCCTAAACTCAAATCACTTTAACTAAACCTACACTTATTCCTAAATCCATTCACCTAATCTAAACTTAGACCCAAACACGAAAATGCAACCCTAAGCCCGATCCCGAACCCGAAAATCTCAACCGATGCCTAAACCTAACCCTAAACTCAAATCATCTAAAGTAAACCTACACCTATTCCTAAATCCATTCACCTGTCCTAAACCTAGACGGAAACATGAAAACCTAACCCGAAATTCGATCCCGAACCCGAAAAACTCAACCTATGCCTAAACCTAGTCCTAAACTCAAATCATCTAGACTAAACCAACACCTATTCCTAAATCCATTCACCTAACCTAAACCGAGACCCAAACATGAAAACCTAATCCAAAATCCAATCCCGAACCCGAAAATCTCAACCTATGCCAAAACCTAATCCTAAACTCAAATCATCTAAACTAAACCTACTCCTATTACTAAATCCATTCACCTAACCTAAACATAGACCCAAACACGAAAATTCAACCCTAAACCCGGTCCCGAACCCGAAAATCTCAACGTATGCCTAAACCTAAGCCTAAACTCAAATCGGTTCAACTAAACCTACACCTATTCCTAAATCCATTCACCTAACCTAAACTTAGACCCAAACACGAAAACCTAGCTCGAAACCCGACCCGAACCCGAAAATCTCAACCTATGCCAAAACTTAATCCTAAACTCGAATCACCTAAACTAAACCTACACCTATTCCGAAATCCATTCACCAAACCTAAACTTTGACCCAAACACGAAAATGCACCCCTAAGCCCGATCCCGAACCCGAAAATCTCAACCGATGCCTAAACCTAACCCTAAACTCAAATCATCTAAAGTAAACCTACACCTATTCCTAAATCCATTCACCTGTCCTAAACCTAGACCCAAACATGAAAACCTAATCCAAAATCCAATCCCGAACCCGAAAATCTCAACCTATGCCAAAACCTAATCCTAAACTCAAATCATCTAAAGTAAACCTACTCCTATTACTAAATCCATTCACCTAACCTAAACATAGACCCAAACACGAAAATTCAACCCTAAACCCGGTCCCGAACCCGAAAATCTCAACGTATGCCTAAACCTAAGCCTAAACTCAAATCGGTTATACTAAACCTACACCTATTCCTATATCCATTCACCTAACCTAAACTTGGACCCAAACACGAAAACCTAGCTCGAAACCCGACCCGAACCCGAAAATCTCAACCTATGCCAAAACTTAATCCTAAACTCGAATCACCTAAACTAAACCTACACCTATTCCGAAATCCATTCACCTAACCTAAACTTTGACCCAAACACGAAAGCGTAACCCGAAACCCGAAACCCGAAACCCGATCCCGAACCCGAAAATATCAACCTATGCCTAAACCTAATCCTAAACTCAAATCACCTAAAATAAACCTACACCTATTCCTACATCCATTCACCCAACCTAAACCAAGACCCAAACAAGAAAACCTAAACCGAAACCCAATCCCGAACCCGAAAATCTTAACCTATGCCTAAACCTAATCCTAAACTCAAATCACTTAAACTAAACCTACACCTATTCCTAAATCCATTCACCTAACCTAAACCTAGCTCCAGACATGAAAACTTAACCCAAAATTTTTAACCTACGCCTAATCCTAATCCTAACCTCAAATCACCTAAACTAAACCTACACCTATTCCTAAATCCATTCACCTAACCTAAACTTAGACCCAAACACCAAAATGCGACCCTAAACCCGATCCCGAACCCGAAAATCTCAATCTATGCCTAAACGAAATCCTAAACTCAAATCATCTAAACGAAACCTACACCTATTCCTAAATCCATTCACCTAACCTAACCCTAGACCCAAACATGAAAACCTAACCCGAAATCCAATCCCGAACCCGAAAATCTCAACCTACGCCTAAACCTAATCCTAAACTCAAATCACTTAAACTAAACCTACACCTATTCCTAAATCCATTCACCTAACCTAACCTTAGACCCAAACATGAGAACCTAACCAGAAATCCGATCCCGAACCCGAAAATCTCAACCTATGCCTAAACCTAATCCTAAACTCAAATCATCTAAACTAAACCCACACCTATTCCAAAATCCCGTCTCCTAACCTAAACCTAGACCCGAACATGAAAACCTAATCCGAAATCGAATCCCGAACCTGAAAATCACAACCTATTACTAAACCTAATCCTAAACTCAAATCATCTAAACTAAACCTAGACCTATTCCTAAATCCATTCATGTAACCTAACCCTAGACCCAAACATGAAAACCTAACCAGAAATCTGATCCCGAACCCGAAAATCTCAACCTATGCCTAAACTTAATCCTAAACACAAATCATCTAAACTAAACCTACACCTATTCCTAAATCCATTCATTGAACCTAAACCTAGACCCAAACATGAAAACCTAACCCGAAATCCAATCCCGAACCCGAAAATCTCAACTGATGCCTAAACCTAATCCTAAACTCAAATCACTTTAACTAAACCTACACTTATTCCTAAATCCATTCACCTAATCTAAACTTAGACCCAAACACGAAAATGCAACCCTAAGCCCGATCCCGAACCCGAAAATCTCAACCGATGCCTAAACCTAACCCTAAACTCAAATCATCTAAAGTAAACCTACACCTATTCCTAAATCCATTCACCTGTCCTAAACCTAGACGGAAACATGAAAACCTAACCCGAAATTCGATCCCGAACCCGAAAAACTCAACCTATGCCTAAACCTAGTCCTAAACTCAAATCATCTAGACTAAACCAACACCTATTCCTAAATCCATTCACCTAACCTAAACCGAGACCCAAACATGAAAACCTAATCCAAAATCCAATCCCGAACCCGAAAATCTCAACCTATGCCAAAACCTAATCCTAAACTCAAATCATCTAAACTAAACCTACTCCTATTACTAAATCCATTCACCTAACCTAAACATAGACCCAAACACGAAAATTCAACCCTAAACCCGGTCCCGAACCCGAAAATCTCAACGTATGCCTAAACCTAAGCCTAAACTCAAATCGGTTCAACTAAACCTACACCTATTCCTAAATCCATTCACCTAACCTAAACTTAGACCCAAACACGAAAACCTAGCTCGAAACCCGACCCGAACCCGAAAATCTCAACCTATGCCAAAACTTAATCCTAAACTCGAATCACCTAAACTAAACCTACACCTATTCCGAAATCCATTCACCAAACCTAAACTTTGACCCAAACACGAAAGCCTAACCCGAAACCCGAAACCCGAAACCCGATCCCGAACCCGAAAATATCAACCTATGCCTAAACCTAATCCTAAACTCAAATCACCTAAAATAAACCTACACCTATTCCTACATCCATTCACCCAACCTAAACCAAGACCCAAATAAGAAAACCTAAACCGAAACCCAATCCCGAACCCGAAAATCTTAACCTATGCCTAAACCTAATCCTAAACTCAAATCACTTAAACTAAACCTACACCTATTCCTAAATCCATTCACCTAACCTAAACCTAGATCCAGACATGAAAACTTAACCCAAAATTCTTAACCTACGCCTAATCCTAATCCTAACCTCAAATCACCTAAACTAAACCTACACCTATTCCTAAATCCATTCACCTAACCTAAACTTAGACCCAAACACCAAAATGCGACCCTAAACCCGATCCCGAACCCGAAAATCTCAATCTATGCCTAAACGAAATCCTAAACTCAAATCATCTAAACGAAACCTACACCTATTCCTAAATCCATTCACCTAACCTAACCCTAGACCCAAACATGAAAACCTAACCCGAAATCCAATCCCGAACCCGAAAATCTCAACCTACGCCTAAACCTAATCCTAAACTCAAATCACTTAAACTAAACCTACACCTATTCCCAAATCCATTCACCTAACCTAAACTTAGACCCAAACTTGAAAATGCGACCCTAAACCCGATCCCGAACCCGAAAATCTCAACCTATGCCTAAACCTAATCCTAAACTCAAATCATCTAAACTAAACCTACACCTATTCCAAAATCCCTCCACCTAACCTAAATCTAGACCCGAACATGAAAACCTAATCCGAAATCGAATCCCGAACCAGAAAATCTCAACCTATGCCTAAACCTAATCCTAAACTCAAATCATCTAAACTAAACCTAGACCTATTCCTAAATCCATTCACCTAACCTAACCCTAGACCCAAACATGAAAACCTAAACAGAAATCCGATCCCGAACCCGAAAATCTCAACCTATGCCTAAACCTAATCCTAAACTCAAATCATCTAAACTAAACCCACACCTATTCCAAAATCCCGTCTCCTAACCTAAACCTAGACCCGAACATGAAAACCTAATCCGAAATCGAATCCCGAACCTGAAAATCACAACCTATTACTAAACCTAATCCTAAACTCAAATCATCTAAACTAAACCTAGACCTATTCCTAAATCCATTCATGTAACCTAACCCTAGACCCAAACATGAAAACCTAACCAGAAATCTGATCCCGAACCCGAAAATCTCAACCTATGCCTAAACTTAATCCTAAACACAAATCATCTAAACTAAACCTACACCTATTCCTAAATCCATTCATTGAACCTAAACCTAGACCCAAACATGAAAACCTAACCCGAAATCCAATCCCGAAGCCGAAAATCTCAACTGATGCCTAAACCTAATCCTAAACTCAAATCACTTTAACTAAACCTACACTTATTCCTAAATCCATTCACCTAATCTAAACTTAGACCCAAACACGAAAATGCACCCCTAAGCCCGATCCCGAACCCGAAAATCTCAACCGATGCCTAAACCTAACCCTAAACTCAAATCATCTAAAGTAAACCTACACCTATTCCTAAATCCATTCACCTGTCCTAAACATAGACGGAAACATGAAAACCTAACCCGAAATTCGATCCCGAACCCGAAAAACTCAACCTATGCCTAAACCTAGTCCTAAACTCAAATCATCTAGACTAAACCAACACCTATTCCTAAATCCATTCACCTAACCTAAACCTAGACCCAAACATGAAAACCTAATCCAAAATCCAATCCCGAACCCGAAAATCTCAACCTATGCCAAAACCTAATCCTAAACTCAAATCATTTAAACTAAACCTACTCCTATTACTAAATCCATTCACCTAACCTAAACATAGACCCAAACACGAAAATTCAACCCTAAACCCGGTCCCGAACCCGAAAATCTCAACGTATGCCTAAACCTAAGCCTAAACTCAAATCGGTTAAACTAAACCTACACCTATTCCTAAATCCATTCACCTAACCTAAACTTAGACCCAAACACGAAAACCTAGCTCGAAACCCGACCCGAACCCGAAAATCTCAACCTATGCCAAAACTTAATCCTAAACTCGAATCACCTAAACTAAACCTACACCTATTCCGAAATCCATTCACCTAACCTAAACTTTGACCCAAACACGAAAGCCTAACCCGAAAACCGAAACCCGAAACCCGATCCCGAACCCGAAAATATCAACCTATGCCTAAACCTAATCCTAAACTCAAATCACCTAAAATAAACCTACACCTATTCCTACATCCATTCACCCAACCTAAACCAAGACCCAAACAAGAAAACCTAAACCGAAACCCAATCCCGAACCCGAAAATCTTAACCTATGCCTAAACCTAATCCTAAACTCAAATCACTTAAACTAAACCTACACCTATTCCTAAATCCATTCACCTAACCTAAACCTAGATCCAGACATGAAAACTTAACCCAAAATTCTTAACCTACGCCTAATCGTAATCCTAACCTCAAATCACCTAAACTAAACCTACACCTATTCCTAAATCCATTCACCTAACCTAAACTTAGACCCAAACACCAAAATGCGACCCTAAACCCGATCCCGAACCCGAAAATCTCAATCTATGCCTAAACGAAATCCTAAACTCAAATCATCTAAACGAAACCTACACCTATTCCTAAATCCATTCACTTAACCTAACCCTAGACCCAAACATGAAAACCTAACCCGAAATCCAATCCCGAACCCGAAAATCTCAACCTACGCCTAAACCTAATCCTAAACTCAAATCACTTAAACTAAACCTACACCTAGTCCTAAATCCATTCACCTAACCTAACCTTAGACCCAAACATGAGAACCTAACCAGAAATCCGATCCCGAACCCGAAAATCTCAACCTATGCCTAAACCTAATCCTAAACTCAAATCATCTAAACTAAACCCACACCTATTCCAAAATCCCGTCTCCTAACCTAAACCTAGACCCGAACATGAAAACCTAATCCGAAATCGACTCCCGAACCTGAAAATCACAACCTATTACTAAACCTAATCCTAAACTCAAATCTTCTAAACTAAACCTAGACCTATTCCTAAATCCATTCATCTAACCTAACCCTAGACCCAAACATGAAAACCTAACCAGAAATCTGATCCCGAACCCGAAAATCTCAACCTATGCCTAAACTTAATCCTAAACACAAATCATCTAAACTAAACCTACACCTATTCCTAAATCCATTCATTGAACCTAAACCTAGACCCAAACATGAAAACCTAACCCGAAATCCAATCCCGAACCCGAAAATCTCAACTGATGCCTAAACCTAATCCTAAACTCAAATCACTTTAACTAAACCTACACTTATTCCTAAATCCATTCACCTAATCTAAACTTAGACCCAAACACGAAAATGCAACCCTAAGCCCGATCCCGAACCCGAAAATCTCAACCGATGCCTAAACCTAACCCAAAACTCAAATCATCTAAAGTAAACCTACACCTATTCCTAAATCCATTCACCTGTCCTAAACCTAGACGGAAACATGAAAACCTAACCCGAAATTCGATCCCGAACCCGAAAAACTCAACCTATGCCTAAACCTAGTCCTAAACTCAAATCATCTAGACTAAACCAACACCTATTCCTAAATCCATTCACCTAACCTAAACCTAGACCCAAACATGAAAACCTAATCCAAAATCCAATCCCGAACCCGAAAATCTCAACCTATGCCAAAACCTAATCCTAAACTCAAATCATCTAAACTAAACCTACTCCTATTACTAAATCCATTCACCTAACCTAAACATAGACCCAAACACGAAAATTCAACCCTAAACCCGGTCCCGAACCTGAAAATCTCAACGTATGCCTAAACCTAAGCCTAAACTCAAATCGGTTAAACTAAACCTACACCTATTCCTAAATCCATTCACCTAACCTAAACTTAGACCCAAACACGAAAACCTAGCTCGAAACCCGACCCGAACCCGAAAATCTCAACCTATGCCAAAACTTAATCCTAAACTCGAATCACCTAAACTAAACCTACACCTATTCCGAAATCCATTCACCTAACCTAAACTTTGACCCAAACACGAAAGCCTAATCCGAAACCCGAAACCCGAAACCCGATCCCGAACCCGAAAATATCAACCTATGCCTAAACCTAATCCTAAACTCAAATCACCTAAAATAAACCTACACCTATTCCTACATCCATTCACCCAACCTAAACCAAGACCCAAACAAGAAAACCTAAACCGAAACCCAATCCGAACCCGAAAATCTTAACCTATGCCTAAACCTAATCCTAAACTCAAATCACTTAAACTAAACCTACACCTATTCCTAAATCCATTCACCTAACCTAAACCTAGATCCAGACATGAAAACTTAACCCAAAATTCTTAACCTACGCCTAATCCTAATCCTAACCTCAAATCACCTAAACTAAACCTACACCTATTCCTAAATCCAATCACCTAACCTAAACTTAGACCCAAACACCAAAATGCGACCCTAAACCCGATCCCGAACCCGAAAATCTCAATCTATGCCTAAACGAAATCCTAAACTCAAATCATCTAAACGAAACCTACACCTATTCCTAAATCCATTCACCTAACCTAACCCTAGACCCAAACATGAAAACCTAACCCGAAATCCAATCCCGAACCCGAAAATCTCAACCTACGCCTAAACCTAATCCTAAACTCAAATCACTTAAACTAAACCTACACCTATTCCCAAATCCATTCACCTAACCTAAACTTAGACCCAAACTTGAAAATGCGACCCTAAACCCGATCCCGAACCCGAAAATCTCAACCTATGCCTAAACTAATCCTACACCTATTCCAAAATCCCTCCACCTAACCTAAACCTAGACCCGAACATGAAAACCTAATCCGAAATCGAATCCCGAACCAGAAAATCTCAACCTATGCCTAAACCTAATCCTAAACTCAAATCATCTAAACTAAACCTAGACCTATTCCTAAATCCATTCACCTAACCTAACCCTAGACCCAAACATGAAAACCTAACCAGAAATCCGATCCCGAACCCGAAAATCTCAACCTATGCCTAAACCTAATCCTAAACTCAAATCATCTAAACTAAACCCACACCTATTCCAAAATCCCGTCTCCTAACCTAAACCTAGACCCGAACATGAAAACCTAATCCGAAATCGAATCCCGAACCTGAAAATCACAACCTATTCCTAAACCAATTCCTAAACTCAAATCATCTAAACTAAACCTAGACCTATTCCTAAATCTATTCATCTAACGTAACCCTAGACCCAAACATGAAAACCTAACCAGAAATCTGATCCCGAACCCGAAAATCTCAACCTATGCCTAAACCTAATCCTAAACACAAATCATCTAAACTAAACCTACACCTATTCCTAAATCCATTCATTGAACCTAAACCTAGACCCAAACATGAAAACCTAACCCGAAATCCAATCCCGAATCCGAAAATCTCAACTGATGCCTAAACCTAATCCTAAACTCAAATCACTTTAACTAAACCTACACTTATTCCTAAATCCATTCACCTAATCTAAACTTAGACCCAAACACGAAAATGCAACCCTAAGCCCGATCCCGAACCCGAAAATCTCAACCGATGCCTAAACCTAACCCTAAACTCAAATCATCTAAAGTAAACCTACACCTATTCCTAAATCCATTCACCTGTCCTAAACCTAGATGGAAACATGAAAACCTAACCCGAAATTCGATCCCGAACCCGAAAAACTCAACCTATGCCTAAACCTAGTCCTAAACTCAAATCATCTAGACTAAACCAACACCTATTCCTAAATCCATTCGCCTAACCTAAACCTAGACCCAAACATGAAAACCTAATCCAAAATCCAATCCCGAACCTGAAAATCTCAACCTATGCCAAAACCTAATCCTAAACTCAAATCATCTAAACTAAACCTACTCCTATTACTAAATCCATTCACCTAACCTAAACATAGACCCAAACACGAAAATTCAACCCTAAACCCGGTCCCGAACCCGAAAATCTCAACGTATGCCTAAACCTAAGCCTAAACTCAAATCGGTTAAACTAAACCTACACCTATTCCTAAATCCATTCACCTAACCTAAACTTAGACCCAAACACGAAAACCTAGCTCGAAACCCGACCCGAACCCGAAAATCTCAACCTATGCCAAAACTTAATCCTAAACTCGAATCACCTAAACAAAACCTACACCTATTCCGAAATCCATTCACCTAACCTAAACTTTGACCCAAACACGAAAACCTAACCCGAAACCCGATCCCGAACCCGAAAATATCAACCTTTGCCTAAACCTAATCCTAAACTCAAATCACCTAAACTAAACCTACACCTATTCCTACATCCATTCAGCCAACCTAAACCAAGACCCAAACAAGAAAACCTAAACCGAAACCCAATCCCGAACCCGAAAATCTTAACCTATGCCTAAACCTAATCCTAAACTCAAATCACTTAAACTAAACCTACACCTATTCCTAAATCCATTCACCTAACCTAAACCTAGATCCAGACATGAAAACCTAACCCAAAATTCTTAACCTACGCCTAATCCTAATCCTAAACTCGAATCACCTAAACTAAACCTACACCTATTCCGAAATCCATTCACCTAACCTAAACTTTGACCCAAACACGAAAACCTAACCCGAAACCCGATCCCGAACCCGAAAATATCAACCTATGCCTAAACCTAATCCTAAACTCAAATCATCTAAACTAAACCTACACCTATTCCTAAATCCATTCATTGAACCTAAACCTAGACCCAAACATGAAAACCTAACCCGAAATCCAATCCCGAACCCGAAAATCTCAACTGATGCCTAAACCTAATCCTAAACTCAAATCATCTAAACTAAACCTACACCTATTCCTAAATCCATTCATTGAACCTAAACCTAGACCCAAACATGAAAACCTAACCCGAAATCCAATCCCGAACCCGAAAATCTCAACTGATGCCTAAACCTAATCCTAAACTCAAATCACCTAAACTAAACCTACACCTATTCCTACATCCATTCACCCAACCTAAACTTAGAACCAAACACGAAACCCTAACCCAAAACGCGATTCCGAACCCGAAAATCTCAACCTACGCCTAAACCTAATCCTAAACTCTAATCACCTAAACTAAACCTACACCTATTCCTAAATCCATTCGCCCAACCTAAACTTAGACCCAAACACGAAAATGCGACCCTAAACCCGATCCCGAACCCGAAAATCTTAACCTATGCCTAAACCTAATCCTAAACTCAAATCATCTAAACTAAACCTACGCCTATTCCTAAATCCATTCACCTAACCTAAACCTAGACCCAAACAAGAAAACCCGACCCGAAATCCAATCCTAAAATCGAAAATCTCAACCTATGCCTTAACCTAATCCTCAACTCAAATCACTTGTACTAAACCTACACCTATTCCTAAATCCATTCACCTAACCAAAACTAAGACCCAAACACGAAAATGCGACCCTAAACACGATCTCGAACCCGAAAATCCCAACCTATGCCTAAACCTAATCCTAAACTCAAATCATATAAACTAAACCTACACCTATTCCTAAATCCATTCACCTAACGTAACCCTAGACCCAAACATGAATACCTAACCCGAAATACGATCCCGAACCCGAAAATCTCAACCTATGCCTAAACCTAATCCTAAGCTCAAATCAGTTAAACTAAACCTACACTTATTCCTAAATCCATTCACCTAACCCAATCTTTGACCCAAACACGAAAACCTAACCCGATCCCGAACCCGAAAATCTCATCCTATGCCTAAACCTAATCCTAAACTCAAATCACCTAAACTAAACCTAGACCTATTCCTAAATCCATTCACCTAACCTAACCCTAGACCCAAACATGAAAACCTAACCAGAAATCCGATCCCGAACCCGAAAATCTCAACCTATGCCTAAACCTAATCCTAAACTCAAATCATCTAAACTAAACCCACACCTATTCCAAAATCCCGTCTCCTAACCTAAACCTAGACCCGAACATAAAAACCTAATCCGAAATCGAATCCCGAACCTGAAAATCACAACCTATTACTAAACCTAATCCTAAACTCAAATCATCTAAACTAAACCTAGACCTATTCCTAAATCCATTCATCTAACCTAACCCTAGACCCAAACATGAAAACCTAAGCAGAAATCTGATCCCGAACCCGAAAATCTCAACCTATGCCTAAACTTAATCCTAAACACAAATCATCTAAACTAAACCTACACCTATTCCTAAATCCATTCACCTAACCTAATCTTTGACCCAAACACGAAAACCTAACCCGATCCCGAACCCGAAAATCTCAACCTATGCCTAAACCTAATCCTAAACTCAAATCACCTAAACTAAACCTACACCTATTCCTAAATCCATTCACCTAACCTAAACTTAGACCCAAACACGAAACCCTAACCCAAAACGCGAACCCGAACCCGAAAATCTCAACCTACGCCTAAACCAATTCCTAAACTCAAATCACTTAAACAAAACCTACACCTATTCCTAAATCCATTCGCCTAACCTAAACCAAGACCCAAACAAGAAAACCTAAACCGAAACCCAATCCCGAACCCGAAAATCTTAACCTATGCCTAAACCAAATCGTAAACTCAAATCACTTAAACTAAACCTACACCTATTCCTAAATCCATTCACCTAACCTAAACCTAGATCCAGACATGAAAACCTAACCCAAAATTCTTAACCTACGCCTAATCCTAATCCTAACCTCAAATCACCTAAACTAAACCTACACCTATTCCTAAATCCATTCACCTAACCTAAACTTAGACCCAAACACCAAAATGCGACCCTAAACCCGATCCCGAACCCGAAAATCTCAATCTATGCCTAAACGAAATCCTATACTCAAATCAACTAAACGAAACCTACACTTATTACTAAATCCATTCCCCTAACCTAACCCTTGACCCAAACATGAAAACCTAACCCGAAATCCAATCCCGAACCCGAAAATCTCAACCTACGCCTAAACCTAATCCTAAACTCAAATCACTTAAACTAAACCTACACCTATTCCCAAATCCATTCACCTAACCTAAACTTAGACCCAAACATGAAATGCGACCCTAAACCCGATCCCGAACCCGAAAATCTCAACCTATGCCTAAACCTAATCCTAAACTCAAATCATCTAAACTAAACCTACACCTATTCCAAAATCCCTCCACCTAACCTAAACCTAGACCCGAACATGAAAACCTAATCCGAAATCGAATCCCGAACCAGAAAATCTCAACCTATGCCTAAACCTAATCCTAAACTCAAATCATCTAAACAAAACCTAGACCTATTCCTAAATCCATTCACCTAACCTAACCTTAGACCCAAACATGAAAACCTAACCAGAAATCCGATCCCGAACCCGAAAATCTCAACCTATGCCTAAACCTAATCCTAAACTCAAATCATCTAAACTAAACCCACACCTATTCCAAAATCCCGTCTCCTAACCTAAACCTAGACCCGAACATGAAAACCTAATCCGAAATCGAATCCCGAACCTGAAAATCACAACCTATTACTAAACCTAATCCTAAACTCAAATCATCTAAACTAAACCTAGACCTATTCCTAAATCCATTCATCTAACCTAACCCTAGACCCAAACATGAAAACCTAACCAGAAATCTGATCCCGAACCCGAAAATCTCAACCTATGCCTAAACTTAATCCTAAACACAAATCATCTAAACTAAACCTACACCTATTCCTAAATCCATTCATTGAACCTAAACCTAGACCCAAACATGAAAACCTAACCCGAAATCCAATCCCGAACCCGAAAATCTCAACTGATGCCTAAACCTAATCCTAAACTCAAATCACTTTAACTAAACCTACACTTATTCCTAAATCCATTCACCTAATCTAAACTTAGACCCAAACACGAAAATGCAACCCTAAGCCCGATCCCGAACCCGAAAATCTCAACCGATGCCTAAACCTAACCCTAAACTCAAATCATCTAAAGTAAACCTACACCTATTCCTAAATCCATTCACCTGTCCTAAACCTAGACGGAAACATGAAAACCTAACCCGAAATTCGATCCCGAACCCGAAAAACTCAACCTATGCCTAAACCTAGTCCTAAACTCAAATCATCTAGACTAAACCAACATCTATTCCTAAATCCATTCACCTAACCTAAACCTAGACCCAAACATGAAAACCTAATCCAAAATCCAATCCCGAACCCGAAAATCTCAACCTATGCCAAAACCTAATCCTAAACTCAAATCATCTAAACTAAACCTACTCCTATTACTAAATCCATTCACCTAACCTAAACATAGACCCAAACACGAAAATTCAACCCTAAACCCGGTCCCGAACCCGAAAATCTCAACGTATGCCTAAACCTAAGCCTAAACTCAAATCGGGTAAACTAAACCTACACCTATTCCTAAATCCATTCACCTAACCTAAACTTAGACCCAAACACGAAAACCTAGCTCGAAACCCGACCCGAACCCGAAAATCTCAACCTATGCCAAAACTTAATCCTAAACTCGAATCACCTAAACTAAACCTACACCTATTCCGAAATCCATTCACCTAACCTAAACTTTGACCCAAACACGAAAGCCTAACCCGAAACCCGAAACCCGAAACCCGATCCCGAACCCGAAAATATCAACCTATGCCTAAACCTAATCCTAAACTCAAATCACCTAAAATAAACCTACACCTATTCCTACATCCATTCACCCAACCTAAACCAAGACCCAAACAAGAAAACCTAAACCGAAACCCAATCCCGAACCCGAAAATCTTAACCTATGCCTAAACCTAATCCTAAACTCAAATCACTTAAACTAAACCTACACCTATTCCTAAATCCATTCACCTAACCTAACCCTAGACCCAAACATGAAAACCTAACCCGAAATCCAATCCCGAACCCGAAAATCTCAACCTACGCCTAAACCTAATCCTAAACTCAAATCACTTAAACTAAACCTACACCTATTCCTAAATCCATTCACCTAACCTAAACTTAGACCCAAACATGAAAATGCGACCCTAAACCCGATCCCGAACCCGAAAATCTCAACCTATGCCTAAACCTAATCCTAAACTCAAATCATCTAAACTAAACCTACACCTATTGCAAAATCCCTCCACCTAACCTAAACCTAGACCCGAACATGAAAACCTAATCCGAAATCGAATCCCGAACCAGAAAATCTCAACCTATGCCTAAACCTAATCCTAAACTCAAACCATCTAAACTAAACCTAGACCTATTCCTAAATCCATTCACTTAACCTAACCCTAGACCCAAACATGAAAACCTAACCAGAAATCCGATCCCGAACCCGAAAATCTCAACCTATGCCGAAACCTAATCCTAAAATCAAATCATCTAAACTAAACCCACACCTATTCCAAAATCCCTTCTCCTAACCTAAACCTAGACCCGAACATGAAAACCTAATCCGAAATCGAATCCCGAACCTGAAAATCACAACCTATGCCTAAGCCTAATCCGAAACTCAAATCATCTAAACTAAACCTAGACCTATTCCTAAATCCATTCATCTAACCTAACCCTAGACCCAAACATGAAAACCTAACCAGAAATCTGATCCCGAACCCGAAAATCTCAACCTATGCCTAAACCTAATCCTGAACACAAATCATCTAAACTAAACCTACACCTATTCCTAAATCCATTCATTGAACCTAAACCTAGACCCAAACATGAAAACCTAACCCGAAATCCAATCCCGAACCCGAAAATCTCAACTGATGCCTAAACCTAATCCTAAACTCAAATCACTTTAACTAAACCTACAATTATTCCTAAATCCATTCACCTAATCTAAACTTAGACCCAAACACGAAAATGCAACCCTAAGCCCGATCCCGAACCCGAAAATCTCAACCGATGCCTAAACCTAACCCTAAACTCAAATCATCTAAAGTAAACCTACACCTATTCCTAAATTCATTCACCTGTCCTAAACCTAGACGGAAACATGAAAACCTAACCCGAAATTCGATCCCGAACCCGAAAAACTCAACCTATGCCTAAACCTAGTCCTAAACTCAAATCATCTAGACTAAACCAACACTTATTCCTAAATCCATTCACCTAACCTAAACCTAGACCCAAACATGAAAACCTAATCAGAAATCCAATCCCGAACCCGAAAATCTCAACCTATGCAAAAACCTAATCCTAAACTCAAATCATCTAAACTAAACCTACTCCTATTACTAAATCCATTCACCTAACCTAAACATAGACCCAAACACGAAAATTCGACCCTAAACCCGGTCCCGAACCTGAAAATCTCAACCTATGCCAAAACCTAATCCTAAACTCAAATCATCTAAACTAAACCTACTCCTATTACTAAATCCATTCACCTAACCTAAACATAGACCCAAACACGAAAATTCAACCCTAAACCCGGTCCCGAACCCGAAAATCTCAACGTATGCCTAAACCTAAGCCTAAACTCAAATCTGTTAAACTAAACCTACACCTATTCCTAAATCCATTCACCTAACCTAAACTTAGACCCAAACACGAAAACCTAGCTCGAAACCCGACCCGAGCCCGAAAATCTCAACCTATGCGAAAACTTAATCCTAAACTCAAATCACCTAAACTAAACCTACACCTATTCCGAAATCCATTCACCTAACCTAAACTTTGACCCAAACACGAAAACCTAACCCGAAACCCGATCCCGAACCCGAAAATATCAACCTATGCCTAAACCTAATCCTAAACTCAAATCACCTAAACTAAACCTACACCTATTCCTACATCCATTCACCCAACCTAAACTTAGAACCAAACACGAAACCCTAACCCAAAACGCGATTCCGAACCCGTAAATCTCAACCTATGCCTAAACCTAACCCTAAACTCAAATCACCTAAACTAAACCTACACCTATTCCCAAATCCATTCGCCTAACCTAAACTTAGACCCAAACACGAAAATACGACCCTAAACCCGATCCCGAACCCGAAAATCTTATCCTATGCATAAACCTAATCCTAAACTCAAATCATCTAAACTAAACCTACGCCTATTACTAAATCCATTCACCTAACCTAAACCTAGACCCAAACAAGAAAACCCAACCCGAAATCCAATCCAAAAATCGAAAATCTCAACCTATGCCTAAACCTAATCCTCAACTCAAATCACTTATACTAAACCTACACCTATTCCTAAATCCATTCACCTAACCAAAACTAAGACCCAAACACGAAAATGGGACCCTAAACACGATTTCGAACCCAAAAATCTCAACCTATGCCTAAACCTAATCCTAAACTCAAATCATATTAACTAAACCTACACCTATTCCTAAATCCATTCACCTAACGTAACCCTAGACCCAAACATGAAAACCTAACCCGAAATACGATCCCGAACCCGAAAATCTCAACCTATGCCTAAACCTAATCATAAACTCAAATCAGTTAAACTAAACCGACACCTATTCCTAAATCCATTCACCTAACCTAAACTTTGACCCAAACACGAAAACCTAACCCGAAACCCGATCCCGAACCCGAAAATCTCAACCTATGCTTACACCTAATCCTAAACTCAAATCACCTAAACTAAACCTACACCTATTCCTAAATCCATTCACCTAACCTAATCTTTGACCCAAACACGAAAACCTAACCCGATCCCAAACCCGAAAATCTCAACCTTTGCCTAAACCTAATCCTAAACTCAAATCACCTAAACTAAACCTACACCTATTCCTAAATCCATTCACCTAACCTAAACATAGACCCAAACACGAAACCCTGACCCAAAACGCGAACCCGAACCCGAAAATCTCAACCTACGCCTAAACCAATTCCTAAACTCAAATCACCTAAACAAATCCTACACCTATTCCTAAATCCATTCGCCTAACCTAAACCAAGACCCAAACAAGAAAACCTAAACCGAAACCCAATCCCGAACCCAAAAATCTTAACCTATGCGTAAACCTAATCCTAAACTCAAATCACTTAAACTAAACCTACACCTATTCCTAAATCCATTCACCTAACCTAAACCTAGATCCAGACATGAAAACCTAACCCAAAATTCTTAACCTACGCCTAATCCTAATCCTAACCTCAAATCACCTAAACTAAACCTACACCTATTCCTAAATCCATTCACCTAACCTAAACTTAGACCCAAACACCAAAATGCGACCCTAAACCCGATCCCGAACCCGAAAATCTCAATCTATGCCTAAACGAAATCCTAAACTCAAATCATCTAAACGAAACCTACACCTATTCCTAAACCCATTCACCTAACCTACCTTAGACCCAAACATTAAAACCTAACCCAAAATCCAATCCCGAACCCGAAAATCTCAACCTACGCCTAAACCTAATCCTAAACTCAAATCACTTAAACTAAACCTACACCTATTCCTAAATCCATTCACCTAACCTAAACTTAGACCCAAACATGAAAATGCGACCCTAAACCCGATCCCGAACCCGAAAATCTCAACCTATGCCTAAACCTAATCCTAAACTCAAATCATCTAAACTAAACCTACACCTATTCCAAAATCCTTACACCTAACCTAAACCTAGACCCGAACATGAAAACCTAATCCGAAATCGAATCCCGAACCAGAAAATCTCAACCTATGCCTAAGCCTAATCCTAAAGTCAAATCATCTAAACTAAACCTAGACCTATTCCTAAATCCATTCACCTAACCTAACCCTAGACCGAAACATGAAAACCAAACCAGAAATCCGATCCCGAACTCGAAAATCTCAACCTATGCCTAAACCTAATCCTAAACTCAAATCATCTAAACTAAACCCACACCTATTCCAAAATCCCTTCTCCTAACCTAAACCTAGACCCGAACATGAAAACCTAATCCGAAATCGAATCCCGAACCTGAAAATCTCAACCTACGCCTAAACCAATTCCTAAACTCAAATCACTTAAACAAAACCTACACCTATTCCTAAATCCATTCGCCTAACCTAAACCAAGACCCAAACAAGAAAACCTAAACCGAAACCCAATCCCGAACCCGAAAATCTTAACCTACGCCTAAACCTAATCCTAAACTCAAATCACTTAAACTAAACCTACACCTATTCCTAAATCCATTCACCTAACCTAAACCTAGATCCAGACATGAAGGCCTAACCTAAAATTCTTAACCTACGCCTAATCCTAGTCCTAACCTCAAATCACCTAAACTAAACCTACACCTATTCCTAAATCCATTCACCTAACCTAAACTTAGACCCAAACACCAAAATGCGACCCTAAACCCGATCCCGAACCCGAAAATCTCAATCTATGCCTAAACGAAATCCTAAACTCAAATCATCTAAACGAAACCTACACCTATTCCTAAATCCATTCACCTAACCTAACCCTAGACCCAAACATGAAAACCTAACCCGAAATCCAATCCCGAACCCGAAAATCTCAACCTACGCCTAAACCTAATCCTAAACTCAAATCACTTAAACTAAACCTACACCTATTCCTAAATCCATTCACCTAACCTAAACTTAGACCCAAACATGAAAATGCGACCCTAAACCCGATCCCGAACCCGAAAATCTCAACCTATGCCTAAACCTAATCCTAAACTCAAATCATCTAAACTAAACCTACACCTATTCCAAAATCCCTCCACCTAACCTAAACCTAGACCCGAACATGAAAACCTAATCCGAAATCGAATCCCGAACCAGAAAATCTCAACCTATGCCTAAACCTAATCCTAAACTCAAACCATCTAAACTAAACCTAGACCTATTCCTAAATCCATTCACTTAACCTAACCCTAGACCCAAACATGAAAACCTAACCAGAAATCCGATCCCGAACCCGAAAATCTCAACCTATGCCTAAACCTAATCCTAAAATCAAATCATCTAAACTAAACCCACACCTATTCCAAAATCCCTTCTCCTAACCTAAACCTAGACCCGAACATGAAAACCTAATCCGAAATCGAATCCCGAACCTGAAAATCACAACCTATGCCTAAGCCTAATCCGAAACTCAAATCATCTAAACTAAACCTAGACCTATTCCTAAATCCATTCATCTAACCTAACCCTAGACCCAAACATGAAAACCTAACCAGAAATCTGATCCCGAACCCGAAAATCTCAACCTATGCCTAAACCTAATCCTGAACACAAATCATCTAAACTAAACCTACACCTATTCCTAAATCCATTCATTGAACCTAAACCTAGACCCAAACATGAAAACCTAACCCGAAATCCAATCCCGAACCCGAAAATCTCAACTGATGCCTAAACCTAATCCTAAACTCAAATCACTTTAACTAAACCTACAATTATTCCTAAATCCATTCACCTAATCTAAACTTAGACCCAAACACGAAAATGCAACCCTAAGCCCGATCCCGAACCCGAAAATCTCAACCGATGCCTAAACCTAACCCTAAACTCAAATCATCTAAAGTAAACCTACACCTATTCCTAAATTCATTCACCTGTCCTAAACCTAGACGGAAACATGAAAACCTAACCCGAAATTCGATCCCGAACCCGAAAAACTCAACCTATGCCTAAACCTAGTCCTAAACTCAAATCATCTAGACTAAACCAACACTTATTCCTAAATCCATTCACCTAACCTAAACCTAGACCCAAACATGAAAACCTAATCAGAAATCCAATCCCGAACCCGAAAATCTCAACCTATGCAAAAACCTAATCCTAAACTCAAATCATCTAAACTAAACCTACTCCTATTACTAAATCCATTCACCTAACCTAAACATAGACCCAAACACGAAAATTCGACCCTAAACCCGGTCCCGAACCTGAAAATCTCAACCTATGCCAAAACCTAATCCTAAACTCAAATCATCTAAACTAAACCTACTCCTATTACTAAATCCATTCACCTAACCTAAACATAGACCCAAACACGAAAATTCAACCCTAAACCCGGTCCCGAACCCGAAAATCTCAACGTATGCCTAAACCTAAGCCTAAACTCAAATTGGTTAAACTAAACCTACACCTATTCCTAAATCCATTCACCTAACCTAAACTTAGACCCAAACACGAAAACCTAGCTCGAAACCCGACCCGAGCCCGAAAATCTCAACCTATGCGAAAACTTAATCCTAAACTCAAATCACCTAAACTAAACCTACACCTATTCCGAAATCCATTCACCTAACCTAAACTTTGACCCAAACACGAAAACCTAACCCGAAACCCGATCCCGAACCCGAAAATATCAACCTATGCCTAAACCTAATCCTAAACTCAAATCACCTAAACTAAACCTACACCTATTCCTACATCCATTCACCCAACCTAAACTTAGAACCAAACACGAAACCCTAACCCAAAACGCGATTCCGAACCCGAAAATCTCAACCTATGCCTAAACCTAACCCTAAACTCAAATCACCTAAACTAAACCTACACCTATTCCCAAATCCATTCGCCTAACCTAAACTTAGACCCAAACATGAAAATACGACCCTAAACCCGATCCCGAACCCGAAAATCTTATCCTATGCATAAACCTAATCCTAAACTCAAATCATCTAAACTAAACCTACGCCTATTACTAAATCCATTCACCTAACCTAAACCTAGACCCAAACAAGAAAACCCAACCCGAAATCCAATCCAAAAATCGAAAATCTCAACCTATGCCTAAACCTAATCCTCAACTCAAATCACTTATACTAAACCTACACCTATTCCTAAATCCATTCACCTAACCAAAACTAAGACCCAAACACGAAAATGCGACCCTAAACACGATTTCGAACCCAAAAATCTCAACCTATGCCTAAACCTAATCCTAAACTCAAATCATATTAACTAAACCTACACCTATTCCTAAATCCATTCACCTAACGTAACCCTAGACCCAAACATGAAAACCTAACCCGAAATACGATCCCGAACCCGAAAATCTCAACCTATGCCTAAACCTAATCATAAACTCAAATCAGTTAAACTAAACCGACACCTATTCCTAAATCCATTCACCTAACCTAAACTTTGACCCAAACACGAAAACCTAACCCGAAACCCGATCCCGAACCCGAAAATCTCAACCTATGCTTACACCTAATCCTAAACTCAAATCACCTAAACTAAACCTACACCTATTCCTAAATCCATTCACCTAACCTAATCTTTGACCCAAACACGAAAACCTAACCCGATCCCAAACCCGAAAATCTCAACCTTTGCCTAAACCTAATCCTAAACTCAAATCACCTAAACTAAACCTACACCTATTCCTAAATCCATTCACCTAACCTAAACATAGACCCAAACACGAAACCCTGACCCAAAACGCGAACCCGAACCCGAAAATCTCAACCTACGCCTAAACCAATTCCTAAACTCAAATCACCTAAACAAATCCTACACCTATTCCTAAATCCATTCGCCTAACCTAAACCAAGACCCAAACAAGAAAACCTAAACCGAAACCCAATCCCGAACCCAAAAATCTTAACCTATGCGTAAACCTAATCCTAAACTCAAATCACTTAAACTAAACCTACACCTATTCCTAAATCCATTCACCTAACCTAAACCTAGATCCAGACATGAAAACCTAACCCAAAATTCTTAACCTACGCCTAATCCTAATCCTAACCTCAAATCACCTAAACTAAACCTACACCTATTCCTAAATCCATTCACCTAACCTAAACTTAGACCCAAACACCAAAATGCGACCCTAAACCCGATCCCGAACCCGAAAATCTCAATCTATGCCTAAACGAAATCCTAAACTCAAATCATCTAAACGAAACCTACACCTATTCCTAAACCCATTCACCTAACCTAACCTTAGACCCAAACATTAAAACCTAACCCAAAATCCAATCCCGAACCCGAAAATCTCAACCTACGCCTAAACCTAATCCTAAACTCAAATCACTTAAACTAAACCTACACCTATTCCTAAATCCATTCACCTAACCTAAACTTAGACCCAAACATGAAAATGCGACCCTAAACCCGATCCCGAACCCGAAAATCTCAACCTATGCCTAAACCTAATCCTAAACTCAAATCATCTAAACTAAACCTACACCTATTCCAAAATCCTTACACCTAACCTAAACCTAGACCCGAACATGAAAACCTAATCCGAAATCGAATCCTGAACCAGAAAATCTCAACCTATGCCTAAGCCTAATCCTAAAGTCAAATCATCTAAACTAAACCTAGACCTATTCCTAAATCCATTCACCTAACCTAACCCTAGACCGAAACATGAAAACCAAACCAGAAATCCGATCCCGAACTCGAAAATCTCAACCTATGCCTAAACCTAATCCTAAACTCAAATCATCTAAACTAAACCCACACCTATTCCAAAATCCCTTCTCCTAACCTAAACCTAGACCCGAACATGAAAACCTAATCCGAAATCGAATCCCGAACCTGAAAATCTCAACCTACGCCTAAACCAATTCCTAAACTCAAATCACTTAAACAAAACCTACACCTATTCCTAAATCCATTCGCCTAACCTAAACCAAGACCCAAACAAGAAAACCTAAACCGAAACCCAATCCCGAACCCGAAAATCTTAACCTACGCCTAAACCTAATCCTAAACTCAAATCACTTAAACTAAACCTACACCTATTCCTAAATCCATTCACCTAACCTAAACCTAGATCCAGACATGAAGGCCTAACCTAAAATTCTTAACCTACGCCTAATCCTAGTCCTAACCTCAAATCACCTAAACTAAACCTACACCTATTCCTAAATCCATTCACCTAACCTAAACTTAGACCCAAACACCAAAATGCGACCCTAAACCCGATCCCGACCCCGAAAATCTCAATCTATGCCTAAACGAAATCCTAAACTCAAATCATCTAAACGAAACCTACACCTATTCCTAAATCCATTCACCTAACCTAACCCTAGACCCAAACATGAAAACCTAACCCGAAATCCAATCCCGAACCCGAAAATCTCAACCTACGCCTAAACCTAATCCTAAACTCAAATCACTTAAACTAAACCTACACCTATTCCTAAATCCATTCACCTAACCTAAACTTAGACCCAAACATGAAAATGCGACCCTAAACCCGATCCCGAACCCGAAAATCTCAACCTATGCCTAAACCTAATCCTAAACTCAAATCATCTAAACTAAACCTACACCTATTCCAAAATCCCTCCACCTAACCTAAACCTAGACCCGAACATGAAAACCTAATCCGAAATCGAATCCCGAACCAGAAAATCTCAACCTATGCCTAAACCTAATCCTAAACTCAAACCATCTAAACTAAACCTAGACCTATTCCTAAATCCATTCACTTAACCTAACCCTAGACCCAAACATGAAAACCTAACCAGAAATCCGATCCCGAACCCGAAAATCTCAACCTATGCCTAAACCTAATCCTAAAATCAAATCATCTAAACTAAACCCACACCTATTCCAAAATCCCTTCTCCTAACCTAAACCTAGACCCGAACATGAAAACCTAATCCGAAATCGAATCCCGAACCTGAAAATCACAACCTATGCCTAAGCCTAATCCGAAACTCAAATCATCTAAACTAAACCTAGACCTATTCCTAAATCCATTCATCTGACCTAACCCTAGACCCAAACATGAAAACCTAACCCAAAATCTGATCCCGAACCCGAAAATCTCAACCTATGCCTAAACCTAATCCTGAACACACATCATCTAAACTAAACCTACACCTATTCCTAAATCCATTCATTGAACCTAAACCTAGACCCAAACATGAAAACCTAACCCGAAATCCAATCCCGAACCCGAAAATCTCAACTGATGCCTAAACCTAATCCTAAACTCAAATCACTTTAACTAAACCTACAATTATTCCTAAATCCATTCACCTAATCTAAACTTAGACCCAAACACGAAAATGCAACCCTAAGCCCGATCCCGAACCCGAAAATCTCAACCGATGCCTAAACCTAACCCTAAACTCAAATCATCTAAAGTAAACCTACACCTATTCCTAAATTCATTCACCTGTCCTAAACCTAGACGGAAACATGAAAACCTAACCCGAAATTCGATCCCGAACCCGAAAAACTCAACCTATGCCTAAACCTAGTCCTAAACTCAAATCATCTAGACTAAACCAACACTTATTCCTAAATCCATTCACCTAACCTAAACCTAGACCCAAACATGAAAACCTAATCCGAAATCCAATCCCGAACCCGAAAATCTCAACCTATGCCAAAACCTAATCCTAAACTCAAATCATCTAAACTAAACCTACTCATATTACTAAATCCATTCACCTAACCTAAACAAAGACCCAAACACGAAAATTCGACCCTAAACCCGGTCCCGAACCTGAAAATCTCAACCTATGCCAAAACCTAATCCTAAACTCAAATCATCTAAACTAAACCTACTCCTATTACTAAATCCATTCACCTAACCTAAACATAGACCCAAACACGAAAATTCAACCCTAAACCCGGTCCCGAACCCGAAAATCTCAACGTATGCCTAAACCTAAGCCTAAACTCAAATCGGTTAAACTAAACCTACACCTATTCCTAAATCCATTCACCTAACCTAAACTTAGACCCAAACACGAAAACCTAGCTCGAAACCCGACCCGAGCCCGAAAATCTCAACCTATGCGAAAACTTAATCCTAAACTCAAATCACCTAAACTAAACCTACACCTATTCCGAAATCCATTCACCTAACCTAAACTTTGACCCAAACACGAAAACCTAACCCGAAACCCGATCCCGAACCCGAAAATATCAACCTATGCCTAAACCTAATCCTAAACTCAAATCACCTAAACTAAACCTACACCTATTCCTACATCCATTCACCCAACCTAAACTTAGAACCAAACACGAAACCCTAACCCAAAACGCGATTCCGAACCCGAAAATCTCGACCTATGCCTAAACCTAATCCTAAACTCAAATCACCTAAACTAAACCTACACCTATTCCCAAATCCATTCGCCTAACCTAAACTTAGACCCAAACACGAAAATACGACCCTAAACCCGATCCCGAACCCGAAAATCTTATCCTATGCATAAACCTAATCCTAAACTCAAATCATCTAAACTAAACCTACGCCTATTACTAAATCCATTCACCTAACCTAAACCTAGTCCCAAACAAGAAAACCCAACCCGAAATCCAATCCAAAAATCGAAAATCTCAACCTATGCCTAAACCTAATCCTCAACTCAAATCACTTATACTAAACCTACACCTATTCCTAAATCCATTCACCTAACCAAAACTAAGACCCAAACACGAAAATGCGACCCTAAACACGATTTCGAACCCAAAAATCTCAACCTATGCCTAAACCTAATCCTAAACTCAAATCATATAAACTAAACCTACACCTATTCCTAAATCCATTCACCTAACCTAATCTTTGACCCAAACACGAAAACCTAACCCGATCCCAAACCCGAAAATCTCAACCTTTGCCTAAACCTAATCCTAAACTCAAATCACCTAAACTAAACCTACACCTATTCCTAAATCCATTCACCTAACCTAAACTTTGACCCAAACACGAAAACCTAACCCGAAACCCGATCCCGAACCCGAAAATCTCAACCTATGCTTACACCTAATCCTAAACTCAAATCACCTAAACTAAACCTACACCTATTCCTAAATCCATTCACCTAACCTAATCTTTGACCCAAACACGAAAACCTAACCCGATCCCAAACCCGAAAATCTCAACCTTTGCCTAAACCTAATCCTAAACTCAAATCACCTAAACTAAACGTACACCTATTCCTAAATCCATTCACCTAACCTAAACATAGACCCAAACACGAAACCCTGACCCAAAACGCGAACCCGAACCCGAAAATCTCAACCTACTCCTAAACCTATTCCTAAACTCAAATCACCTAAACTAAACCTACACCTATTCCTAAATCCATTCGCCTAACCTAAACCAAGACCCAAACAAGAAAACCTAAACCGAAACCCAATCCCGAACCCGAAAATCTTAACCTATGCCTAAACCTAATCCTAAACCCAAATCACTTAAACTAAACCTACACCTATTCCTAAATCCATTCACCTAACCAAAACTAAGACCCAAACACGAAAATTCGACCCTAAACACGATCTCGAACCCGAAAATCTCAACCTATGCCTAAACCTAATCCTAAACTCAAATCATCTAAACTAAACCTACACCTATTCCTAAATCCATTCACCTAACCCAACCCTAGACCCAAGCATCAAAACCTAACCCGTAATACGATTCCGAACCCGAAAATCTCAACCTATGCCTAAACCTAATCATAAACTCAAATCATCGAAACTAAACCTACACCTATTCTTAAATCCATTCACCTAACCCAAACCTAGACCCAAACATGAAAACCTAACCCGAAATCCAATCCTAAACTCGACAATCTCAACCTATGCCTAAACCTAGTCATAAACTCAAATCACTTAAACTAAACCTGCACCTATTCGTAAATCCATTCACCTAACCTAAACTTAGACCCAAATACGAAAATGAGACCCTAAAAACGATCCCGAACCCGAAGATCTCAACCTATGCCTAAACCTAATCCTAACCACAAATCATCTAAACTAAACCTACAGCTAGTCCTAAATGCATTCACCGAACCTAAACCTAGACCCAAACATGAAAACCTAACCCGAAATCCAATCCCGAACCCGAAAATCTCAACCTATACCTAAACCTAATCGTAAACTCAAGTCACTTTAACTAAACCTACACCTATTCATAAATCCATTCACCTAATATAAACTTAGACCCAAACACGAAAATGCAACCCTAAACCCGATCCCGAACTCTAAAATCTCAACCTATGCCTAAACCTAATCCTAAACTCAAATCATCTAAACTAAACCTACACCTATTCCTAAATCCATTCACTTGACCAAAACCTAGACCCAAACATGAAAACCTAACCCGAAATTCGATCCCGAACCCGAAAATCTTAACCTATGCCTAAAGCTAATCCTAAACTCAAATCATCTAGACTAAACCTACACCTATTCCTAAATCCATTCACCTAACCAACACCAAGACCCAAACATGAAAACCTAATCTGAAATCCAATCCGAACCCAAAAATCTAAACCAATTCCTAAACCTAATCCTAAACTCAAATCACCTAAACCAAACCTACACCTATTCCTAAGTCCATTCACTTACGAAAACTTAGACCCAAACACAAAAACCTAACCCGAAATGCGATCCCGAACCCGAAATTCTCAACCAAAGCCCAAACCTAATCCTAAACTCAAATCACCTAAACTAAACCTACACCTATTCGTAAATCCATTCACTTAACCTAAACTTAGACCCAAACACCAAAATGCGACCATAAACCCGATCCCGAACCCGAAAATCTCAACATATGCCTAAACCTAATCCTAAACTCAAATATCTAAACTAAACCTACACCTATTCCTGAATCCATTCACCTAGCCTAAACTTAGACCCAAACACGGAAATGTGACCCTAAACTCGATCCCGAACCCAATAATCTCAACCTATGCCTAAACCTAATCCTAAACTCAAATCATCTAAATTAAACCTACACCTATTCCTAAATCCATTCTCCTAACCTAACCCTCGACCCAAACATGAAAACCTAACCCGTAATGCGATCCCGAACCCAAAATCTCAACCTATGCCTAAACCTAATCCTAAACTCAAATCATCTAAACTAAACCTACACCTATTCCTAAATCCATTCACCTAACCTAACCCTAGACCCAAACATGAAAACCTAACCCGAAATCCAATCCCAAACCCGAAAATCTCAACCTACGCCTAAACCTAATCATAAACTCAGATCACTTAAGCTAAACCTACACCTATTCCTAAATCCATTCACCTAACCTAAACTTAGACCCAAACATGAAAATGCGACCCGAAACACGTTCCCGAACCCGAAAATCTCAACCTATGCCTAAACCTAATCCTAAACTCAAATCATCTAAACTAAACCTACACCTATTCCTAAATCCATTCATCTGACCTAAACCTAGACCCAAACATGAAAACCTAACCAGAAATCCATTCCCGAACCCAAAAATCTAAACCTATGCCTAAACCTAATCCTAAACTCAAATCACCTAAACTAAACCTACACCTATTCCTAAATCCATTCACCCAACCTAAACTTTGACCCAAACACAAAAACCTAACCCGATATGCGATCCTGAACCTGAAAATCTCATCATATGCCTAAACCTAATCCTAAACTCAAATCATCTAAACTAAACCTAGACCTATTCCTGAATCCATTAACCTAGCCTAAACTTAGACCCAAACACGGAAATGTGACCCTAAACCTGATCCCGTACCCCGAAAATCTCAACCTATGCCTAAATCTAATCCTAAACTCAAATCACTTAAACTAAACCTACACCTATTCCTAAATCCATTCACCTAACCTAAACTTAGACCCAAACCCGAAAACGCGACCCTAAACCCGATCCCGAACCCAAAAATCTCAACCTATGCCTAAACCTAATCCTAAACTCAAATCATCTAAGCTAAACCTACACCTATTCCTAAATCCATTCACCTAACCTAAACTTAGACCCAAACATGAAAACCTAACCCGAAATCCAATCCCGAACCCGAAAAGCTCAACCTATGCCTAAACCTAATCCTAAACTCAAATCACCTAAACTGAACCTACACCTATTTTTAAATCCATTCACCTAACCTAAACTTAGACCTAAACTCGAAAACCTAACCCGAAACTCGATCCCGAACCCGAAAATCTCAACCTATGCCTAAACCTAATCTGGACTCAAATCACCTAAACTAAACCTATACCTATTCCTAAATCCACAACTCTAAACTAAGCTTGACTCTAATCTTTGCAGTGTAGATATGGATAAGAGTTGGATGCAAACTAAGAATCGGTTTGGCCCAGAGTATAAACAAGGTGTTAAGGAGTTAATAGAATTTACAAGATATTGGGCAGATTCAGGTAATAGAATTAGCTTTTCATACCGAAAATGCAAGAACATAGTTCACAAGACTTTAGACAGAGTGGAAGATGATTTGTTCATAGTTGGGATTAACCAGGGTTACACTTGGTGGATTCATCATGGTGAAGACTTCCACCAAAGAGTTGAGGCCACTAAAGTCCTTGCTGACCCAATTGTGCCTAATGAGGAGGATGAAGATGTTAACGATATGCAAGATATCATAGGGGATGTGTTAAGGGGAACAATTGCGGATACTAATTTTGCAGCGACAAGTAGTAGCCAGGATATTCCTCCTATGAGTGATGCCGAATAAGAAAAGTTGAATTTTCTTACAAGGTTACTTCATTTAAAGACAATAAATCGTTAGAGTAACAAATCGTTCGACATGTTACTAGGCTTGTTGAAAGAAGTATTACCTGAAGGTGAGACATTGCCTAAGTCTCATTACGAGGCAAAATCCTTAATGCGAGACTTGGGCCTTGGTTACATCCTCATACATGCATGTATAAATGATTGTGTATTGTATTGGAAAGAACATGAAAATGTTGAAGAGTGTCCATAATGTGGCGAGTCTAGGTGGAAATATGACGAACCTAAGCGTAAGAAAATTCCACAAAAGGTGTTAAGGTACTTTCCATTGAAACCCAGATTACAAAGATTGTTTACGTCGAGCAAGACGGCTGAAGATATGAGGTGACATAAGGAGAAACGCGTTCATGATGATAATACATTGAGGCATCCCGCTGACTTTGAAGCTTGGCAACAATTTGATAAGCAATATGACTGGTTTGTAGATGATTCTCGCAATGTTCGGCTAGGTCTTGTAAGTGATGGTTTTAATCCATTTGGTAGTATGAGTAGCTAGTACAATATGTGGCCAGTGATACTTATGCCCTACAATTTACCTCCTTAGTTGTGTATGAAGGAATCATTTTTATGATGTCGTTGCTTATTCCTGGACCCAAGTCACCAGGGAATGACATTGATGTGTATTTGCGACCGTTAGTAGATGAGTTAAATGAGTTGTGGAGTCAAGGTGTCCAGACGTATGACACTTTTACAACTACATAGAAATTTATATACTATACCAGCAGCCTACTACACACTGACAAAACTAGAGAAAAAATGTTTATGTCAATGGTTGAGATCGGTGAAGTTTTTCGATGGGTATGCATCGAATATCTCTCGGCGCGTAAACATTACGGACTGTAAGGTAACAAGAATGAAAAGTCATGACTGTCACGTCCTTCTGCAACGTCTACTACCGGTTGCGATTCGTGGATTCCTTAGCAAGGATGTTAGTGCTGCGCTGATTGAGTTGGGGATATTCTTTAAGAATTTGTGTTCGAAATCTTTGAATGTAGAGGTTATTAAACGACTGGAGAAGGATATTGTCGTAATCCTTTGCAAACTTGAAAGAATATTTTCACCTGCATTTTTCGATGTCATGGTACACCTAGCGATTCACTTACCACACGAAGCGAAGCTTGCAGGCCCAGTACAATATCGTTGGATGTATCCGATCGAAAGGTGATAGAACAATGATCATAAATTTTTATTCATTCCATAAACTACGTATATCCATGTTTTCATGTCCTCTAAACATAGTGATTTTGTGTACAGATACCTTCACACATTAAAACGATATGTGAGGAATAAGGCACGTCCAGAGGGATCCATTGCTGAGGCGTACATTGATAATGAGTGCCTGACATTTTGCTCCATGTATCTTCATGGCATATAGACTAGATTCAACCGAGAAGATCGGAATGCCGATGATGGGCAGGAGCATGAACAAGGAATCATATCTATATTCGCACATAACGTCCGTCCTTTAGGATCGCCAACGTTTCAGGATATAGACCTTCGGGATCAAGCGAAGGCATGGTGGTATGTGTTGCATAATTGTGAAGAAATAGAGTCGTACTTGGAGAAGTCTTCAATCGATAAGTGTATATCTACATACACGTAATCTCAAAATTTCTTGCTGACAATGTGCCAATTGTGTATAGCGAACACATCGGGGAGATGAAGTCCCAATACCCTACAAATTATGATCGAATGCATCAGGATCAGTTTCCAGAATGGTTCACAAAACGTGTAAGATTAATTTATCTTCTATCTCACCACACTTACAATATTGTTGTATTGCACAATATTTACACGGAATCTCAAATCTATAAACATTTATATTCTGTATGTGATGATAGATGAAGATGTTGCGCGCTAGCAACTCTGCGGATGCGTCTGATGCACTCTACTCACTGTCGTGTGGCCCTGATAGACGTATATCTAGATATACAAGTTGTATTGTAAACGGGATTCGGTTCCACACTGAAGAAAGTGAGAAATATAGGACCACACAAAATAGTGGGGTGGTTGTGAAGGGAACACATGAGGAGGTAGAAATTAATTTTTATGGCATTTTGACGGATATTATTGAGCTGAGTTATTGTATGAGAAAGCGGGTGTACTTATTTAAATGCGATTGGTGGGACATTGGAAATAAGAAGTTGGGAATACAGATTAATGACTACTTCACGAGCGTAAATTTATCTCGGAAGTGGTTTAAAGATGACCCATTTATCATAGCCGGCCAAGCCAAACAAGTATTCTACCTCACTGATACCAAGTTAGGCAACTCTTGGCACATGGTGCAGAAAATAAAGCCCAGGAACATATTTGACGTTCCCAAACTAGACGTTGAAGATAGCGATGAAGGGAGAAATGGAACGTCGTCAGTTGAACAAGTATATTAAGAAGACATGCCATCTTGGGATAGAGGGAATGATCCAAATGTTAATATTGATATGGTGCAATTGAATAGAGATGATGTGCCACCTGATCATGTTGATGCTTCAATCATAAATGACATTGTTAGAGATGATAGCGCTTTCATCGATGACGACGTTGCAGACAATGAAGAGGAAATATTTATCAGCGACAGTGATGGTGAAGAAGAAAGAGTGATAAGCAATAATGATTCAGACGACGATTATTAAATGTATACAATATTTACATGTCATTTTCAATTCGATTAATTTGATTATTACATGTATATATGTTTTACAAGTCATGATTTATTTCCTGAATTGACTTGTTTATAATCAACATTTACAGTTAAGTCACTTTCTGATCATGTCCTCCACAAACTGGAGCGTAGCGGAAGCACGCAGTATACTTCATCAGCTGTTGCGGATGGACTTCCGACCCTATATTCTTCTGGTAGGGCCAGAGAGATACCTGGTCTGGTCGATAAATGTAGGGAAGAAGACGATGACTCAGATGAAAGATTATACAATCTCAAAGAAATTCCGGACCCGATGGAGGAATATAACCGCGGAAAACTTCGTATGGAAGATGCGACATTGTCACTTGCACATATGAACGGGGTCTCGAGAGATCAGATTTCTCCTATTATGACTGGCATGTTTGCTGTAACAATGTCGAGTGCTTCATACAGCTTGACATATACATCTGCAGCATACGATAACTTACGCAGGGAGTATTTCGGATAGTTTATTCGAAGTTGATTTGTATTACAATGAAATATATATTCATTCTACCATGATGTTCATAAATATAAATTGACATTGTTTAAATTTATAAGTTTGTATTTCAGACATATTCAGTCATGGCACCAGGTGGGAGATCAAGTCGTTCGTGGACTGGATCTACCCCTTCCACCCGTGATACGACGCAGACAGCATCAGCGTCGCACGGTGCATCACAGGCATCTGATCCTTCGGTTGAGCATACACCGGGCACTGCATGTAAGTGTAGACATTTATTTAGTGATTTCTATTTATATTGTTACTTACATATATCTTTTTTCGCGACAGCATCTTCTACCAGCCGACGAGGACGTGGACCCACGCTTGGGTTAGTTTTAGAGCGACTTACGTGTGAGGGTAGGGTGGTAGTAGAGTTCCCACACGACTGCCTTAGACTTATTGGGGACAGTGCCAGACTGTTTACGTCTGAGGTCGGTGTCCTATGCCGATCTCTGATCCCCGCCACCACCCCCGTTGGACTGACGTGACAGATGATGTGCGACAGCTCATCCGTCAGCGCCTTCAGGTAAATTTTAGTAAATTGAAATTTTCTTTTGTGAAAGTTCATTTACGGTTAAGTCATATTCTTAATAAGTTTATTGCCTTAATTTATTATTTACGAAACTGTAGGATAAATTTGACTTCAATTTGAATGTTCCTTACATTTCTCATGCCGTCGATGACATGATCAGAGAGCGGTTCAAGGAGTACCACGGAGAGTTACACCAGCGGTACAAGCGGTGCAGGATGCACGATGAGGCCGTACTGTCCGTACTGCCCCACATTACTACAGACGACTGGCGGATACTCTGCGAGAGATTTTCGTCGGAGGCTTTTTAGGTAATATTTACAAATTTACGATATCTTAAGGTAACAATTAAATTCGCAATTAATAGCAATGTATTTTGTATAATGTGTTCAGAAGAGGAGTAGAATAAATTCTGCGAACAGGAAAAAGTTACAAGTGAACCACGTAGCTGGTTCAAAGTCATTTGTATGACATCGTTATAACATGGTAAGAAATTATTGATGATTATTAAGTTAATATATTATTTTGATTGGCATTTATTATAAGTCTTCTTTCCTTTCGATTGCGCAACGAGATTCCGTCACTGACCAGGAGCCTGGACTAGTAGACCTCTATAGAGGGACTCACTGTCGGTAGGCGACGGGATCTTGGGTTCATCCTAGAGCCAGTGAGCATTAGGTAAAAATCTTTACTTCGTAAAATTTAATTGTGCATTCATTGATAATAATGTCATTCATGTCTTTTTTATGAAATTTCATATGTTTTCATTACAGGCGGCGATGGACACCATACGCAGTCAGCCCACTCCTGATGGTAGTCAGCGGAGTGAGCCAGAAATCCTGAGCGAGGTGCTTGGCACTCGTTCTGGATATGTGCGTGGGCTTGGCCATGGTGCCAAGCTCATGGCACTCACTAGAGGTGGCTCCAGCCGATCCGTAGCTGGTGAGAGCACTCTACGCCGAACTAATATCGCAAAGAGAGAGGTTCAGCAGCTACGGATCGTCGTCGATGAGATTAGAGAGCAGCTGGAGAGGCAGAGAGAGGAGGAACAGAGGCGACGGGAGGAGGAGCAGAGGCGACGGGAGGAGTAGAGGCGACGGGAGGAGCAGGACAGGCGACACGAGGAGCAGGAGAGGAGGATCGAGGAGTTGCGGCAGGAGCATGAGCGACGGATGCAGGAGATGTTTCAGGCTCTCACTGCACGCTTTGGCACCGATGTCCCGCCACCTCCGCCTTCTTCTTCGTGATTCTTTTTTTTAATATACGAATGTTAACTTATATGTATTTGTGCGTGGATGAATATTGGTTGTTTGTGGATGTGGAATGGATTATTTGTGTATGGATGGTGTAGTTTCTATTTATTCGTATGTATGTGGATGTGAATAGGATAAAAATGTGTAAGTTTATTTACAGGTGTATATTAGGAATTGTTTCCTGAATTTTGAAAACAAATGGAACCGGAAAAGGGAATACTATTACCGACGAAATTGTTCGTAGGTAAAAAACATGAAAAAGTTTTTTACCGACGAAATTTTTCGTGGGTAATAAACTTGTAAAACTTTTACCGACGAAATTTTTCGTGGGTAATAAACTTGTAAAACTTTTACCGACGAAATTTTGCGTGGGTAATAAACTTGTAAAAACCTTTACCGACGAAATTTTTCGTGGGTAATAAACTTGTAAAAACCTTTACCAACGAAATTTTTCGTGGGTAATAAACTTGTAAAACTTTTACCGATGAAATTTTTCATGGGTAATAAACTTGTAAAAACCTTTACCGACGAAACGTTTCGTCGGTAAAAGTTTTTTCACCGACGTATCACATTTTTTTTCCGACAAAAAATCATATGTTTTTCTGACGAATTTTTTCGTCGGTAATGGTTTTATTATTACCTACGAAATTTTTTTCGTCAGGAAAAACCTTTACCGACGGCCTTTCTGCGACGATGTTAGCCGCGAAATATTTCGTCAGGAAAAACATTTCCCGACGAAATTTTATTAAAAGCCGACGAATTATTTCGTCGGTAAAAATGGAATTTCTTGTAGTGAGACCATCCCCCAGTTGGTAATAGGTAGCCCTCTTCGGAATTTTCCACCATTTTTCCATCATTCTCAATTTCATCATTCCTTTTCCTTTTTCTTTTAAATTAGATAGGATTTTTAAAAATCCATATCTTTCGTTATTTTTCCATGGACAAGGATGGACAAAGTACCCCGGCTTTGCTCCTCAACACCTTTAAATTACGTCTAGCTAATCCATAAATCGCATAATCCTTTCAACCCATGAAAATCGTGTAATGTGAACTAGGTATAAAAGTGTTCAAATTTTCTATCAATCAGAACAATAGGGGAACTAACATATAAACCCATTATGTTGGGAGAAGTTCAAGACTTGCAACATCACACACTTTGTGTCTCCTCTTCTTATACTCGTATCATCTCAAATGCACAGAAATAAGGTTTTCTAAAGGAGTTTTGAAATTTAAGAAAATTCAAAAAAATTTGCACATATGATGCTCGAAAGGTTGCAACATGCTAGATGAGGAATCTCATCTCACCCCCCAACCAAATCTTGCATTGTCCTCAATGTGAAAAGATATGCAATGAGCATGAACCTGAGAGCAATGGCAAAATATAGGAGAGTGAGAACAATAGTACCTGTGAGAGTCGATCATGGAAGTCTGCAACTCCAAAATCCTATTAAGACATAAAACTAAATAAAACTAAACCTAAACTACGGAAAGCAATAAAGATACCTAACCCGTCCTTTGTAAAAATAGGATCTCCATCAGACTAGGAGATCGATTATCAGTAAAACATCTAAAAGGACAAAGTTGAGCAAGATCATCAAGTGGTGTAACAAATTATTCAGAAGAACTATCCACCATCCTGCTTTGGAAAGTACATTGGTGACATCGATCATTCAAACCCATTGAAAATCCAACTGAAAAATTTCAGCGGGTTCCTCAAGAAAATTATCACATGTACTAGGAAAGGAGAATTGCATTGGTTGAAATTCATTGATTATAGATCTCATTTCCTTCTTATCTGGGCAAAAATCATTCAAGTATGTCAAATATGAGTCATCCCAGAAGTGTTCCTCGGTTTGAACAAACCAAAGAGATGTGGAGACTTCAATCGCTTCATCCTCAAACATTGGGATGGTCTTCACATAATCATTTGTCGCTTGCGCTTCCACAGTTGATTCTTCAATTTGGCACTCTGTGGAAGGAAGCTTTTTAGGTGCATGAGGTCTCTCTCTCTCAAAGCATTTACTATGTCCTGAATCATGGGATCTTCCCAATCTTCAAAATACGCTAAACACTCCTCGAGTGTGTAGGAGACCTCAGGAGAGGAAGTTTTCAGATTTGGACCCTTCACGTCTTTCTCCTTCTTAGACTTTTGTGTAGGTTGGAGTGGGTCCTCAACCTCTACACTTTCAGAAATTAGCCTCTCTGTAGGCAAGTCAAACGCCAATTCTTCCAAATCCTGTATAACAAATTTGTGTAAATCAGAATTTGGCGACTTGTCAAATAAATTTTCAGAAATTGACACTTCCAAGGTCTTATTGAAATTAGAATTGGATTCATCCTTAGATTGTGTCAAACATGTCCCCAAGCTTTTAGGTAGATCATGTTGGAAAAACCCTTCATCTTCCATAGATTCTATCATGTTTACCTCATGGGGCCATCATTATCGTCCTAATCCTCAAAGGGATGAAAGCTAACAACATTTAGAGGATCAAAATTCTGCCTTAAAATGAACTCCTCTTCCACGATTGAATCAATCATATCAACCTCGTGGACATCATCATCATCCCTATGCCTTTTGCGCAAGTGGAACACATTCACCTCTAATGTCATGTTCCCAAAGGATAATTGCATCACCCCATTTCGACAATTGATGATTGCATTTGATGTAGCAAGGAATGGGCGGCCTAAGATCACCGGTATTTGAGTGCTAGCATCTAAAACCGGTTGTGTGTCCAAGATGATAAAATCTACCGGGTAGTAGAATTTGTCAACTTGGACTAGAACATCCTCAACTATCCCCCTCGGTACACGGATGGATCTATCAGCGAGTTGCAATGTGGTTTTGGTGGGTTTTAATTCACTAAGACCTAATTGCTCATATACCGAGTATGGGATCAAATTTATGCTTGCCCCCAAATCTAACAATGCACGCTCAATCCGGTAGTCTCTAATGATACATGAGATTGTGGGATTACCGGGATCTTTGAATTTTGGGGGGGTCTTTTAAGTGAGAATGGCACTCACTTGCTCATTTAAGAAGGCCTTCTGCTGCACATTATATTTGCATTCAGTTGTGCATAGGTCTTTTAGAAAGTTGGCATAAGAGGGGATTTGTTTGATGGCATCAAGCAAAGGAATGTTTATCTTGACTTGTCTGAAAATCTCTAGAATATCATGAGAGTTTGGAAGAGATTTTGGGGCAACCAATCTCGAAGGGAATGGTGTTACGGGCTTATAGATGCGTTCCTTCTCTTGTGGGGCTAAGTTGGATCCGTCATCACCCTCAGAATTTACCGGATCATTAGGCTTGTCGGCCTTCACCGGAATAGATTTGTCGATTTGTTTACCACTTCTAAGAGTGGTGACGGATTTGGCTTGCTCCATATGTTGGTTGAAGGGATCAGGAATGCTTACTTCATGTACTTGTTTTGGATTTGGCTGAGGTTGGGCAGGAAAAGTCATTTCCCTAGCATTCAAGCGTCCCTTAATCTCATCAACCAAGACTTTAAGCTCTTGGAACATTTGCTGATTTGTTTGATTAATTTGCGTTTGCCCTTGTATAAATGCTTTCAAGGTATCCTCCATTGAGAATTGAGGTGGGGCCATATTTTGCATGGGTGGCCCTCCTTGAGAGTTGGTAGGATTGCCCGTAGGAGCATTCTTCCAACTGAAATTTGGGTGGTTCTTCCAACTAGTATTGTACGTATTACCCACCGGTCCATTGAAAGGCCGTTGATACCAATATGTGGCATTCGCATGTTCATGTAACACCTCTTGAAATGCAGGAATTGTGGGACAATCTTGCGTAGCTTGTAAATCGGTGTGACAAATCCCACATATGGTCTCAATGGCTTCATTGGACTTTGGAACTCCACTTTTACTAAGTTCCATGGCCTCGATCTTCCTTGTGAGGTTGGCTATCCTTGCATTCACGTCGTCTTCCTCCTTGAGGATATGGATCCCTCCTTTCTCTTTCTCTTGAGTAGGCTTGGGGTTGTTGGGTTTATCTGAGGTATCCCAAGATTGGTCATTTTCAGCCAACATGTCCAAATAACTCCAAGCCTCATCTGGATTTTTGCTCATAAACTCGCCATTGCACATCATCTCTACAAATTGGCGCATATTGGAACTTAAACCATCGTTGAAAAAGTTTATAATTCACCAACTCTCATAGCCATGATGTGGGCAAACAAGTAGGAGGTCCTTAAGTCTCTCCCAACATTGGAAGAAAGATTCACCCTCTTTAGCCGAAAAATTCATTATGGCTCTTCAAAGGGTGTTCGTTTTATGAGCCGGGAAGAACTTTTTCAAGAATTCCCAGGTCATCTCATTCCATGACCCAATCGAATGTGGTCTAAGAGAGTGAAGCCAATTTTTGGCTCCTTCTTTCAATGAAAAGGGAAAGAGTTTAAGCTTAATGGTATCCTCAGAAACATTGGTGTATTGCAAGGTAGCCACCACTTCTTCAAATTCTTTTAAGTGCAGATATGGGCTATCAGAGTCTAACCCATGGAACTTTGGTATAAGTTGAATTACACCCGGCTTTATGTCAATGTTTCCCTTGTTTGGTGGTAGAACCACTCAAGAGGGTGTAATTGCACGGGCTGGTTGTAGGTAATCCCGTAGTGATCTCATTAGAAGAACATTATGTACCTCATTCTCTCCTACTCCCTCTTGATTTGCATTTGTAGTTGGAGTAGGAGAGGGAGGATTCCTTAAAGGTGTTTGATCCATACTCCCCAAACTTTCACAACGTTCTTGGTAATTCCGGACTCGTCTATGGACTGACAATGGTCCAACTAAACCACCTTCGGATTGAAGACGATTGGAGTGGTCACGTTCCCAACGGGACATAAACCACTCAACTAAAAACTAAGCTATTCCTAAATCCTAGAAATCTGAAATTAATCTGAAAATTGAGAAAAATCTGCAAAAAGCTAAGTGAGAAGGATATTACCCGATGTGCTTGAGCTAGAGAAGAAATCCTACAAAACAAACAATTTTTATTAGTGCTAAGAAATCAGAAAACCTATCTACTTCTACTTCTACAGCCACTAAAACAATTTAAAAACCATTATCTAAACTCCCTGGCAACGGTGCCAAAAACTTATTCGCTCACCTCAAGTGTAAGGCTGCGATGTAGTAATAAATCTCGGTAAGACCGAGGTCGATCCATAGGGAATTGGAAAACAGGTTCCAAACTATTCCAGCAACTCAATTTTGCAATAAATAGGAGATTCAATCGAAGCAATTATACTAAAACAGTAACTTTAATGAAAACAGTAGTTTAAAGGCACTAAGGCATTCAAGGATCCACTTGTAGCAATCCCATGTCAATCCAATCAATCCAAGCAAAATACACAACTAGATTTGAAGTCCTATCTCTCATCTAGTTGGAAAATAAAACATTAAACACACTCAGTCCCACTCAAGTTGAACTTCCAAGTTCTAGTCCCATTCAACAATATAGAATTCAAAATCATAGCCTTCAGAGTAACAGCCATGCCTATGGACTATGGCCTGCTCAAGAATTACTATAATTCGAATCTAAACAAGCACAATATGATAATCTCAGAGAATTGCAAGGAATCCATGTCCGAAGCACATGAACTCTCATAAAACTTCTCAAACTATCAACTTTTAAGAACTAGATTAAGTAAAAATCCAAACTTGAAGTAGAATTACTTGAATTAAACTGAATCAAACATGAAATCGGCTACAAGCTTCACCTCTCAGCCTTAGCTAAGAGATTCTAGCCGAGCATTGTCATGCTACAACTAAAAATCATAAAAAAAAACTAGAAAACATAGAAAAATCGGAGTTTGGAGGGTTGCAGATGCTCCACGATGGCTTCCTTCCTCTCCCCTGACGTCCCTTGGCTTCTATGATGCCCTAGGAAGAAGCCCTAGATGTCCTTTTATAGTATAGCACGGAAGGTTCCGGATTACGCAAGAAATCTCGGACTGCGTAGAGAAAATCGGAGCTTCATAGACAAGCTCTGTTACGCAGACGACCAGTCACACGACTGGTCTGAGCCTATGAACGACTGGTCGCACGACCGGTCGCAAAACTGCGAAACAGTCCAGAGAGTTTCCATAATTTTGGAACCAGATTTTTAATCCAATGACCAGTCGCACGACCGGTCTGAGCAGTTGACGACCGGTCGTGTATAGTCCAGCAAGCTTTGCAGTGTGGCCTCTTCTCTGTTGAGTGTTCGGACCGGTCGGACGACCGGTCCTGGCTATGGACGACCGGTCGGACGACTGGTCTTTGCTGCCTTTTTTTGCTTTCTTTCTTTTCTTCTTTGACTTCTTTCCTCCTTTCTTCCTCTCTCTCTTCCACTTGCTTTCTTCTTTCTTTGATCCTTCTTCAACCTTCATCCAATGGCTTCAAATGGCTCTTTTTAGTCTCCAATTGGGTGAAGTCCGCTCTCATTCCTAAAATCACCAAAACATGCATTAGATGGGCCTTTTAAGCATGCAAACTATGCATATAATACGATGTAATGGGCAATGCAATGTATAAATTGGAGGTTCAACAGATAACCACCATGCACTTTGCAAATGTAACCGATGATGTGGTTAGGCTTAAATTATTTCCTTTTACCCTTAAAGATAAAGCTAAAGGTTGGCTTCATGCATTAAGGCCAAGATCAATTGGTGCATGGACTGATATGCATAGGGAGTTCATTAAAAAATTATTCCCTACTCACAAAATGAACATGTTAAGGCAACTTATCATGAACTTTGCCCAAAAGGAAGATGAGACCTTCTTCCAATGTTGGGAGAGGTTCAAGACTTGTTAAATGCATGCCCACATCATGGCTATGAAATTTGGCGGGTTATAAGCTTTTTCTATGAAGGACTGACTTCACCCATGCGCCAATTCATAGAGATGATGTGTAATTGGGAGTTCATGAATAAGGAAGCCGATGAAGCATGGGACTATTTGGAGAAATTGGCTGAGAATGCACAATCTTGGGATACATCTAAACCAACAAATTCCAAGACTAGCCAACAAAGGGAAAAAGGAGGAATTTATGTCCTATCAGAAGAGGATAGCATAAGTGCACGGGTGGCTAGCCTCACAAGAAAAGTCGAGGCCATGGAATTAAAGAAAGGAGAGACGATCAACTCTAATGACGTTGAAACTGTTTGTGGAATTTGTGCTGAAAATCAACATGCAACACAAGATTGTCCCACAATTTCAGCAGTCCAAGACATCTTACAAGAACAATCAAATGCCATAAACAGTTATCAACAGCAATTTGGTGCTCCAAACTCAAACACGTTTAATTCTAATTGGAAGAACCATCCCAACTTCAGTTGGAGGAATGGACCCACTGCGAATGCCAACAATATCCCTCAAGCTCAACTTATATTAGGTCCATCTCTAGTCATTACACCAAAAGTTACGCTAGAAGAGATGTTGGGTGCATTTCTATCAGTTCAAGCTGAGTATAACAAGACTAATTCTCTGAAAATAGATGGGTTCATGCAAGAGAAATTGAAATTCAATCAAAATTCAACTCAAGCCATCAATGAATTGAAAACCTCAATGGCTAAGGTTGAATCTCACCTCAGTGTTAGGGAGAAAGGCACACTTCCTACCCAACCTCTTCCTAACCCAAGAACCCAATTTGAGATACAAGACGTAAGCTCATCCTCCCAACATACGGAGCATGTTCAAGCTATCACCACTTTGAGAAGTGGAAAAATAGTTGATAAATCTAATCCGGTGAAGGCCCCAAGGCCGAAGGATCCGAAAAATTCCAAAGAGGATGATAGCTCAAACAACACGCCACAAGAGAAAGAACTGGGAAGGCAATACAAGCTGGTTGCCCCGTTTCCCTAAAGGTTGATTTCACCCAAACCTTTGGACAAAAACCCGAAAATTTTAGAGGTTTTCAAGCAGGTGAAGATCAACATTCCGTTGTTGGACGTCATAAAGCAAATATCATCCTATGCCAAATTTCTAAAGAAATTGTGCACAGTCAAAAGGAAACATAATGTTCACAACAAAGTACTTTGACTAAGAATTTGAGCGCTATTATCAAACAAGAGGTACCCCAAAAATACAAGGATCCGAGTAGTCCAACCATCTCATGCATCATAGGAGACTACCGAATTAAACAAGCCTTACTCGATTTGGGGGCAAGTGTGAACCTCATTCCATATTCGGTTTACGAACAACTTGGGTTAAGTGAATTAAAACCCACCAAAACCATACTCCAACTTACTGATAGATCCATTCGTATACCAAGAGAAGTGATTGAGGATGTTTTAGTCTAAGTTGATAAATTCTACTATCCAGTAGACTTTATTGTCTTGGATACACATCCCGTGATAGGTACCGGTGCTCAAATTCCCGTCATACTTGGCCGCCCTTTTCTAGCTACCTCCAATGCGATTATTAATTGTAGAAATGGGCTTGTACAAATGTCCTTTGAAAATATGACACTTAAGCTGAATATATTTGATTTATGCAAACAACCACGGGAGGTTGATGATGAGATCCACGAGATAAACATGATTGAGTCATTCATGGAAGATACATTCCCCTTATCATTATATTCCGACCCTTTGGAGGCATGTGTGGCCCACTCTCATGAGATAAATGATAACATAATACGAGAGATGGATGCCATGTTAGATGTGATGCCGGTACTTGATAACAAAAGATGGAGGGCCCTATTTGAGCCTTTACCAGTAAACGAGAACAACCCCTTCCATCCAACATCAAGGCACCAACACTCGACCTAAAACCATTACCAAGTGAGTTGAAATATATCTGTTTAGGTCGAGATGCGACATATCCGGTGGTGATTTCTTCCCACTTGGATGAAGAACAAGAGAGTAGGCTACTTGCCACTCTAATAGAGCACAAGAGTGCCATTGGGTGGTCGATTGTAGATCTCAAAGGCATAGACCCACTGATTTGTAGTCATCGCATACACCTTGAGGAGAATGCTAAGACATCTAGGCAACCACAAAGATGACTCAATCCAAACATAAAGGATGTGGTGAAGGCTGAAGTGGTGAAACTATTGGATGTGGGTATTATTTACCCAATATCCAATAGTCAATGGGTGAGCCCAACTCAAGTGGTGCCTAAGAAATCCGGGATCACCATCGTAGCCAATGCCAATAATGAACTCCTACCAACCAGAGTCACTACCGGTTGGAGAATGTGCATTGACTACAGGAAGCTAAACACTGTCACGAGGAAAGACCACTTCCCCCTACCATTTATTGATCAAATTTTAGAAAGGTTGGCGGGTCATTCCCATTTTTGCTTCCTTGATGGCTATTCAGGGTACAACCAAATAGAGATTCCCCGTGAAGACCAAAAAAAGACTACAGTCACATGTCCATTCGGCACTTTCGCTTATCAAAGGATGCCATTTGGACTGTGTAATGCCCCTGCCACCTTTCAGCGTTGTATGATGAGTATCTTTTCTGATATGGTGGGGACAATTCTCCAAGTCTTCATGGATGACTTCTCAGTATTTGGTAGTAGCTTTGATGAGTGCCATGTGCGCTTGAAATCTGTGTTGAAAAGATGTGAAGAGAAGAACCTTGTGTTGAATTTGAAAGTACATCGGTAGTCTAACATGACACCTACGTATGTGCGGAAGCTTAAAGATCAATTAGAATTATGGCTAAACCTATAGGAGAGGGGGGTGATTAGGACCTTTTTGAAATTCTAGTGGTTCGACATTGAGTCTACTCCACTCCCGGTTCAAGTTCTCAACTCCTTTGAGCACACCGGCATTCACTATTGGAGGTTTTAAATGAGGTTCACCTCTCAACTTTTACACGGAGGTTTTACCGGTTCACCTCTCAACCATAATCAGAGTTTTAGACAAAGGCCTAACTCTCAACCCAAATGGAGTTTTGGACATAGGCTAACTCTCAACTCAACGCACGTTCACTCCCGTGTCGGAGGGTCCCCCTTGGAGACTTAGTTTAGGCCCGGCTAACGGGCCAAGGAACGGCTAACGTGCCTAGATCGAGTTTGATGTTCGCTTCCCCAAGTGTAGGGTTGCGATGTAGTAATAAACTCGGTAATACCGAGGTCGATCCACAGGGACTTATGTAGGATGTCACAAACTCATCCACAAGTTTCTATTGAAGCTAACAATCAAAGTTTGAATAGAATGTGTGTGATTAACAGTTTAAGCTAAATTGAATGTAAACAAGTATAAGAAGGCACTAGGGGTTCGAGGATCCACTTGTAGTAATCCTCGATGTTTAATCCTCTGTGGTTTCCCATTCTCTTAACTAGAATCACCAGTCAGGTCTATCTAGTCGGATGATAGAACTGTTAAACCAGAAGTCTGTAACATGTAAGTTCTGTGCATAAAGTTCACTCAACTCTAGGCTGATCTGAGCATGCTCATTGCATAGGTCATTCACCTTTTCTATAGGTCCAATTCCCAACCATAACCATCCTCAAGTCTTCTCACAAGACAAGGCTAGATCATGATTTGAACTGGATTCAAATTATATGCACAGTTCATACATATTCCAGATAATCAACCAAAACTAGAACTTTGGCATGAAGCCCCTTTATGAAGAGCTTGGTACTAGAGCGCACTCCAATTCCTCGGATCATACAGGTCTAGACCGTTGCAAACAAATTAAGAAGATAAGTAATTCATCCAAACATCCATGAGTCATCACAAGACTAAGAGAAATTACTTAAAAACTTGTATAAACTTCAAACCTTAGTTCATAATCATGAATTCCAAACTGAAAACCACTTAACTACGAATTAAAACATCTTGGATACACTACAAGCTTCACCTCTTAGCCCTAGCTAAGAGGTTTAGCTGCTCATGATCCAAGGAAACATGAAACAACTACAAAAAGCATAAAAACAGCAAAGCAAACCAAAAGGAGTTGTGAAACTCCAATCTTCACTTTCACAGACTCCAACCTCGCTTTAACCCTTCTAGGATACCCTAGAAACAATCCCTAGGTGTTTATTTATAGTTTGGCGGCTCCCCAACGTCGGAAGAATCGGAAATTTGCGTAACACTTACGCAGCGCAGAGAATTTCGGGAAGAAATTAGAAAGTTCCAACTCAGTACGCATGGCCGACCGGTCATGACCGGTCGGCCTCAAGTGAAAACACTCCAGCAGGTATGCCCGACCGGTCAAGACCGGTCAGGCCTTGTAGAACCTTAATCCAGCAAGCAACTCCGACCGGTCAAGACCGGTCGGATGTCTTTCTTCACATTGCAGCAACACTGACCGACCGGTCTTGACCGGTCGGTCCTGTTTATTGAGTTCCCAGCAACACTGTCGGACCGGTCATGACCGGTCGGACATCTTCAGCAGCGTCCTTCATACATGGCAGACCGGTCACTGACCGGTCTGGCTTCCTTGGCTGACCGGTCACGACCGGTCAGCACCTTTTTCTCTTCTTTTTCTTGCTTTCTTTCTTCTCTCTTTGCTTCTTCATTTCTTTTCTTCTCTGGTTCTTGGATGTTTTTCATCAGAATAATCCTAAGTGAGCTCTTTATGTCTTCAATTGAGTAGAGTCCACCCTCAATCCTATAGTCACAAAACATGCATTGAATTAGCTTACAAACCATACGAATCTTGCATAATGAGTGATGAATTGGGGTTAGAATATGCACAATTAAGAGCTCAACACACCCCCCAACCAGCATTTTGCTAGTCCCGAGCAAAACTATGCGTGAAGCTAATCCCATTCTTCAAAACTCAACTCTCTTTCAGAAACCATCCTTCTATTCATTCTAAGGTTCATAAGTGTAAGATTCAGAAAGATTAGGCGTCAAAGGTTGGAACTGTAAATCCTCAAGACATAATAGGCATTCATATGAGATTCCCGCTGATTGTTTGATAAATAGAAGGACCTGAACAAATTCAACCTAGTGTGGGTAGTGAAAATTCATCTCACGAGTTTCTAGGATTATCTTCTTCATAGATCAACTAGACTATTGAACTCAAGGTACATAGAGCCACATCAAGCCAATGACGGGAATTTGCCTTACCGTCCTTCCGACGACTTTCACACTACGTCCCATTTCCGGCTTTGGTTACGGGTAGACCATCCCCCGGTTGGTAGTAGGTAGCCCTAATCGGAATTCTCCACCATTTTTCCACATTCCCAATTTCATCCTTCCTTTTCCTTTTTTCTTTTTAAATTAGATAGGATTTTTAAAAATCCATATCTTTCATTATTTTCCCATGGACAAGGATGAACAAAGTACCCCGGCCTGATTTCTCAATACCTTAATTCAAAGTCTAGCTAATTTATAAGTCACATAATCCCTTCAACTCATGAAAATCGTGTAATGTGAACTAGGTGTAAAAGTGTTCAGATTTTCTATCAATCACAAAAATAGGAGAGTTCACATATAAAACCATTATGCTATGAGAGATTGCAGACATCCAGCCCCATACACTTCATATCTCCTCCTCTTATGCTCATATCAACTTGAATGCATAAAACTGGTGTTTTCCAAAAGAGTTTTGAATTTTTGAAAAATCGAAAAAATTTCCACATGATTGCTTGAAATGTTGCAAATCGCTGGATTCATCCAAGTGATCCTACACCCCCCAACCAAATTTTGCATTGTCCTCAATGAAAAAGATGTACAATGAGCAAAACATGAGAGCAATTTGAAAATAAAAGGGAGTGAGGAATGATAGTACCTGAGAGAGTGAAAAGTGGAGATCTTCCTCCTTCTAACAAACCTATGAAAACGAAAACAAAAGTAGCAAAATCCTAATCCTAACTACTCTATACCTCCATCAGACTAGGAGATCAATCATCCTGATGCACAGGATCATTCAGATGTATGGACATACCTTCTGAAGGGAAGTTTTCAAAGAACGGCTTTAATCGCTGCCCATTTGCTTTAAAAATGTTGCCGTTCCTTGGATTTAACAGCTCGACAGTCCCATATGGATAGACAGTTTGCACAATGTAGGGACCGGTCCACCGAGATCTCAATTTTCCCGGAAATAGATGTAAGCGAGAATTATACATGAGGACTTTTTGATTTATCGTGAATGTCTTGCGAAGAATATTCTTATCATGGAATATCTTCGTCTTATCCTTGTAAATTCTTGCATTCTCATAAGCTTCATTCCGGATTTCTGCAAATTCATTCAATTGTAGTTTGCGTAACGAGCTTGCCTTGTCAGGATTGAAATTCATCTTCTTAATAGCCCAATACGCCTTATGTTCCAACTCCACAGGCAAGTGACAAGCCTTCTCATAGACAAGTCTATAGGGAGACATTCCAATAGGAGTTTTAAAGGCAGTACGGTAAGCCCAAAGCGCATCGGTAAGTCGAAGTGACCAATCCTTGCGATCGGGATTCACCGTTTTTTCTAAAATGTGTTTTGTCACTGCCCCAAACTCGGGGACCGGGCTCACTAAATTCCCGGCCGCCGAATCCGGTGCCAACAGCCTCCGTAGTACCCCATTCTCGGCCCCTAGCTCCCATACGCCAGGTTCCGATCCTGGGATCCCACAAGGAGGATTTTCAAGGTAAATTTTTTTTTTATAGATGAGCATAAACATAAGTATACCAAACCAAAAAGCATCACATCACATATCCACTAAGATAATCTTTTGAGTACAATGCTGTAGAAAAAGGAAATACAAGGTATAACTGAAAGCTGAAAAATCAAATGCGCGCCCCTGTCTCACTGCTGTCATGCTATAGTATGACCTGCACGTAAACAACGTGCATAAGCTCACTATGAAGCTTAGAGAGTGTGTGGTGTGTGCGCAATGCATATGACAGGTATACAGATATCAGAGTAAGCGGAAATGATGGCAGGCTACACTACCAAGTCTATGAATGTCATTAGCCATCTCGAGGCTATGCAATGCAATGGGCCTATATGGCCGAGTGTCATATGCTAATGATGCCATGTGCGCATGTCAATCCTCAACTATCATATATCATACGGTTTACAACTGGGACATCACCGGGGTCTAGTACACTCCAGACATTGGTTGCCGCCCATCGCGCGCATAACCAAGCGAGTGGAAGAGACCTCACTATCCGCCTCGTCAATGACATATAAGAAAATTCACCCTGCTCGTCGATAGCGAACCCATTCACGAGCTGGTCAAACTCAACCTAGTATATAGCCCTCTGCACCCGGGCGGGTAAGGTCACACCCCCTTCCAACCGACCCCGACACAGTGGGAGACGCGGCCTACTGGTATTTGGCCCTCATGCGCTCATAAATCCACTCGGTCTAGACATTGGAGCATCCTACTGGTACCACAGGGTTTAGGGACTTTCACCCAAGGACATCTTTGGCGCCCAAGTGCTAGAACATATTTCCGGTGTCCATTCCTACCATCCACGATGTGACTGTGGTGGTCAAAACCCCGATGCCGCTGGGGTGAGAATCTGATCATGACATGTATAATGCGAGATGCATAAGTCACACTATTAAAGCCATGCACCAAACCTGCGCATACCGCGCGATCATGTAGGGTGACCCTATCTCATACGGGTCCCCTAAGTATCTCAAGCTGTAAGGCATATGCTATGATCGACATCGTCCACAGTCAGGCATACATATGATGCGTATGTACAAATGAATGGGTATGATATCCATTACACTAAGCATATTATCAATGTGACCTATCCAGCTAAGTATACTAGCATATTACCAGACATATCATGTACTGTTGGCCTTGAATGGCCCAATATATATATACAGAGAGTGGGACCCGAACTGTGGGCCCCACTGGAAATGTAAAGGTCTTCACGGCATAACCCACTTGAGACCACATCGGCCCCATACTTGGGCCTGCACATACCAAACAGGCAGACAAAAATAGTATACTGCATGGATAAAACATATAGATCATAGGTAGGCCCAAGAAAGGACGGCCTGGATCAGACACATACATCATGTAGGACCCATAGGGTGGGTCACCTGCTATACGAGCGTGGGGCCCACCTGGGTCATAGAAGTTATGGATAAAGCTGATATTCATGATTTCCCTTCACCCATATCCAGGTGATCTTATGAACAGGTTGGATGTTAAATAAACATAACTGTAGGGCTTGGGAAGGTTTCAACGGTAGAGATCATTATTCCCACTGTTGAACCGTGGCATGGCCCACTTGTCATGGGGATATGCTTAAATTTTGGGCCCAGCCACTAAAATGAATTGGAAAAAAACATATGGACAGAATAGGTAAGGCCCATACATTCTAGGTGGGCTCAACGAATGGGGCCCATTGGGTGTCACCACAAGCTGCTGGGCAGCAGCGTCCCCTGGACGCTGTCTGTCCAGCTCACTTTCTTTCCTTTCTTCTTTTTTTTTTTTAATTATATATTGTGCTCTCACTAAGTGGGGCCCACAGAAGTTCTCGGTCAAGCTGATCTTTTTGTTTTTCCTCCCTCCATGTCTGTGTGAACTTATGAACAGGTTGGATCTCAAATAAACATCACGGCGGGCCATGAGAAGGTTTAAACGGTAGGGCCTACTGTCCCTACTGTTTTCTGTGGTGGGGCCCCCTCGGGACTTGGATCTGACTCATTATTGGGGTCATGCCCTAAAATGATCTCCCCAACTGGATGGATGGTGTGGATACAGCACATGCATCATGGTGGGACCCACAAGCGGGCCACTGCTGGCTGAGCCAGCGTGCCAGGACGCTGGTACGCCCAGCGTCAGCGTCAGCGACGCTGACTCCTCCTTATTTTCTTTCTTTCTTTTTTTTTTTTTTGTATTCATATCAAGTGGGGCCCACATGGGTCTGATCCACTCCGTTCATCAGGTTCCCCATCTCATGGGGGACCCAACAAGCCCAATATGGGGTATGAAAATCAATTTAGAAATGCTAAGGTGGGCCAAGAGATTCTGACAGTAGGAATCCTTATTCCCACTGTTTCAAGCGGTGCGGTCCACTGAAGATTTGGATCTGGCTCATCTTTGGGCCCTGGCCCTAAAATGATCTGGGAAAATCGATGGACGGCGTGGATGGAACACAAACATCAAGGTGGGTCCCACGAGTGGGACCCCTTACAACGTCCAAGGTGACGCTGGACGTTCCAGCGTCAGAACGTCCAGACGCTGGACGTCCAGTGCACTTTTGATTTTATTTTTTTTTTCTTTTTCTGTGTTCATATCGAGTGGGGCCCACTTAGGGACGATCCACCCCGTTCATCATGTCCCCCAGCTCATTGGGGTCCTAACAAGCCCAATATTGGGCAGGTAATATGGTCCACAAACATCACGGTGGGCCCAAGAAACTCCGACAGTAGGCTTCATCAGCCCCACTGTTTTCTATGGTGTGGTCCACCTGAGATCTGGATCTTCTCCATTTTTGGCGTCCAGCCATAAAATGGGGTGGAGAAACAGCTGGACGGCGTGGATCTAATACATACATCAAGGTGGGTCCCACGTGTGGGGACCCTGCCCAACAGCCAACGCCCAAAAGGGGCTTGCCCTGCTGGCAGCAGCGTCCTCTGGACGCTGTCTGTCCAGCGGGTTAGCTTCCTCTCTCTTTTTTTTTTAATTTTATTTTATTATTATTATTATTATTATTATTATTATTATTACAAAGTGGGGCCCATTCATGGATGATCCAATCCATCCATCAGGTTGTCCACCATCAGGTGGGCCCAAAAGAAAAGGAAAAAATGAAGGGAAAGAAGAAAATGGGGGATTTATGTACCCCTTGCACTCACCTCAAATAATGGACGGTTGGATTGAATCGAGTCGATGATCGGACGATCCGGACGGTCCGGATGATGGTTGGGGCCCTCCAAGCAAGGATCTACACCCTCAATCTCTCTAACCTCTCTCTACTTCTCTTAAATCTCTCAAATCTCTCTCTTTCTCTCTCCTTTCTCAAATCTCTTTCTCTCTTTCTCTCTCTACTCTCTCTCAAATCTCTTTTGCAAAATGAACTCTTCTCTCCCCCTACGTATGGACTTGTATGGGGGGAGGGAGAGAGAGGAATCATGAGGTGATGGTGTGGTGATGATGGTGCATGGGAGAGAGGGATGGGGGGTATGGGCTATAGTTGACTTTGGGAGGAGAGAGAGGGATGGGGGTATGGGGTGTGTAGGGTAGGGGTATGGGATAGGTGTAGGTGAGAATGATGGTGATGGATTTGATTGATGTGACATATCTTGGAATTTTTGCAAGTGGGGCCCACGACACGCACGTTGCGCGGCCCACCTCGAATTACGCAATCGATCATAACTTTCACACCGGGTATCGCAATGGGGCGTGCCGCACGGCGTTGGAATCGCAGCGCCTACGCGGTCGCCGAGGTATAGGTCTTGGGTCGATGCGGTACTAAAATAGGGTCGCAGGTCAAGGCTCGCTAATCTGATCCGTCCGGGACGTACCGGCACCAGAAATTAAGCGTACGGGGGGCAAACAAGGGTATGGGTCTTACATGTTTAATCTCCCTATTGGATATCTCGGCTTGTCCACTAGTTTGTGGGTGATAGGGAGTGCTCACTTTGTGCGTTACGCCATATTTCTTCATTAATGCTTCAAAAGGGCGATTGCAAAAGTGAGACCCTCCATCACTTATGATGACTCGAGGCGTTCCAAACCGGGAAAGAATGTTTTCTTTTAAGAATCGAATGACCGTTTTATGGTCATTATTCCGGCAAGGGATGGCCTCGACCCATTTGGAAACATAATCAACGGCAAGCAAGATGTATAAGTTTCCAAAGGAAGATGGGAATGGGCCCATGAAATCGATGCCCCAACAATCAAAAATTTTGATAATTAAGATGGGATTGAGTGGCATCATATTTCTACGGGAGATTCCTCCTAATTTCTGACAGGGTTCGCAAGCTTTGCAAAACTCATGTGTGTCTTTGAACATGGTGGGCCAATAAAACCCACATTGCAGAATTTTCGCTGTGGTCTTTTTAGCCGAAAAATGGCCACCACATGCTTGAGAATGACAGAAGGAGACGATACTTTGTTGCTCATCATCTGGGACACATCTCCTTATGATTTGATCGGGACAATACTTGAACAAGTATGGGTCGTCCCATAGAAATTTTCGTACCTCTGAGAAGAATCTATCCTTATCTTGCTTTTTCCAATATGTAGGAATTGTACCTGTAGCAAGATAATTAGCAATGTCCGCATACCATGGTAATTGGGAAACAGTAAAAAGTTGTTCATCAGGGAACATGTCATTGATTGCAGTCGTTTCAGGGGAATCAGTGAGGGTAAGTCGAGAGAGGTGGTCAGCTACTACATTCTCTACTCCTTTCTTATCACGTATTTCTAAGTCGAATTCTTGGAGTAGGAGGATCCATCTTAATAACCGTGGTTTAGCATCCTTCTTAGAGAGAAGATACTTAAGCGCGGCATGGTCAGTGAATATAATGATCTTGGATCCAATCAAGTAGGATCTAAACTTCTCCAAGGCAAAAACTACGGCTAAAAGTTCTTTTTCAGTAGTAGTGTAGTTTGCTTGGGCTGAGTTTAGGGTTCTACTTGCATAGTAGATGACACATGGCTTTTTATCTTTTCTTTGGCCTAACACAGCCCCAATAGCATAGTCGCTAGCATCACACATAATTTCAAAAGGGAGGCTCCAATCAGGTGGTTGCATTATTGGAGCACATGTCAACATACCTTTAAGGGTGGTAAAGGCCTTTTGACATTCTTCATTCCACTCGAAAGAATTTTCCTTTTGAAGTAGGTTACATAAAGGGTGAGAGAGTGAACTGAAATCCTTTATGAACCTTCTGTAAAATCCTGCGTGTCCTAAAAAGGACCGTATATCTCGTATGCTTTTGGGTGGTGGGAGGTTAGAGATAAGATCAATTTTCGCCTTGTCCACCTCAATTCCATTTTGTGAAACTTTGTGACCAAGTACAATTCCCTTTTGAACCATGAAGTGACACTTTTCCCAATTGAGCACAAGGTTCTTCTCTTCACATCTTTTTAGCACAGATTTCAAGTGCTTGAGGCACTCATCAAAGTTACAACCAAATACAGAAAAATCATCCATGAAGACTTCGAGAATGGTCCCCACCATGTCAGAAAAGATGCTCATCATACAACGCTGAAAGGTGGCAGGGGCATTACATAGTCCAAACGGCATTCGTCGATAGGCAAAAGTACCGAATGGACATGTGAATGTAGTCTTTTCTTGATCTTCACGGGCAATTTCTATTTGGTTGTACCCTGAATAGCCATCAAGGAAGCAAAAGTGGGAATGGCCCGCCAACCGTTCTAAAATCTGATCAACAAACGGTAGGGGAAAGTGGTCTTTCCTCGTGACAGTGTTTAGCTTCCTGTAGTCAATGCACATTCTCCAACCGGTAGTGACTCTAGTTGGCACGAGTTCGTTATTGGCATTGGCTACGATGGTTATTCCGGATTTCTTAGGCACCACTTGAGTTGGGCTCACCCATTGGCTATCAGATATTGGGTAAATGATACCTACATCCAATAGTTTCACCACTTCGGCCTTAACCACATCCTTCATATTTGGATTTAGTCGTCTTTGTGGTTGTCGGGATGTCTTTGCATTTTCCTCAAGGTGTATGCGGTGAGTGCAAATCAGTGGGTCTATGCCTTTGAGATCCGCAATTGTCCATCCGATGGCACTCTTGTGCTCTAATAGAGTGGCTATTAGCCTACTCTCTTGTTCCTCATCCAAGTGGGAAGAAATCACCACTGGATATGTCTCATCTCGACCTAAATAAACATATTTTAGCTCACTTGGCAATGGTTTTAGGTCGAGTTTTGGCACCTTAATGTTGGATGAGAGGGCCTTGTTCTCATTTATAGGCAAAGGTTCAATTGGGGCCCTCCATCTTTTATTTTCACGCACCAGCATCACATCTAGAATGGCATCCATCTCTTGTGTTGTATCATCATTCATATCATGGAGATGGGCCACACAGGCCTCCAAAGGGTCGGAAAATAGTGACAAGGGGATTGTATCTTCCACGAATGATTCAATCATGTTTAATTCGTGGATATCATCATCAACTTCCCGTGGTTGTTTGCATAACTCAAATATGTTAAGCTCAAGGGTCATATTTCCAAAGGACATTTGTACAAGTCCGTTTCTACAATTGATAATGGCGTTTGAGGTAGCTAGAAACGGTCGTCCAAGTATGACAGGAATTTGAGTACCGGTGCCTATCACGGGATGTGTGTCCAAGACAATAAAATCTACTGGATAGTAGAATTTATCAACTTGGACTAGAACATCCTCTACCATTCCTCTCGGTATCCGGATGGATCTATCAGCAAGTTGGAGTGTGGTTTTGGTGGGTTTCAATTCACCTAACCCAAGTTGTTCATAGACCGAGTATGGAATGAGATTCACACTTGCCCCCAAGTCGAGTAGGGCTTGTTTAATCTGGTAGTCTCCTATGATGCATGATATGGTTGGACTACCCGGATCTTTGTATTTTTGGGGCACCTCTTGTTTGATGATGGCACTCAAATTCTCAGCCAAAAGCACTTTGTTGTGAACGTTATGTTTCCTTTTGATTGTACACAATTCCTTTAAAAATTTGGCATAAGATGGTATTTGTTTTATTGCATCCAATAGCAGAATGTTGATCTTCACCTGCTTGAAAACTTCCAGAATCTCCAGATTTTTATCTAAAGGTTTAGGTGAAATCAACCTTTGTGGAAATGGGGCAACCGGCTTGTATTGTCTTTCCGGTTCTTTCTCTTGTGGAATATTGTTTGGGCTATCATCCTCTTTGGGAATTTCCGGATCCTTAGGCTTGGGGGCCTTCACCGGATTGGATTTATCAATTTCTTTCCCACTTCTCAAAGTGGTGATAGCTTGGACATGTTCCGTATGGTGGGAGGATGAGCTTGCATCTTGTATCTCATATTGGGTCCTTGGGTTAGGAAGAGGTTGGGCAGGGAGTGTGCCCTTCTCTCTAACACTAAGGTGAGCTTCAACTCTAGCCAAAGATGTTTTGAATTCATTGATGGCTTGGTTTGAGTTTTGATTGAATTTCAATTGCTCTTGCATGAACCCATCTATTTTTAGAGAGTTTGTCTTGTTATGCTCATTCTGGACTGATACAAATGCACCCAACATCTCTTCTAGTGATACTTTTGGAGTGTTGTTTGCATTTGCATTAGGCCCATTCTTCCAACTGAAGTTGGGATGGTTCTTCCAATTAGGATTATACGTGTTTGAGTTTGGAGCACCATATTGCTGCTGATAACTGTTTATGGCATTTGTTTGTTCTTGTAGGATGCCTTGGACTGCTGAAATTGTGGGACAATCTGGTGTAGCATGTTGATTTCCAGCACAAATTCCACAAACAGTTTCAACCTCAGTGGAGTTGATTGTTTCTCCTTTCCTTAATTCCATGGCTTCGACCTTTCTTGTAAGGCTAGCCAACCGTGCACTTATGCTATCTTCTTCTGATATGACATACATTCCTCCCTTTTCCTTTTGTTGGCCCATCTTGGAATTTGTTGGTTTAGGTGTGTCCCAAGATTGTGCACTTTCAGCCAATTCTTCCAGATAATCCCATGCTTCATCAGCTTCCTTATTCATGAACTCCCCATTACACATCATCTCTATAAATTGGCGCATGGATGGAATCAGTCCTTCATAGAAAAAACTTATAATCCGCCAATTTTCATAGCCATGATGTGGGCATGCGTTTAATAGGTCCTTGAATCTCTCCCAACATTGGGAAAAGGTTTCATCCTCCTTTTGGGCAAAGTTCATGATAAGGCGCTTAAGCATGTTCGTTTTGTGAGTAGGGAAGAATTTTTTTATAAATTCTCTGTGCATATCGTTCCATGACCCAATTGATCTTGGCCTTAATGCATACAGCCAACCCTTGGCTTTATCCTTAAGAGTGAAAGGGAAGAATTTAAGTCTTACTACATCTTCAGTCACATTTGCAAAGTGCATGGTGGTGATTACCTCATCAAACTCCCTAAGGTGTTGATAGGCACTTTCACTATCTAAACCATGGAATTTAGGGAGAAGATTGATCACTCCCGGTTTCAAATCCACATTACCTGCATTTGGTGGGAAAACTATGCATGAGGGAGTGCTCGTTCTTACAGGTTGCAAGAAATCACGTAAAGTCCTAGGTCGGGGAACATTCTCAACCACATTCTCCCTTGTTTCAGTTTGATTTTGAACCGGGTTAGGTTGATTTGCAGCCATATTTTCAGATAAAATTGGAGAATCTAGCTGTCTCCTAGCACGTGGCTCTCTATCAATCCCTTCTACTATCCCCCCTTCACTTATGAGTCGGTTATTGGAATCCCGAGCCCAATGTGGCATGCAAAACAAAAAAAATAAGAAACAAAAAGAAAGGAGAATTCTTCCTCCCTTTTCTTTACTCTTCTCTAAGATCGAAGCACAAGGTGTCTTGCAATGGCTAGGCCAGAAGCAAGGATAAAGACCGATTTCTACTGGTCAATAGGGGTTCAGAAAACTCCCCACCCACTCTTTGAATCTTTTGAGAAAAAGTGCAGAAAAAGGAAAAAAGAAGAGTAGAGATGAGAAAAGAAATCTCTGAGCACAAGGTGAACCAAGGCGGCTGAGCCGACCAATAGGAATCCAGGTGGCAAAAAGGCCGACCTTTTAGAGATCCAAAAGGAATCTCCACCCACTCTACAAGAGATGAATAGGAATGAATAGGAGAAGGAGAAGAGTAAGGTTTAGAAAGATAGAACCTGATTCGCACTTGAAACTCTTGTATCTTCTTCAGCTTCCTAGAAATCCCTGAAAAAGAAAAAAATCAAATAAATAAACTAAGTTAGTTCTAAAAATCTAAAAGAGTCCTAAATAGATACTAATTTCAGAAATTTGTGAAAACCGTCAAGGTCCCCGGCAACGGCGCCAAAAACTTGTTCGCTTCCCCAAGTGTAGGGTTGCGATGTAGTAATAAACTCGGTAATACCGAGGTCGATCCACAGGGACTTATGTAGGATGTCACAAACTCATCCACAAGTTTCTATTGAAGCTAACAATCAAAGTTTGAATAGAATGTGTGTGATTAACAGTTTAAGCTAAATTGAATGTAAACAAGTATAAGAAGGCACTAGGGGTTCGAGGATCCACTTGTAGCAATCCTCGATGTTTAATCCTCTGTGGTTTCCCATTCTCTCAACTAGAATCACCAGTCAGGTCTATCTAGTCGGATGATAGAACTGTTAAACCAGAAGTCTGTAACATGTAAGTTCTGTGCATAAAGTTCACTCAACTCTAGGTTGATCTGAGCATGCTCATTGCATAGGTCATTCACCTTTTCTATAGGTCCAATTCCCAACCATAACCATCCTCAAGTCTTCTCACAAGACAAGGCTAGATCATGATTTGAACTGGATTCAAATTATATGCACAGTCCATACATATTCCAGATAATCAACCAAAACTAGAACTTTGGCATGAAGCCCCTTTATGAAGAGCTTGGTACTAGAGCGCACTCTAATTCCTCAGATCATACAGGTCTAGACCGTTGCAAACAAATTAAGAAGATAAGTAATTCATCCAAACATCCGTGAGTCATCACAAGACTAAGAGAAATTACTTAAAAACTTGTATAAACTTCAAACCTTAGTTCATAATCATGAATTCCAAACTGAAAACCACTTAACTACGAATTAAAACATCTTGGATACACTACAAGCTTCACCTCTTAGCCCTAGCTAAGAGGTTTAGCTGCTCATGATCCAAGGAAACATGAAACAACTACAAAAAGCATAAAAACAGCAAAGCAAACCAAAAGGAGTTGTGAAACTCCAATCTTCACTTTCACAGCCTCCAACCTCGCTTTAACCCTTCTAGGATACCCTAGAAACAATCCCTAGGTGTTTATTTATAGTTTGGCGGCTCCCCAACGTCGGAAGAATCGGAAATTTGCGTAACACTTACGCAGCGCAGAGAATTTCGGGAAGAAATTAGAAAGTTCCAACTCAGTACGCATGGCCGACCGGTCATGACCGGTCGGCCTCAAGTGAAAACACTCCAGCAGGTATGCCCGACCGGTCAAGACCGGTCAGGCCTTGTAGAACCTTAATCCAGTAAGCAACTCCAACCGGTCAAGACCGGTCGGATGTCTTTCTTCACATTGCAGCAACACTGACCGACCGGTCTTGACCGGTCGGTCCTGTTTATTGAGTTCCCAGCAACACTGTCCGACCGGTCATGACCGGTCGGACATCTTCAGCAGCGTCCTTCATACATGGCAGACCGGTCACTGACCGGTCTGGCTTCCTTGGCTGACCGGTCACGACCGGTCAGCACCTTTTTCTCTTCTTTTTCTTGCTTTCTTTCTTCTCTCTTTGCTTCTTCATTTCTTTTCTTCTCTGGTTCTTGGATGTTTTTCATCAGAATAATCCTAAGTGAGCTCTTTATGTCTTCAATTGAGTAGAGTCCACCCTCAATCCTATAGTCACAAAACATGCATTGAATTAGCTTACAAACCATACGAATCTTGCATAATGAGTGATGAATTGGGGTTAGAATATGCACAATTAAGAGCTCAACATTTGACAAACAAACTCTAAATGGACGCTTAAAAAGGACAACCTTAATTGTCGGATGAGCCCCTTATTCAACGCCGGTTTGGGTTGCTTGATCTCCGCTCTCCCGTGCTTCAATCAGTTTCCCTTGCTCCCTCGATCGTGTCGCCGTTCCGTCGCCAATGCCTCAGCAACACTCGATCAAACACATTGCATGTGATGCCTTTGAGATGCCCAAGGTGATAGGAAGGTAGGTTTGAGAACTCTACAACTAATGGGAATGGATTGCCTAAAGGTTCTCTCCTACATCGATCTCATCTTAGAGTTTTGGACAAGGATTTGTCAATCAAGAAGGTCCAAACTCTAGAGATCAAGATGGAATGAAGGTCATCTTCTTCATGAGCTTGGAATGCTCCAATCTTGTGTTAAAGCACAAGGAAGATGCCTTACATAGGTTGGGAATGAGCCTCAAATGGTCTCCAACAATGGTGGCTTCACTCCTCTCGAAATCCCTCTCCTTACCCCTCAAAACAAGCCAAGCCCTTATATAAAAGAAGGTGCAACTGGTTTGAAAACAGGGCAGAAAATGGCTAGTGCCAACCGATCATGTCTGGTCGTCCATGGTCCACGACCGGTCGGCCATAGGCCAACTGAGGACATGAGGTTTGCTGTCTTAGTGGGGGAGTCTGCCTGACCGGTCGTGACCGGTTGGACCAGCCATGCCGACCGGTTGGCCCAATGGCCATCCACTCCAGAGGCTGCTGTCCAAACTGGACTGTCTGTCCGACTGGTCTTGACCGGTCGGCCAGGGGTCCACGACCGGTCGTGACCGGTCGGACAGGCCTGGGTTCAGCCAGTCTGATTGCTGACCCATCCATCTCACAACCCTTAAGCATTGGCCAAGGTTTGGGTGCACTTTTGGGACACCTAGAGCTAATCTATGATGACTAAAGGTTTCCTAATCATGGTCAAGGTCATCAAACAATCAAAGGGTTGGGTTTTGGTCAAGGTTAAGGCACATCAAGGCATCACTTTTACCTGTTTCTACTTCCTTGATGTAGCAGGGCCACTTGAGTCTTCGGTCTTCGTCTTCATTGGGCTCAACCGATACTAGACTCACTGCCATAAGTGATTGAAAAACAAGGTGCACTAGTATGCCACAAGAAAATGCACTAATAATCTCCCCCTTTGTCAATTACTTACAAAAACCTAACCTACCAAAACAAAATACATACTCAAGATATTACATTGATAATGAATTAAATACAGGACTCCTGACATGCTAAACAAAGCAGCTCCTCTTTAGTTTGCTCCCCCATAACCTGTCAATCCCTGCATCATAAAATATAGCAAACTAGTTTTGGTGGGACTTGATCTTTCTCCTCCTTTTTGTCAGCCATTGACAAACTATTCTCTCCCCCTTAATGATATAGCAATAAGGTTAAGGTAAGAGTAGATAGTATGTCGCAGTTATAACTATAAGCACATGCTAACAAGGAGAGTATAAGGTGCATGAATTTTAAAACATGGAGCATGTTAAGGAACATGATTAACAAGAGAATGTAACTATCTAAGCATAGTTAATCATGCATAATTGGTCAAAGATATACATTTGCAATAGAAGCACAAGGGCTTATTGCCCAATCAACCAACCTCCCCTATAGGTATATCAAGACCAATACTAAGCAAAGATTAACATACAATAAAGCACAAAATTCAGTAAAAATGGCTAATCTAAGCATGAAGATAGTCTAGCAAGCAAATATGCAAGTTGAAAGCAAGGGTAAACTACCAAATTTGGGCTAGTGAGGCTTGAATCCTCTGATTTGCCCATTCACATAGACAATGAGGCTGAAATCCTCAGATTTTCCTATTAAAGCATATCTAACTACCCTTACTATTCTATGTTTAGTTTGAAAAGCCTAAGGGTTACTAATTTTCACAACACCCTCATAAAATGTAGCATGAGGTGAGGGGTTGGGAACTCCTTCTTCTCCTAGAAGGGCTAGCGGTTGGGATCCCCTCTTAGATAAGCAGGAAGGAGGGGTATGGTGGAGGCTGAGAGAGCTAGATCTTTATGTTGGCTCTCATCACAAGCGGAGTCACCAGATTTAGACTCCTCCATATCATCCCAAGTGGCAGCCATTGCCTTTTTACCTTTCAGTTTAGGCCCATCCGGACATTCCGGGGCAATATGGCCACGACGACCGCAACCGTAACAACGGACGGATGAAGGCGTGGATGATTTTCCTTTATGTTTCTCACCCTTCTTGTCCTTCTTGTCACGGCTATTCCCTCTATCAAATTTAAGGAATCGCCTAAATTTTTTGTTCAATTTCTCTTCCTCATCATCCTCATCATCACTATCTTCCTCCGACTCACTCTTAATTTTCTTATGTTTGTGAGATGACTTAAGAGAGATGCTTTTCTTCCTAGAGGGGGCCTTAAAGTATAGTTCATGAGTTTGTAGGGAACCTATGAGTTCTTCTACTATCATGTTATCTATGTCTCTACACTCCTCTAAGGCAATTATCTTGGGGTAAATCTATCTGGGAGGGACCTAAGTATTTTTCTACAAATCCTTCCTTCCAGGACCCGATCACCCAAGACAAACATGGAGTTGCAAACATCTGACAATTTAGTATAAAACTCCATGAAAGCTTCAGACTCTTCCATCTTAATGTTTTCAAATTTGGTGGTTAAGAGCTGAAGCTTCGAGCATCTTACTGTGCTAGTTCCCTCGTGGGTAACCTCAAGTATATCCCACGCTTCTTTTGCAGTTGTGCATGTGAGAATGCGCTAAAATTCATCCAGGAAAACCGCACAGCAAATCGCATTGAGAGCTTTGGCATTCGCCATGTATTGTGCTCTCTCTGTGTCATTGTTCGCTTCCCCAAGTGTAGGGTTGCGATGTAGTAATAAACTCGGTAAGACCGAGGTCGATCCACAGGGACTTATTTAGAATTTCACAAACACATCCAAAAGTGTCTATTGAAAGCTAATAACCAGATTTTTGTATGAATTTGATGTGAGTAACAAAATTGAATTAAATTGAAAGTAACTAATTATAGAAAGGCACTAGGGGTTCAAGGATCCACTTGTAGCAATCCTTGATGTTTAATCCGCTGTGGTTTTTCATTCTCTCAACTAGAATCGACATTAAGGTCTATCTCATCAGATGATAGAGCTGTTAAACTAAACAATCTGTCATATGTAAGTTCAATGCATAAGATTCACTCAATGTAGGCTGAACTGAGCATGCTCAATTGCATAGGTCATTCCCCTTTCCAAAAGGTCCAGTTCACAATCATAACCATCCTCAAGTCCTGTCACAAGACAAGGCTAGATCATGATTTGAACTTGATTCAAATCACATGCACAGTCCCTTACATAATTCAGAAAATCAGAAAAATAGAACTTTGGTAGGAAGTCCCTTCATGAAGATCATAGTACTAGAGCGCACTCCAATTCCTTGGATCATACAGGTCTAGACTAATACAAACCAATTAAGAAGTTAAGTAATTCTCCCAAACATCCATGAGTCATCATAAGACTAAGAAAAACTACTTAAAAACTTGTATAAACTTCAAACCATTGTTCATAAACATGAATTCCACACTTAAAACCAACTGAATACGAATTGAAACATCTTGGATCCACTACAAGCTTCACCTCTTAGCCCTAGGTAAGAGGTTTAGCTGCTCATGATCCAAGGAAACATGAAACAACTAAAAAAATCATAAAAACAGCAAAACAAACTAGGAGGAGTTGTGGAACTCCGAAATCCACTTCCGTCGCCTCCAACCTCGCTTAAACCCTTGTAAGATACCCTAGGAATGATCCCTAGGTGTCCTTTTATAGTGAGGAGGCTCCGCAACTTCAGAAGAATCGAGAATCTGCATAAGAGTTACGCAGTGCGCAGAGAAAATCGGCACCCGGAATAGCAATTTCTGTTTTGAATTACATGGCCGACCGGTCTGGACCGGTCGGACTGGGCTGGCCGACCGGTCACGACCGGTCGTGCTTCAATAGGGAGACCGTCCAGCAGCCTCTGGAGAAAGGAAAACTCTGGCCGACCGGTCTTGACCGGTCGGCCTTGCTATTTGTTTGGGTCTAGCGAGCACAGCTGACCGGTCAAGACCGGTCTGGCTCCCTTGGCCGACCGGTCAAGACCGGTCGGCAGTCTTCATCAATTTCTTCTTTCTTTCTTCTTTTCTTCTTTCTTTTACTTTCCTCTCTCCATGCTTCCTTCTTTCTTTCGGCCCACCTTGGGTCTTCGTCCAAGGTTCTTAATAAGCTCTTTTCATCTTCAATTAGGCGGAGTCCACTCTCAATCCTACAATCACAAAACATGCATTAGATTAGTCTATAAACCATGCAAACCTCGCACAATGAGTGATGAATTGGGGTTAGAATATGCACAATTAAGAGCTCAACACACCCCCCCAACCAACATTTTGCTAGTCCCGAGCAAAACATGCGTGAAACCGATTCCATTCTTCAAAAACTCAACTCTCGCTTAGAAACCATCCTTCTATACATTCCAAGGTACATAAGTGTAAGAGTTAGAAATATTAGGCGACAGAAGTTGAAACCGTAAACCCTCAAGACATGATAAGCATTCATATGAAATTCCCGCTGATTGGTTGATAAATAGAAGAACCTGAGCAAATTCAATCTAGTGTGGATAGTGAAAATTCATCTCATAAGTCTCTAGGATTATCTTCTTCATTGATCAACCAGACTATAGATCTCAAGGTATATAGAGCCGCATCAAGCCAATGACAGGAATTTGCCTTACCGTCCTTCCGACGACTTTCACACTACGTCCCATTTCCGGCTTTGGTTACGGGTAGACCATCCCCAGGTTGCTAGTAGGTAGCCCTAATCGGAATTTTCCACCAGTTTTCCATCGTTCCCAATTTCATCCTTCCTTTTCCGTTTTCTTTTAATTTAGATAGGATTTTTAGAAATCCATATCTTGCATTGTTTTCCCATGGACAAGGATGGACAAAGTACCCCGGCTTCTTTTATCAACACCTTAATTCACAGTCTAGCTAATCCATAAATCACATAATCCCTTCTACCCATGAAAATCATGTAATGTGGACTAGGTGTAAAAGTGTTCAGATTTTCTATCAATCACAAAAATAGGGGAATTCACATATAAAACCATTATGCTATGAGAGATTCCAGACATACAGCCCCATACACTTCATATCTCCTCCTCTTCTGCTCATATCATCTTGAATGCATAGAAACAATGTTTTCCAAAAGAGTTTCGAATTTTGGAAAATTTGAAAAAATTTCACATAATTGCTTGAAATGTTACAAAACGCTGGATTCATCCAAGTGATCCTACACCCCCCAACCAAACCTTGCATTGTCCTCAATGTAAAAGATGTTCAATGAGCAAAACATGAGAGCAATTTGAAAAATAAAAGGGAGTGAGGAATGATAGTACCTGAGAGAGTAAAAAGTGAAATTCTTCCTCCTTCTAACAAACCTATGAAAAAGAAAACAAAAGCAGCAAAATCCTAATCGTAACTACTCTATACCTTCATCAGACTAGGAGATCAATCATCTTGATACACAGGATCATTCAGAGGTATGGACATACCTTCTGAAGGAAATTTCTCAAAGAACGGCTTTAATCGCTACCCATTCACCTTAAAAATGTTGTCGTTCCTCGGATTTAATAGCTCGACAGTCCCATATGGATAAACAGTTTGTACAATGTAGGGACTGGTCCATCGAGATCTCAATTTTTCCAGAAATAGATGTAAGCGAGAATTATACATGAGGACTTTTTGATTGATCGTGAATGTCTTGTGAAGAATATTCTTATCATGGAATATCTTCGTCTTGTCCTTGTAAATTCTCGCATTCTCATACGCTTCATTCCGGATTTCTGCAAGTTCATTCAATTGTAGTTTGTGCAACGAGCTTGCCTTGTCAGAATTGAAATTCATCTTCTTAATTGCCCAATATGCCCTATGTTCCAACTCCACAGATAAGTGACAAGCCTTCCCATAGACAAGTCTATAGGGAGACATTCCAATAGGGGTTTTGAAAGCAGTACGGTAAGCCCAAAGCGCATCGGTAAGCCGAAGTGACCAATCCTTGCGATCGGGGTTCACCGTTTTCTCTAAAATGTGTTTAATCTCCCTATTGGATATCTCTGCTTGTCCACTAGTTTGTGGGTGATAGGGAGTGCTCACTTTGTGTGTTACGCCATATTTCTTCATTAAGGTTTTAAAAGGGCGATTGCAAAAGTGAGACCCTCCATCACTTATGATGACTCGAGGCGTTCCAAACCGGGAAAGAATATTCTCTTTTAAAAAGTGAATGACCGTTTTATGGTCATTATTCCGGCAAGGGATGGCCTCGACCCATTTGGAAACATAATCAACGGCAAGCAAGATGTATAGGTTTCCAAAAGAAGATGGGAATAGGGCCTATGAAATCGATGCCCCAACAATAAAAAATTTCGATTATTAAGATGGGATTGAGTGGCATCATATTTCTACGGGAGATTCCTCCTAATTTTTGACAAGGTTCACATGCTTTGCAAAACTCATGTGTGCCTTTGAACATGGTGGGCCAATAAAACCCACATTGCAGAATTTTCGCTGTGATCTTTTTAGCTGAAAAGTGGCCACCACATGCCTGAGAATGACAGAAGGAGATGATACTTTGTTGTTCCTCATCTGGCACACATCTCCTTATGATTTGATCGGGACAATACTTAAATAAGAATGGGTCGTCCCATAGGAATTTCCGCACCTCTATGAAGAATTTATCCTTATCTTGCTTTTTCCAATGTTTAGGAATTGTACCAGTAGCAAGATAGTTAGCAATGTCCGCATACCATGTCAATTGGGAAACAGCAAAAAGTTGTTCATCAGGGAAGCATGTCATTGATTGCAGTCGTTTCAGGGGAATCTGTGAGGACAAGTCTTGAGAGATGGTCAGCTACTACATTTTCTACTCCTTATCACGTATTTCTATGTCGAATTCCTGGAGTAGAAGGATCCATCTTAACAACCGTGGTTTAGCATCCTTCTTAGAGAGAAGATACCTAAGCGCGGCATGGTCAGTGAATATAATAATCTTGGATCCAATCAAGTAGGACCTAAACTTGTCCAAGGCAAAAACTACGGCTAAAAGTTCTTTTTCAGTTGTGGTGTAATTTGCTTGGGCTGAGTTTAGGGTTCTACTTGCATAGTAGATGACATATGGCTTTTTCTCTTTTCTTTGGCCTAACACGGCCCCAATAGCGTAGTCACTAGCATCGCACATAATCTCAAAAGGAATGCTCCAATCAGGTGGTTGCATTATGGGAGCACATGTCGACATACCTTTAAGGGTGGTAAAGGCCTTTTGACATTCTTCATTCCATTCGAATGAATTTTCCTTTTGAAGTAGGATACATAAAGAACGAGAGATTGAACTGAAATCCTTTATGAACCTTCTGTAAAATTCGGCATGTCCCAAAAAGGATCATACATCTCGTATGCTCTTGGGTGGTGGAAGGTTAGAGATAAGATCAATTTTCGCTTTGTCCACCTCGATTTCATTCTGTGAAACGATGTGACCAAGTACAATTTCCTTCTGAACCATGAAGTGGCATTTCTCCCAATTCAGCACAAGGTTCTTCTCTTCACATCTTTTTAGCACAGATTTCAAGTGCTCAAAGCACTCATCAAAGCTACAACCAAATACGGAAAAATCATCCATGAAGACTTCGAGAATGGTCCCCACCATGTCAGAAAAGATACTCATCATACAACGCTGAAAGGTGGCAGGGGCATTACATAGTCCAAACGGTATCCATCGATAGGCGAAAGTGCCGAATGGACATGTGAATGTAGTCTTTTCTTAGTCTTCACGGGCAATTTCTATTTGGTTGTACCCTGAATAGCCATCAAGGTAGCAAAAGTGGGAATGACCCGTCAACTGTTCTAAAATTTAATCAACAAACGGTAGGGGAAAGTGGTCTTTCCTAGTGACAGTGTTTAGCTTCCTGTAGTCAATGCACATTCTCCAACCGGTAGTGACTCTGGTTGGCACGAGTTCATTATTGGCATTGGCTACGATGGTTATTTTGAATTTCTTAGGCACCACTTGAGTTGGGCTCACCCATTAGCTATCGGATATTGGGTAAATAATACCCACATCCAATAGTTTTACCACTTCGGCCTTAACCACATCCTTCATGTTTGGATTTAGTCGTCTTTGTGGTTGCCTAGATGTCTTCGCATTCTCCTCAAGGTGTATGCGATGAGTACAAATCAGTGGGTCTATGCCTTTGAGGATCTACAATTGACCATCCAATGGCACTCTTGTGCTCTAATAGAGTGGCTATTAGCCTACTCTCTTGTTCCTCATCCAAGTGGGAAGAAATCACCACTGGATATGTCTCATCTCGACCTAAATAAACATATTTCAGCTTACTTGGTAATGGTTTTAGGTCGAGTGTTGGTGCCTTGATGTTGGATGGGAGGGCCTTGTTCTCGTTTACAGGCAAAGGCTCAAATAGGGCCCTCCATCTTTTATTATCAAGCACCGGCATCATCTCTAGTATGGCATCCATCTCTTGTATTGTGTCATCATTTATCTTATAAGAATGGGCCACACATGCCTCCAAAGGGTCGGAAGATAGTGACAAGGGGACTGTATCCTCCACGAATGATTCAATCATGTTTAATTTGTGGACATCATCATCAACCTCCCGTGGTTGTTTGCATAAATCAAATATGTTAAGCTCAAGGGTCATATTTCCAAAGGACATTTGTACAAGTCCGTTTCTACAATTGATAATGGCATTTGAAGTAGCTAGAAACGGTCGTCCAAGTATGACGGGAATTTGAGCACCGGTGCCTATCACGGGATGTGTATCCAAGACAATAAAGTCTTCTGGGTAGTAGAATTTATCAACTTAGACTAGAACATCCTCTATCGTTCCTCTCGGTATACGGATGGATCTATCAGCAAGTTGGAGTGTGGTTTTGGTGGGTTTCAATTCACCTAACCCAAGTTGTTCGTAGACCGAGTATGGAATGAGATTTACACTTGCCCCCAAGTCGAGTAGGGCTTGTTTAATCCGGTAGTCTCCTATGATGCATGAGATGGTTGGACTACCTGGATCCTTGTATTTTTGGGGCACCTCTTGTTTGATGATGGCGCTTAAATTTTCAGTCAAAAGAACTTTGTTGTGAACATTGTGTTTCCTATTGACTGTACACAATTCCTTTAGAAATTTGGCATAAGATGGTATTTGTTTTATTGCATCCAACAACGGGATGTTGATCTTCACCTGCTTGAAAACTTCTAAAATTTCCAGATTTTTATCTAAAGGTTTAGGTGAAATCAACCTTTGTGGAAACGGAGCAACCGGCTTGTATCGCCTTTCCGGTTCTTTCTCTTGTGGGGTGTTGTTCGAGCTATCATCCTCTTTGGAAATTTTCGGATCCTTAAGCTTTGGGGCCTTCACCAGATTAGATTTGTCAATTTCTTTCCCACTTCTCAAAGTGGTGATAGCTTGAACATGTTCCGTGTGGTGTGAGGATGAGCCTGCTTCTTGTATCTCAAACTGGGTTCTTGGGTTAGGAAGAGGTTGGGCAGGAAGTGTGCCCTTCTCTCTAACACTAAGATGAGATTCAACTCTAGCCAGTGATGTTTTCAATTCATTGATGGCTTGAGTTGAATTTTGATTGAATTTCAATTGCTCTTGCATGAACCCATCTATTTTTAGAGAATTTGTCTTGTTATACTCAGCTTGGACCGATACGAATGCACCCAACATCTCCTCTAGTGATACTTTTGGAGTGTTGCTTGCATTTGCAGTGGGTCCATTCCTCCAACTGAAGTTGGGATGGTTCTTCCAATTAGGATTAAACGTGTTTGAGTTTGGAGCACCAAATTGCTGTTGATAACTGTTTATGGCATTTACTTGTTCTTGTAAGATGCCTTGAACTGCTGAAATTGTGGGACAATCTTGTGTTGCATGTTGAGTTCCAGCACAAATTCCACAAACAGTTTCAACGCCAGTGGAGTTGATCGTTTCTCCTTTCCTTAATTCCATGGCTTCGACCTTTCTTGTGAGGCTAGCCGCCCGTGCACTTATGCTATCTTCTTCTGATAAGACATACATTCCCCCCTTTTCCTTTTGTTGGCCAGTCTTGGAATTTGTTGGTTTCGATGTGTCCCAAGACTGTGCATTCTCAGCCAATTCTTCCAAATAATCCCATGCTTCATCAGCTTCCTTATTCATGAACTCCCCATTACACATCATCTCTACAAATTGGCGCATAGGTGAAGTCAGTCCTTCATAGAAAAAGCTTATAACCCGCCTAAATTTCATAGCCATGATGTGGGCATGCATTTAATAAATCCTTAAACCTCTGCCAACAATATTGGAAGAAGGTTTCATCTTCCTTTTGGGAAAAGTTCATGATAAGGCGCTTCAACATGTTTGTTTTGTGAGTAGGGAAGAATTTTTTTATGAATTCTCTGTGCATATCAGTCCATGCACCAATTGATCTTGGCCTCAATGCATAAAGCCAACCGTTGGCTTTATCTTTAAGGGTGAAAGGGAAGAATTTGAGTCTCACTACATCTTCAGTCACATTTGCAAAGTGCATGGTGGTGATTACCTCATCAAACTCCTTAAGGTGTTGATAGGCACTTTCACTGTCTAATCCATGGAATTTAGGGTGAAGTTGGATCACTCCCGGTTTCAAATCCACATTCCCTGCATTTTGTGGAAAAATTATGCATGAGGGAGTGCTCGCTCTTGCGGGTTGCAAGAAATCACGTAAAGTCCTAGGTCGGGGAACATTCTCAACCACATTCTCCCCTGTTTCAGTTTGGTTTTGGCCCGGATTAGGTTGATTTGCAGCAATATTTTCAGACAAAATTGGAGAGTTTAGATGTCTCCTAGCACGTGGTTCTCTGTCAATTCCTTCTACTATCCCCCCTTCACTTATGAGTTGGTTATTGGAATCCCGTGCCCAATGTGGCATGCAAAACCAAAAAATAAGAAACAAAGAGAGAAGAATTCTTCCTCCCTTTCTTTACTCTTCTCTAAGACCGAAGCACAAGGTGTCTTGCAATGGCTAAGCCAGAAGCAAGGATAGAGACCAATTTCTCCTGGTTAATAGGGGTTCAGAGAACTCCCCACCCACTCTTTGAATCTTTTGAGAAAAAGTGCAGAAAAAGGAGAAAGAGGAGTAGAGGTGAGAAAAGAAATCTCTGAGCACAAGGTGATCCATGACGGCAGAGCCGACCAATAGGAATCCAGGTGGCACAAGGCCGACCTTTCAGAGATCCAAAAGGAGTCTCCACCCACTCTACAAGAGATGAATATGATAGGAATAAATATGAGAAGGAGAAGAGTAAGGTTTAGAGAGATAAAACCTGATTCGCCACTTAAAATCCTTGTATCTTCTTCAGCTTCCTAGAAATCCCTGAAAAGAAAAATCAAATAAACAAACTAAGATAGTCCTAAAATCCTAAAAATCCTAAATAGATACTAATTTCAAAAATTTGTGAAAAACTGTCAAAGTCCCCGGCAGCGGCGCCAAAAACTTGTTCGCTTCCCCAAGTGTAGGGTTGCGATGTAGTAATAAACTCAGTAAGACCGAGGTCGATCCACAGGGACTTATGTAGGATTTCACAAACACATCCAAAAGTGTCTATTGAAAGCTAATAACCAGATTTTTGTATGAATTTGATGTGAGTAACAAAATTGAATTAAATTGAAAGTTACTAATTATAGAAAGGCACTAGGGGTTCAAGGATCCACTTGTAGCAATCCTTGATGTTTAATCCGCTGTGGTTTTTCATTCTCTCAACTAGAATCGACATTAAGGTCTATCTCATCGGATGATAGAGCTGTTAAACTAAACAATCTGTCATATGTAAGTTCAATGCATAAGATTCACTCAATGTAGGCTGAACTGAGCATGCTCAATTGCATAGGTCATTCTCCTTTCCAAAAGGTCCAGTTCACAATCATAACCATCCTCAAGTCCTGTCATAAGACAAGGCTAGATCAGGATTTGAACTTGATTCAAATCACATGCACAGTCCCTTACATAATTCAGAAAATTAGAAAAATAGAACTTTGGTAGGAAGTCCCTTCATGAAGATCATAGTACTAGATCGCACTCCAATTCCTTGGATCATACAGGTCTAGACTGATACAAACCAGTTAAGAAGTTAAGTAATTCTCCCAAACATCTATGAGTCATCATAAGACTAAGAAAAACTACTTAAAAACTTATATAAACTTCAAACCATTGTTCATAAACGTGAATTCCACACTTAAAACCAACTGAATACGAATTGAAACATCTTGGATCCACTACAAGCTTCACTTCTTAGCCCTAGCTAAGAGGTTTAGCTGCTCATGATCCAAGGAAACATGAAACAACTAAAAAAATCATAAAAACAGCAAAACAAACTAGGAGGAGTTGTGGAACTCCGAAATCCACTTCCGTCGCCTCCAACCTCGCTTAAACCCTTCTAAGATACCCTAGGAATGATCCTTAGGTGTCCTTTTATAGTGAGGAGGCTCTGCAACTTCAGAAGAATCGAGAATCTGCGTAAGAGTTACGCAGTGCGTAGAGAAAATCGGCACTCGAAATAGCAATTTCTGTTTTGAATTACATGGCCGACCGGTCTGCACCAGTCGGACTGGGCTGGCCGACCGGTCACAACCGGTCGTGCTTCAATAGGGAGACCAGTCCAGCAGCCTCTGGAGAGAGGAAAACTCTGGCCGACCGGTCTTGACCGGTCGGCCTTGCTATTTGTTTGGGTCCAGCTGAGCACAGCTGACCGGTCAAGACCGGTCTGGCTCCCTTGGCCGACCGGTCAAGACCGGTCGGCAGTCTTCATCAATTTCTTCTTTCTTTCTTCTTTTCTTCTTTCTTTTACTTTCCTCTCTCCTTACTTCCTTCTTTCTTTCGGCCCACCTTGGGTCTTCGTCCAAGGTTCTTAATAAGCTCTTTTCATCTTCAATTAGGCGGAGTCCACTCTCAATCCTGCAATGACAAAACATGCATTAGATTAGTCTATAAACCATGTAAACCTCGCACAATGAGTGATGAATTGGGGTTAGAATATGCACAATTAAGAGCTCAACAGTCATCCCATTTGGAATCATCTTTGGGAATGACAATGCATTTCCCATCAACCTCCACTTGCACGGTGGGCAAGGTGTATCCATTTTGTGTACTTAGCCACACCGGACGGTCCATGGATTGGAGAAAAATTCTCATTCTAGCCTTCCAATAGGCATAGTTGGACCCGTCAAAGAATGGTGGACGGTTGGTGGTACTCCCATCTCGGTTAGACATTATGCTAGTGCTCCGGTACCGAATCTTACTCTAGACGGTTACGTCCTTGAAGTGCAACCCGCTCTGATACCAATTGAAAGTACGTCGGTAGTCTAACATGACACCTACGTATGTTCCGAAGTGTTCACTTCCCCAAGTGTAGGGTTGCGATGTAGTAATAAACTCGGTATGACCGAGGTCGATCCACAAGGACTTATGTAGGATTTCACAAACACATCCAAAAGCGTCTATTCAAAGCTAATAATCAGATTTTTTAATAGAATTGATGTGAATAACAATTTTAAACTAATTTGAATGTAGACAATTATAAAAAGGCACTAGGGGTTCAAGGATCCACTTGTAGCAATCCTTGATGTTCAATCCACTGTGGTTTCTCATTCTCTCAACTAGAATCGACATTAAGGTCTATCTAGTCGGATGATAGAGCTGTTAAACCAAACAATCTGTAATATGCAAGTGCAATGCATAGGATTCACTCAATGTAGGCTGAGCTGAGCATGCTCAATTGCATAGGTCATTCCCCTTTCCAAAAGGTCTAGTTCACAATCATAACCATCCTCAAGTCCTGTCACAAGACAAGGCTAGATCAGGATTTGAACTTGATTCAAATCACATGCACAGTCCATACATATTACAGAAAATCAGAAAAGTAGAACTTTGGTAGGAAGTCCCTTCATGAAGATCATAGTACTAGAGCGCACTCCAATTCCTTGGATCATACAGGTCTAGACCGTCACAAACCAATTAAGCAATTAAGTAATTCTCCCAAACATCCATGAGTCATCATAAGACTAAGAAAAACTACTCAAAAACTTGTATAAACTTCAAACCTTAGCTCATAATCATGAATTCCACACTTAAAACCAACTAGCTATGAATTGAAACATCTTAGATCCACTACAAGCTTCACCTCTTAGCCCTAGCTAAGAGGTTTAGCTGCTCATGATCCAAGGAAACATGAAACAACTGAAAAATTCATAAAAACAGCAAAAATAAACTCCAAGGAGTTGTGGAACTCCAAAATTCACTTCCGCCACCTCTAAGCTTGCTCCAACCCCTCTTTTATACCCTAGGAACGATCCCTAGGTGTCCTTTTATAGTAAGGAAGCTCCACAACTTCAGAAAGATCGAGAATCTGCGTAAGAAATACGCAGCGCAGAGAAATTCGGACTTAAAATAGAAACTTCTGAGTTCTTACGCATGGCCGACCGGTCGGCCTCAATAAATAGTTACTCCAGCAACCATATCCGACCGGTCATGACCGGTCGGCCTTGTTCAACATTAGTCCAGCAACCATGTCCGACTGGTCATGACCGGTCGGACGTCTTCAGCATCATTCCAGTAGCCATGGCCGACCGGTCAAGACCGGTCGGTCCTCTTCATTGAAGCTCCAGCGTGCATGGCTGACCGGTCTTGACCAGTCTGGCCCTCTTGGCCAACCGGTCATGCCCGGTCGGCAGTCTTTCTTCTTCTTTTTCTTCTTTTTCTTTTCTTTCCTTGCTTCTTTCTTTTACTTTCTTTCTTCTTTTCTTCTTTGGTCCTCAAATGATCTTCATCAAAATAGTCCCAAATGAGCCCTTTTTATCTTCAATTAGGCGGAACCACTCTCAGTCCTGTAGTCACAAAATATGCATTGGATTAGCCTACAAACCATACAAACCTTACACAATGAGTGATGAATTTGAGTTAGAATTTGCACAATTAAGAGCTTAACACACCCCCCAACCAGCATTTTGCTAGTCCCGAGCAAAACATACGTGAAACCAATTCTACTCTTCAAAAACTCAACTCTCCTTCTGAAACCATTCTTCTATACATTCCAAGATACATAGGCTTAAGATTCAGAAACATTAGGCGACAGAGGTTGAAACCGTAAACCCTCAAGACATAATAAGCATTCATATGAAATTTCTGCTGATTGGTTGACAAATAGAAGGACTTGAACAAATTCAACCTAGTGTGGGTAGTGAAAATTCATCTCACGAGTTTTTAGGATTATCTTCTTCATAGATCTAGTAGACAATAGAACTCAAGGTACATAAAGCCACATCAAGCCAATGACAGGAATTTGCCTTACCGTCCTTCCGACGACTTTCACACTACGTCCCATTTTCGGCTTTGGTTACGGGTAGACCATCCCCCGGTCGGTAGTAGGTAGCCCTAATCGAAATTTTCCACCATTTTTCCATCATTCCCAATTTCATCCTTCCTTTTCCTTTTTCTTTTTAAATTAGATAGGATTTTTAAAAATCCATATCTTTCATTATTTTCCCATGGACAAGGATGGACAAAGTACCCCGGCCTGATTTCTCAACACCTTAATTCAAAGTCTAGCTAATCCATAAATCACATAATCCCTTCAACTCATGAAAATCGTGTAATGCGAACTAGGTGTAAAAGTGTTCAGATTTTCTATCAATCACAAAAATAGGGGAGTTCACATATAAAACCATTATGCTATGAGAGATTCCAGACATCCAGCCCCATACACTTCATATCTCCTCCTCTTATGCTCATATCAACTTGAATGCATAGAACCGGTGTTTTCCAAAAGAGTTTCGAATTTTTGAAAAATCGAAAAATTTCCACATAATTGCCTGAAATGTTGCAAAACGCTGGATTCATCCAAGTGATCCTACACCCCCCAACCAAATCTAGCATTGTCCTCAATGTAAGTGATGTGCAATGAGCAAAACATGAGAGCAATTTGAAAAATAAAAGGGAGTGAGGAGTGATAGTACCTGAGAGAGTGAAAGTTGGAATTCCTCCTCCTTGTAACAAACCTAAGCAAAAGTAAACCAAAGCAACAAAATCCTAATCCTAACTACTCTATACCTCCGTCAGACTAGGAGATCAATCATCCTGATACACAGGATCATTCAGGGGTATGGACATACCTTCTGAAGGAAATTTCTCAAAGAACGGCTTTAATCGCTGCCCATTTGCCTTAAAAAAGTTGCCGTTCCTCGGATTCAATAGCTCGACAGTCCCATATGGATAGACAGTTTGCACAATCTAGGGACCGGTCCATCGAGATCTCAATTTTCCCGAAAATAGATGTAAGTGAGAATTATACATGAGGACTTTTTGATTGATCGTGAATGTCTTGCGAAGAATATTCTTATCATGGAATATCTTCGTTTTGTCCTTGTAAATTCTCGCATTCTCATAAGCTTCATTCCGGATTTCTGCAAATTCATTCAATTGTAGTTTACGTAACGAGCTTGCCTTGTCAGAATCGAAATTCATCTTCTTAATAGCCCAATATACCCTATGTTCCAACTCCACAGGCAAGTGACAAGCCTTCCCATAGACAAGTCTATAGGGAGACATTCCAATAGGGGTTTTGAAAGCAGTACGGTAAGCCCAATGCGCATCGGTAAGCCGAAGCGACCAATCCTTGCGATCGGGGTTCACCGTTTTCTCTAAAATGTGTTTAATCTCCCTATTGGATATCTCAGCTTGTCCACTAGTTTGTGGGTGATAGGGAGTGCTCACTTTGTGTGTTACGCCATATTTCTTCATTAAGGTTTCAAAAGGGCGATTGCAAAAGTGAGACCCTCCATCACTTATGATGACTCGAGGCGTTCCAAACCGGGAAAGAATATTTTCTTTTAAAAATCGAATGACCCTTTTATGGTCATTATTCCGGCAAGGGATGGCCTCGACCCATTTGGAAACATAATCAACGGCAAGCAAGATGTATAAGTTTCCAAAAGAAGATGGGAATGGGGCCATGAAATCGATGCCCCAACAATAAAAAATTTCGATTATTAATATGGGATTGAGTGGCATCATATTTCTACGGGAGATTCCTCCTAATTTCTGGCAAGGTTCACATGCTTTGCAAAACTCATGTGTGTCTTTGAACATGGTGGGCCAATAAAACCCACATTGCAGAATTTTTGCGGTGGTCTTTTTAGCCAAAAAGTGGCCACCACATGCCTGAGAATGACAGAAGGAGATGATACTTTGTTGTTCCTCATCCGGCACACATCTCCTTATGATTTGATCGGGACAATACTTGAATAAGTATGGGTCGTCCCATAGGAATTTCCGCACCTCTGTGAAGAATTTATCCTTATCTTGCTTCTTCCAATATGTAGGAATTGTACCTGTAGCAAGATAGGTAGCAATGTCCCCATACCATGGCAATTGGGAAACAGCAAAAGTTGTTCATCAGGGAACATGTCATTGATTGCAATCATTTCAGGGGAATCAATGAGGACAAGTCGAGAGAGATGGTCAGCTACTACATTCTCTACTCCTTTCTTATCACGTATTTCTATGTCAAATTCTTGGAGTAGAAGGATCCATCTTAACAACCGTGGTTTAGCATCCTTCTTAGAAAGAAGATACTTAAGCGCGGCATGGTCAGTGAATATAATGATCTTGGATCCAATCAAGTAGGACCTAAACTTGTCCAAGGCAAAAACTACGGCTAAAAGTTCTTTTTCAGTAGTGGTGTAGTTTGCTTGGGCTGAGTTTAGGGTTCTACTTGCATAGTAGATGACACATGGCTTTTTCTCTTTTCTTTGGCCTAACACGACCCCAATAGCATAGTCACTAGCATCGCACATAATTTCAAAAGGAATGGTCCAATCAGGTGGTTGCATTATGGGAGCACATGTCAACATACCTTTAAGGATGGTAAAGGCCTTTTGACATTCTTCATTCCACTCGAATGAATTTTCCTTTTGAAGTAGGTTACATAAAGGGCGAGAGAGTAAACTGAAGTCCTTTATGAATCTTCTGTAAAATCCTGCGTGTCCTAAAAAGGACCGTACATCACGTATGCTCTTGGGTGGTGGAAGGCTAGAGATAAGATCAATTTTCACTTTGTCCACTTCGATTCCATTTTGTGAAACGATGTGACCAGGTACAATTCCCTTTTGAACCATGAAGTGACACTTCTCCCAATTGAGCACAAGGTTCTTCTCTTCACATCTTTTTAGCACAGACTTTAAGTGCTCAAGGCACTCATCAAAGCTACAACCAAATACGGAAAAATCATCCATGAAGACTTCGAAAATGGTCCCCCCCATGTCAGAAAAAATACTCATCATACAACGCTGGAAAGTGGCAGGGGCATTACATAGTCCAAACGGCATCCGTCGATAGGCGAAAGTGCCAAATGGACATGTGAATGTAGTCTTTTCTTGGTCTTCACGGGCAATTTCTATTTGGTTGTACCCTGAATAGCCATCAAGGATGCAAAAGTGGGAATGACTCGCCAACCGTTCTAAAATTTGATCAACAAATGGTAGGGGGAAGTGGTCTTTCCTCGTGACAGTGTTTAGCTTCCTGTAGTCAATGCACATTCTCCAACCGGTACTGACTTTAGTTGGCACGAGTTCATTATTGGCATTGGCTACGATGGTTATTCCAGATTTCTTAGGCACCACTTGAGTTGGGCTCACCCATTGGCTATCAGATATCGGGTAAATGATACCTACATCCAATAGTTTCACCACTTCGGCCTTAACCACATCCTTCATGTTTGGATTTAGTCGTCTTTGTGGTTGCCGAGATGTCTTCGCATTCTCCTCAAGGTGTATGCGATGAGTACAAATCAGTGGGTCTATGCCTTTGAGATCTGCAATTACCATCCAATGGCACTTTTGTGCTCTAATAGAGTGGCTATTAGCCTACTCTCTTGTTCCTCATCCAAGTGGGAAGAAATTACCACTGGATATGTCTCATCTCGACCTGAATAAACATATTTCAGCTCACTTGGTAATGGTTTTAGGTCGAGTGTTGGTGCCTTGATGTTGGATGGGAGGGCCTTGTTCTCGTTTACAGTCAAAGGCTCAAATAGGGCCCTCCATCTTTTATTATCAAGCACTGGCATCATCTCTAGCATGGCATCCATCTCTTGTATTGTGTCATCATTTGTCTCATGAGAATGGGCCACACATGCCTCCAAAGGGTCAGAAAATAGTGATAAGGGGACTGTTTCCTCCACGAATGATTCGATCATGTTTAATTCGTGGACATCATCATCAACTTCCCGTGGTTTTTTGCATAAATCAAATATGTTAAGCTCAAGGGTCATATTTCCAAAGGACATTTGTACAAGTCCGTTTCTACAATTGATAATGGCATTTGAGGTAGCTAGAAACAGTCGTCCAAGTATGACGGGAATTTGAGCACCAGTGCCTATCACGAGATGTGTGTCTAAGACAATAAAATCTACTGGGTAGTAGAATTTATCAACTTGGACTAGAACATCCTCTATCATTCCTCTCGGTATCCGGATGGATCTATCAGTAAGTTGGAGTGTGGTTTTGGTGGGTTTCAATTCACCTAACCCAAGTTGTTCGTAGACCGAATATGGAATGAGATTCACACTTGCCCCCAAGTCGAGTAGGGCTTGTTTAATCCGGTAGTCTCCTATGATGCATGAGATAGTTGGACTATCCGGATCCTTGTATTTTTGGGGCACCTCTTGTTTGATAATGGCGCTCTAATTCTCAGTCAAAAGGACTTTGTTGTGAACATTGTGTTTCCTTTTGACTATACATAATTCCTTTAGAAATTTGGCATAAGATGGTATTTGTTTTATCGCATCCAACAACAGGATGTTGATCTTCACCTGCTTGAAAACTTCTAAAATCTCCAGATTTTTATCTAAAGGTTTAGGTGAAATCAACCTTTGTGGAAATGGGGCAACCAGCTTGTATTGTCTTTCCGGTTCTTTCTCTTGTGGAATATTGTTTGGGCTATCATCCTCTTTGGGAATTTCCGGATCCTTAGGCTTTGGGGCCTTCACCGGATTAGATTTGCCAATTTCTTTCCCACTTCTCAAAGTGGTGATAGCTTGGACATGTTCCGTATGATGGGAGGATGAGCTTGCATCTTGTATCTCATACTGGGTCCTTGCGTTAGGAAGAGGTTGGGCAGGAAGTGTGCCCTTCTCTCTAACACTAAGGTGAGATTCAACTCTAGCCAGAGATGTTTTCAATTCATTGATGGCTTGAGTTGAATTTTGATTGAATTTCAATTGCTCTTGCATGAACCCATCTATTTTTAGAGAATTTGTCTTGTTATACTCAGCCTGGACCGATACGAATGCACCCAACATCTCTTCTAGTGATACTTTTGGAGTGTTGTTTGCATTTGCAGTGGGTCCTTTCCTCCAACTGAAGTTGGGATGGTTCTTCCAATTAGGATTAAACGTGTTTGAGTTTGGAGCACCATATTGCTGTTGATAACTGTTTATGGCATTTGTTTGTTCTTGTAAGATGCCTTGGACTGCTGAAATTGTGGGACAATCTTGTGTAGTATGTTGAGTTCCAGCACAAATTCCACAAACAGTTTCAACGTCGATGGAGTTGATTGTTTCTCCTTTCCTTAATTCCATGGCTTCGACCTTTCTTGTGAGGCTAGCCAACCGTGCACTTATGCTATCTTCTTTTGATAAGACATACATTCCCCCCTTTTCCTTTTGTTGGCCAGTCTTAGAATTAGTTGGTTTCGATGTGTCCCAACCCTATGCATTCTCAGCCAATTCTTCCAAATAATCCCATGCTTCATCAGCTTCCTTATTCATGAACTCCCCGTTACACATCATCTCTACAAATTGGCGCATGGGTGAAGTCAGTCCTTCATAGAAAAAGCTTATAACCTGCCAAATTTCATAGCCATGATGTGGGCATGCATTTAATAACTCCTTAAACCTCTCCCAACATTGGAAGAAGGTTTCATCTTCCTTTTGGGCAAAGTTCATGATAAGGCCCTTCAACATGTTCGTTTTGTGAGTAGGGAAGAATTTTTTTATAAATTCTCTGTGCATATCAGTCCATGAACCAATTGATCTTGGCCTCAATGCATAAAGCCAACCCTTGGCTTTATCCTTAAGAGTGGAAGGGAAGAATTTGAGTCTTATTACATCTTCAGTTACATTTGCAAAGTGCATGGTGGTGATTACCTCATCAAACTCCTTAAGGTGTTGATAGGCACTTTCACTGTCTAATCCATGGAATTTAGGGAGAAGTTGAATCACTCCCAGTTTCAAATCCACGTTCCCTGCATTTGGTGGAAATACTATGCATGAGGGAGTGCTCGCTCTTGCGGGTTGCAAGAAATCACGTAAAGTCCTAGGTCGGGGAACATTCTCAACCACATTCTCCCCTGTTTCAGTTTGGTTTTGGCTTAGATTAGGTTGATTTGCAGCCATATTTTCAGAAAAAATTGGAGAGTTTAGATGTCTCCTAGCACGTGGTTCTCTGTCAATTCCTTCTACTATCCCCCCTTCACGTATAAGTCAGTTATTGGAATCCCGAGCCCAATGTAGCATGCAAAACCAAAAAATAAGAAACAAAGAGAAAGAAGAATTCTTCCTCCCTTTCTTTACTTTTCTCTAAGACCGAAGCACAAGGTGTCTTGCAATGGCTAAGCCAGAAGCAAGGATAGAGACCGATTTCTCCTGGTCAATAGGGGTTCAGAGAACTCCCCACCCACTCTTTTAATCTTTTGAGAAAAAGTACAGAAAAATGAGAAGATGAGAAAAGAAATCTCTGAGCACAAGGTGATCCAAGACGGCAGAGCCGACCAATAGGAATCCAGGTGGCAAAAAGGCCGACCTTTCAGAGATCCAAAAGGAGTCTCCACCCACTCTATTAGAGATGAATAAGATAGGAATGAATAGGAGAAGGAGAAGAGTAAGGTTTAGAAAGATAGAACCTGATTCGGCACTTAAAATCCTTGTATCTTCTTCAGCTTCCTAGAAATCCCTGAAAAGAAAAATCAAATAAACAAACTAAGTTAGTCCTAAAATCGTAAAAATTCTAAGTAGATACTAATTTCAGAAATTTGTGAAAAACTGTCAAAATCCCCGTCAACGGCGCCAAAAACTTGTTCACTTCCCCAAGTGTAGGGTTGCGATGTAGTAATATACTCGGTAAGACCGAGGTCGATCCACAGGGACTTATGTAGGATTTCACAAACACATCCAAAAGTGTCTATTAAAAGCTAATAATCAGATTTTTTAATAGAATTGATGTGAATAACAATTTTAAACTAATTTGAATGTAGACAATTATAAAAAGGCACTAGGGGTTCAAGGATCCACTTGTAGCAATCCTTGATGTTCAATCCGTTGTGGTTTCTCATTCTCTCAACTAGAATCGACATTAAGGTCTATCTAGTCGGATGATAAAGCTGTTAAACCAAACAATCTGTAATATGCAAGTGCAATGCATAGGATTCACTCAATGTAGGCTGAGCTGAGCATGCTCAATTGCATAGGTCATTCCCCTTTCCAAAAGGTCTAGTTCACAATCATAACCATCCTCAAGTCCTGTCACAAGACAAGGCTAGATCAGGATTTGAACTTGATTCAAATCACATGCACAGTCCATACATATTACAGAAAATTAGAAAAGTAGAACTTTGGTAGGAAGTCCCTTCATGAAGATCATAGTACTAGAGTGCACTCCGATTCCTCGAATCATACAGGTCTAGACCATTACAAACCAATTAAGCAATTAAGTAATTCTCCCAAACATCCATGAGTCATCATAAGACTAAGAAAAACTACTCAAAAACTTGTATAAACTTCAAACCTTAGTTCATAATCATGAATTCCACACTTAAAACCAACTAGCTACGAATTGAAACATCTTGGATCCACTACAAGCTTCACCTCTTAGCCCTAGCTAAGAGGTTTAGCTGCTCATGATCCAAGGAAACATGAAACAACTGAAAAATTCATAAAAACAGCAAAAACAAACTCCAAGGAGTTGTGGAACTCCAAAATTCACTTCCGCCGCCTCTAAGCTTGCTCCAACCCCTCTTTTATACCCTAGGAACGATCCCTAGGTGTCCTTTTATAGTAAGGAAGCTCCACAACTTCAGAAAGATCGAGAATCTGCGTAAGAGTTACGCAGCGCAGAGAAATTCGGACTTAAAATAGAAACTTCTGAGTTCTTACGCATGGCCGACCGGTCGGCCTCAATAAATAGTTACTCCAGCAACCATATCCGACCGGTCATGACCGGTCGGCCTTGTTCAACATTAGTCCAGCAACCATGTCCGACCGGTCATGACCGGTCGGACGTCTTCAGCATCATTCCAGTAGCCATGGCCGACCGGTCAAGACCGGTCGGTCCTCTTCATTGAAGCTCCAGCGTGCATGGCTGACCAGTCTTGACCAGTCTGGCCCTCTTGGCCAACCGGTCATGGCCGGTCGGCAGTCTTCCTTCTTCTTTTTCTTCTTTTTCTTTTCTTTCCTTGCTTCTTTCTTTTACTTTCTTTCTTCTTTTCTTCTTTGGTCCTCAAATGATCTTCATCAAAATAGTCCCAAATGAGCCCTTTTTATTTTCAATTAGGCGGAACCACTCTCAGTCCTGTAGTCACAAAACATGCATTGGATTTGCCTACAAACCATACAAACCTTGCACAATGAGTGATGAATTTGGGTTAGAATTTGCACAATTAAGAGCTCAACAGGAAGCTTAAAGAGCAACTAGAATTATGGCTAAACCTATAGGAGGGGGGGTGATTAGGACCTTTTTGAAATTCTTTTCGCCTACTTACACAATTCAACAAATTAGACTAAGTAAGAACACTTCAGCTTCCAAGCCTAAGTGGGTCCAATCATAAGAATAGCATATGGTTAAGCAATAAACAATCCTAGTCTAAGCATGCATAGGTAATAAATGATTTAACTAATCAAGCTCATAACCTATGCATCCTATGTAGACTTATGAGGGTGGATCAATGAGCTCAAGTCTACACACCTAGTGAAAGTACATCTTGTGTGTGGATGTGCCAATCTAGTGCCTAGCATACATTCCTATCAAGCATTCATAATTAAACAATTAAACACCCAATGCTACGATATCAATGAGCTCAAAATAATCACAAACATAAGCATATATAGTGGTTCGACTTTGGGTCTACTCTACTTCCGGTTCAAGTACTCAACTCCTTTGAGCACACCGGCATTCACTATCGAAGGTTTTAAATGAGGTTCACCTCTCAACCTTTACACGGAGGTTTTACCGGTTCACCTCTCAACCATAATCGGAGTTTTGGACAAAGGGCTAACTCTCAACCCAAACGGAGTTTTGGACATAGGCTAACTCTCAACCCGATGCACTTTCACTCCCGTGTCGGAGGCTCCCCCTTGGAGACTTAGTTTAAGCCCGGCTAACGGGCCAAGGAACGGCTAACGTCCTTAGATCGAGTTTGACAAACAAACTCTAAATGGATTCTAAAAAAGGACAACCTTACTTGTCGGATGAGCCCCTTGTTCAGCGTCGGTTTGGGTTGCTTGATCTCTGCTCTCCCGTGCTTCAATCAGCTTCCCTTGCTCCCTCGATCGTGTCATCGTTGCGTCGCCAATGCCTCAGCAACACTCGATCAAACACCCTGCAGGTGATGCCTTTGAGATACCTAAGGTGATAGGAGGGTAGGTTTGAGAACTCTACAACTAATGGGAATGGGTTGCCTAGAGGTTCTCTCCTACATCGATCTCATCTTAGAGTTTTGGATAAGGATTTACCAATTAAGAAGGTTCCAAACTCTAGAGATCAAGAGGGGATGAAGGTCATCTTCTTCATGAGCTTAGAATGCTCCAATCTTATGTTAAAGCACAAGGAAGATGCCTTGCATAGGTTGGGAATGAGCCTCAAATGGTCTCCAACAATGGTGGCTTCACTCCTCTCGAAATCCCTCTCCTTGCCCCTCAAAACAAGCCAAGCCCTTATATAAAAGAAGGTGCAACGGTTTGAAAACGGGCAGAAAATGGCTAGTGCCTACCGATCGTGTCTGGTCGGCCAGGGGTCCACGACCGGTCGTCCATGGTCCACGACCGGTCGGCCATAGGCCAACTGAGGACATGAGGTTTGCTGTCTCAGTGGGGGAGTCTGCCCGACCGGTCATGACCGGTTGGACCAGCCCTGCCGACCGGTCGGCCCAATGGCCATCCACTCCAGAGGCTGCTGTCCAAACTGGACTGTCTGTCCGACTGGTCTTGACCGGTCGGCCAGGGGTCCACGACCGGTCGTGACCGGTCGGACAGGCCTGGGTTCAGCTAGTCTGATTGCTGACCCATCCATTTCATAACCCTCAAGCATTGCCAAGGTTTGGGTGCACTTTTGGGACACCTAGGGCCAATCTATGATGACTAAAGGTTTCCTAATCATGGTCAAGGTCATCAAACAATCAAAGGGTTGGGTTTTGGTCAAGGTTAAGGCACATCAAGGCATCACTTTTACCTGTTTCTGCTTCCTTGATGCAGCAGGGCCACTTGAGTCTTCAGTCTTCGTCTTCATTGGGCTCAACCGATACTAGACTCACTGCCATAAGTGATTGACAAACAAGGTGCACTAGTATGCCACAGAAAAGTGCACTAACAGAATTGGGAGAAGTGTCACTTTATGGTTCAAAATGGAATTGTACTTTGTCACATTGTTTCACAAAACGGAATCGAGGTGGACATAGCGAAAATCGATCTTATCTCTAACCTTCCACCACCCAAGAGCATACGAGATGTGCGGTCCTTTTTGGAACACGTAGGATTTTATGGAAGGTTCATAAAAGACTTCAGCTCACTCTCTCGTCCTTTATGTAACTTACTTCAAAAGGAGAATTCCTTCGAGTGGAATGAAGATTGTCAAAATGCCTTTACCATACTTAAAGGTATGTTAACATGTGCTCCCATAATGCAACCACGTGATTGGAGCCTTCCTTTTGAGATTATTTGCAATGCAAGCGACTATGCTATTAGGGCCGTGCTAGGCCAAAGAAAAGGGAAGAAGCCATGTGTTATCTACTATGCAAGTAGAACCTTAAACTCAGCCCAAGCAAACTACACTACCACAGAAAAAGAACTTTTAGCCGTAGTTTTTGCCTTGGACAAGTTTAGGTCCTACTTGATTGGATCCAAGATCATCATATTCACTGACCATGCCGCGCTTAAGTACCTTCTCTCTAAGAAGGATGCTAAACCACGGCTGTTATGATGGATCCTTCTACTCTAGGAATTTGACATAGAGATACGTGATAAGAAAGGAGTAGAAAATGTAGTGGCTGATCATCTCTCTCGACTTGTTCTCACTGATTCCCCTGAAATGACCATGATCAATGACATGTTCCCTGATGAACAACTTTTTAGAGTCTCCCAATTGCCATGGTATGTAGACATTGCTAACTATCTTGCTACAGGTACAATCCCTACACATTGGAAAAAAGCAAGATAAGGATAAGTTCTTCACTGAGGTGTGAAAATTCCTATGGGACGACCCATACTTATTCAAGTATTATCCCGATCAAATCATAAGGAGATGTGTGCCCGATGATGAACAACAAAGTATCATCTCCTTTTGTCATTCACAGGCATGTGGTGGCCACTTTACGGCTAAGAAGACCACAGCCAAAATTCTGCAATGAGGGTTTTATTGGCCCACTATGTTCAAAGACACACATGAGTTTTGCAAAACATGTGAGCCTTGTCAGAAATTAGGAGGAATCTCTCGAAGAAATATGATGCCACTCAATCCCATCTTAATAATTAAAATTTTTTATTGTTCGGCCATCGATTTCATGGGTCCATTCCCATCTTCTTTTGGAAACGTATATATCTTGCTTGCCGTTGATTATGTGTCCAAATGGGTCGAGGCGATTCCATGCCGGAATAATGACCATAAAACAGTCATCGTTTCTTAAAAGAGAATAGTCTTTCTCGGTTTGGAACACCTCGAGTCATCATAAGTGATGGAGGGTCTCACTTTTGTAATCGCCTATTTGAAACCTTAATGAAGAAATATGGCGTCACACACAAAGTGAGCACTCCCTATCACCTACAAACTAGTGGACAAGCTGAGATATCTAATAGGGAGATTAAACATATTTTGGAGAAAACGGTGAACCCCGATCACAAGGATTGGTTGCTTCAACTTACCGATGTGCTTTGGGCTTACCGTACTGCTTTGAAGACCCCTATTGGAATGTCTCCCTATAGACTTGTCTATGGGAAGGCTTCACTTTCCTGTGGAGTTGGAACATAGGGCATATTGGGCAATAAAGAAGATGAATTTTGATTCTGACAAGGCGAGCTCGTTGCGCAAACTTCAACTAAATGAACTTGCGAAAATTCGAAACGAAGCATATGAGAATGCAAGAATTTACAAGGACAAGACGAAGGTGTACCATGATAAGAACATTCCTCGTAAGACATTCACGATTAATCAAAAAGTATTTCTGTATAATTCTCGCCTACATTTATTTTCGGGAAAATTGAGATCTCAATGGACTGGTCCCTACATTATGCAAACTGTCTACCCATATGGGACCGTCGAGTTATTAAATCCAAGGAACGGCAACATATTTAAGGCAAATGGTCAGCGATTAAAGCCGTTCTTTGAGAAGTTTCCTTCAGAAGGTATGTCCATACCTCTGACTGATCTTGTGTATCAGGATGATTGATCTCCTAGTTTGATGGAGGTATAGAGTAGTTAGGATTAGTATTTTGTTGCTTTTGTTTCCTTTTTCATAGGTTTGTTAGAAGGAGGAAGAATTTCACTTTTCCCTCTCTCAGGTACTATCATTCCGCACTCCCTTTTATTTTCAAATTGCTCTCATGTTTTGCTCATTGCACATCTTTTACATTGAGGTCAATGCAAGATTTGGTTAGGGGGGGTAGGATCACTTGGATGAATCCAGCGTTTTGTGACATCTCGAGCAATTATGTATGAATTTTTTTATTTTTCTAAAATTCAAAACTCTTTTGGAAAACCTTATTTCTATGCATTCGAGATGATATGAGTATAAGAAGAGGAGATACGAAGTGTACGAAGTTGTAGGTCTTGAACTTCTCTTAGCATAATGGTTTTATATGTGAATTCCCCTATTTATGTGATTGATAGAAAATTTGAACACTTTTTATACCTAGTTCACATTACACGATTTTCATGAGTTGAAATGATTATATGATTTGTGGATTAGCTAGACTTTGATTTAAGATGTTGAGAAACCAAGCCGGGGTACTTTGTCCATCCTTGTCCATAGGAAAATAACGAAAGCTATGGATTTCTAAAAATCATATCTAATTTCAAAGAAAAAGGAAAAGGAAGGATGAAATTGGGAATGATGGAAAAATGGTGGAAAATTCTGATTAGGGCTACCTACTACCAACTGGGGGATGGTCTACCCGTAACTAAAGCCGAAAATGGGACATAGTGTGAAAGTCATCGGAAGGATAGTAAGACAAATTCCTGTCATTAGCTTGTTGTTGCTCTATATACCTTGAGATCTATAGTTTAGTTGATCTATGAAGAAGATAATCCTGGAAACTCATGAGATGAATTTTCACTTTGCACACTGGGTTGAATTTGTTCAAATTCTTCTATTTATCAACCAATCAGCAGGAATTTCATATGGATGCTTATTATGATTTGAGAGTTTACGGTTTCAACCTCTGTCACCTAATATTTCTGAATCTTACACTTGTGTGTTTTGAGATGTATAGAAGAATGCTTTCTAAAGGAGAGTTGGGTTTAGAGAATGAAACTTGTTTCACGCATGTTTTGCTCGGGACTAGCAAAATGCTGGTTGGGGGGTGTGTTGAGCTCTTAATTGTGCATATTCTAACCCCAATTCATCACTCATTATGCAAGGTTTTCATGATTTATAGACTAATCTAATGCATGGATTTGTGATTGTAAGGATGAGAGAGAGGATTCATCAATTGAAGACTTAAAGACGCCATTTACAAGCAAAGAAGATCAAAGGACTAAGCGTCAAAGGAGGAAAGAAAGAAGTCAGAGAAAAGAAGAAAGAAAGCAGAAGAACATGCCCAAGACCGGTCGTCAGACCGGTTGTCCATAGCCCAGGACCGGTTGTCCGACCGGTCCGATCACTCAACAGGAGGGGCCACATGGCAAATCTCACTGGACTGTCCAAGACCGGTCATGCGACCGGTCATCCACTGGTCAGACCGGTCGTGCGACTGGTCCTTGAATTAAATCTTTGGGCTAAATTTTTCAGAAACTCTCTGGACGTTTTTTACGCTTTTGCGACCGGTCGTCCAAGAGCTCAGACCGGTCGTGCGACCGGTCATCAACGTAACTGAGCGTGTTTTACAAGCTCTAGAATTCTCTGAGCACTGCGTATCTTTATGCAAATTCTGGAAGATTCCGACATTACGGAGCTTCCCCACTATAAAAGGACACCTAGGGGCTCTTCCTAGGGTATCTAAGAACGGATTAAGCACGGTGGGAGGCGGCAGAAGTGGATTTCGAAGTTCCACAACTCTTCCTAGTTTGTTTGTTGTTGTTATGTTTTCTTTAGTTTGTTTCATGTTTCCTTGGATCATGAATGGCTAAACCTCTTAGCTAGGGCTAAGAGGTGAAGCTTGTAGTGAATCTAAGATATTTCAATTCGTTTAAGTTGGTTTTAAGTTGGATTTCATGTTTAAGAGCAATGGTTTGAAGTTTAATTCAAGTTCTAAGTAGTTTTTCTTAGTCTTATGATGACTCATAGATGTTTGGAAGAATTGCTTGAGTTCTTAATTGTTGTAAGCTAGTCTAGACCTGTATGATCCGAGGAATTGGAGTACGCTCTAGTACTATGATCTTCAGTGGGAACTTCCTACCAAAGTTCTATTTTCTGGATTTCTGAACTATATGAGACTGTGTATGTGATTTGAATTAAGTTCAAATCATAATCTAGTTTTGTCTTGTGACAGGATTTAATGATGGTTATGATTGTGATCTTAGCCTATTGGAATTGGGACTGACCTATGCAATTGAGTATGCTCGTCCTAGCTTGCTTTGAGTGAATCATATACATGGAAATTACATAGAGCAGATTGTTGGTTTAATTGATCTATCATCCGACTAGATAGATCTTAATTTTGATTCTAGTTGAGAAAGTGTGAGACCACAGCGCATTGAGCATCAAGGATTACTATAAGTAGATCCTTGAACCCCTAGTGCCTTTTTATTAATTGATTACTTCAGTTTACTTCAAAATTGTTGTTTACATCAATCTTCTCAAAATGTGGTTGTTAGCTTTTCAATAGAAACTATTGGAAGTATTTGTGAATTCTTACATAGGTCCCTGTGGATCGACCTCGGTCTTACCGAGATTATTACTACATCGCAACCCTACACTTGGGGAAGCGAACAGTGGCGCGCCAGGGTCGGTCGCCTAAGAGAGCGGAAGCCTAGTCACAAAGGCAAAAGTCACCTCAGCGTCACCTTTCGAAAGAAGATGCTAAACCCACTGGTGAGATCCGAACCATTGTTGGAGGTCCATCTTGTGGAGGAGATTCTCAAGCGTCAAGGAAAGCATATGCTCGCAAGGCATCTCAGAAGCCCCAACATATTTATTGGCTGGAAAAACCCTCCGATATGACAAATCCTAGCCATCATCCGATCTCGTTTTCTCTCGAAGATGCAGAAGGGATTCATTTCCCTCACGAGGACTCCATCGTGGTCGCATTAAAGGTATCAAATTATTTAACTCATCGTATTATGTTAGATACAGGTAGTTCCGCTGATGTTCTTTACCTAGAAGCTTTCAATAAAATGGTACTCGCTAGAAGTCTGCTCAAACCAGTCTCCACTCCCCTCGTCGGCTTCGGGGGCGAAGTTGTAACACCAGAAGGAAGCATTGACCTTCCGATCACCTTCGGAGAAAGTCTAGCCAAAACTACGGTCTTCGTTAATTTCCTCATGGTAGATCGGAGATTAGTATACAACGCTATTTTGAGCCGACCTTTGCTCAACAAGATAGGAGCAGCTTTACACCCCTTATATCTATGCATCAAATTTCCTACTCCAAGCGGAGTCAGGGTTATACGAGGAAATAAAAAAGAGGCCCGAGCATGTTATGAAATCGCCATACAAGATTGAAAGAAAGCCCAAGTAGTTCCTGTTATGACAATTACAGGAGACTCATCGAATCTCCCAATAGCTACAACGTTGGACCCAAGAGAAAGCGCTCTTCAATCAGGTACCCCGGGGGAAGAGACGGTCGCTGTCCACTTATCTATAGAAAATTCGTCTAAAAAGGTTTACATCAGATCTTCTTTGAGCGATGTCTTTAGGGAAAATTTGACTCATTTTCTCACTGAATATCAAGATGTATTTTCTTAGTCTCATAGTAACATGCCAGGTATCGACCCCAACGTCATATTTCATCGTCTGAAAGTTGATCCAAAGCACAAACCTGTTCATCAGTGTCGACGAGCATTCACCGCAGAAAGGCAAATGGTGATTAAAACTGAGGTCGAAAAGTTGTTGACCGTCAATTTCATTGAGGAAGTTAACTACCCAGAATGGGTCGCGAACGTGGTCCTTGTTCGAAAAGCTAATGATAAGTGGAGAATGTGTGTGGACTATTCTGATCTGAACAAAGCATGCCCAAAGGATAGTTTCTCGACTCCGCACATCGACCAATTGGTTGATTCAACAGCGGGGCACGCCCTGCTCAGCTTCATGGATGCCTACTCTGGTTATAACCAAATTATGATGCACCGCCCGATAGTCAACACACTGCCTTTATCACTGACCGCGGCTTGTATTGTTACAAGGTAATGCCTTTTGGTCTCAAGAATGCAGGAGCCACCTATCAACGCCTAGTCAATAAAATATTCGCCGTACAAATCGGTAGGAATATGGAAGTTTATGTCGACAACATGCTCGTGAAAAGCGTCGTAGCGAACGACCACCTCGCAGATCTTCGAGAAGCCTTTGACTTGATGAGGAAGTATCAGATGAAGTTAAATCCAGAAAAATGTGTTTTCGGGGTTTCCGCTGAGAAATTTCTTGGGTTTATGATTGGCTAACGAGGAATCGAGACGAATCTCAAGAAAATAAAAGCCTTGATCAAGATGAAGTCTCCATCTACTCTCAAAGATGTCCAACGATTGGCTTGTCGCATTGCATCATTGAACAGGTTTATTTCGCATGCCTCTGATAAGTGCCTTCCTTTTTTCAAGGCTCGAATTTCTTCGGTTTATGGTTGGCCAACGAGGAATCGAGGCGAATCGCGAGAAAATAAAAAGCCTTGATCGAGATGAAGTCTCTGTCCACTCTCAAAGATGTCCAACGATTGGCTGGTTGCATTGCATCATTGAACATGTTTATTTCACGTGCCTCTGATAAGTGCCTTCCTTTTTTCAAGCTTCTTCGAGCTACCGTAAAAATCGACTGGGTATGGACTCCGCAATGCGAAGAAGCATTTCAACAACTAAAGCAATATATGAGCGCGCCTCCTATTTTATCAAAACATGTTTTACACGAGCAGCTCCTTCTTTATTTATCTGTGTCCTCTACGGCCGTTAGCGCCACATTAATAAGAGAAGATTCTGGGGTACAAAGGCCCATTTATTATATTAGTCGAGAAATGGTGGATGCCGAAACTCAATATTTTGATATGGCGAAATTAGCTCTCGCCTTAGTGACTGCTGCTTGAAAACTGTGACCATATTTCCAAGCCCACACTATATTGGTACCTATGAATCATCCATTAAAACATGTCCTTAAAAAACCTGAAGCATCAGGGCGATTGAGATCAGTGAGTACGATATATCGTTCTGCCCAAGAACCGCGATTAAGGGTGAAGCCGTGGCTGATTTCATTGCTGAATTCACATATTCTTCCTCCAACGATGACTCTGCGACCAGTGACCAGACCCCCTAGTCGCTCTTTGTGGATGGGTCTTCACGGGCCACTGGTAGCGAAGCCGGCTTAATTTTAATTGCTCCTGAAGGGTCACATTTTCAATATGCTTTACGATTTGACACTCATGTTTCTAATAATGAAGCAGAATATGAAGCTTTGATCGTTGGCCTCGAACTAACAAATGTGCTTGCGAGACAGAGTTTACTTATTCATAGCGACTCTCAACTCGTAGTTAATCAAGTGCTCGGCGAATTCGAGGTGAAAGAAGAGCGAATAACTTTATACAAATCCCGAGTACTTATCCTGCTCGCAAAGCTGAACAAATATGAAATAATTCACATCCCTCGCGAGAAGAACAAGCTCGCAGATTCCTTGGCAAAGCTAGCCTTTGCACCAGAGTCTGAATTAACGCAAACTGTCCCCATCGAGCATCTCCAGGCTCCAAGTATTAATCAAATGACCCCAGAGCAAGTAGTCACAGTACATTCCTCCCCATGTTGGATGGACCCCATCATCCTTTACCTCAAAGATAGACAACTCCCAGATGATAAAAAAATCTGCACGACAAATTCGTCATCGTGCTACCAGGTATACCTTACAAAATGGAATTTTACTACGTAAAAGCTTTACTTTACCATACTTAAGGTGTCTTCATCTAAAAGAAGCGCATCGCGTTCTTGATGAAATACACCAGGTGGCATGTGGTAACCATCCTAAGGGATGCTCTTTAGCATATAAAGCAATGAGGCAAGGGTACTACTGGCCCACTATGAAGGCGGACACAATCGAATTTTTCAAAAAATGTGACAAATGCCAGCGATATTCTCCAATACCTCATGTACCATCCGAGCAGATGACGCCGATGGACAGCCCCTGGCCCTTCGCCCAATGGGAAGTCGATATCGGACCCTTGCCCACCGGAAAAGGTCAAAACAAGTTTGCAATCGTAGCAATCAATTACTTCACCAAATGGGTCGAGGTAGAACCATTAACCACAATCACTGAAAAGAAGACCACTAGATTCATGTGGAGAAACATCATATGCCGTTATGGGCTCCCCCACACTATAATCACCAACCCTGGAAAGCAGTTCGACAACGCCGCATTCTCAGATTTTTGCGAAAAATGGAAGATACGAAGTATTCGTACCTCCCCATATCATCCTCAGGCTAATGGACAAGTTGAAGCAGTTAATAAGATCATTAAACATCATCTAAAGACCAAGCTCGATGAATGTAAAGGCATGTAGCCAGAGCTCCTACCTGAAGTCTTATGGGCCTATAGAACTACAACTCACACATCAACTGGAGAAACTCCATTCTCTTTGGCATTCGGCACCGATGCAGTTGTCCCCGTCAAAGTCCAAGTGTCCTCGTATCGAATCGAGAAGTATGATTCCTCGAATAATCAAGAGGGGCTGAGGCTTCATCTCGACCTCCTGGAAGAAAGAAGGGACACATCCCAACTTCGAGCAGCAGTTTACCAACAACGTATTTCTCGCTATCGTAACGCCAAAGTTCGACCTAGAGCTTTCCAGCTCGGCAATTTGGTACTTAGACAAAATATTAGAATTCCTGCTTGCTTGTTGGATCCGAATTGGGAAGGCCCTTACTGAATTATCAAAATCGTGCGACCAGGTTCATATTATCTCGAAGATATGCAAGGAAGGCCCTTACGTCGCCCTTGGCACGTAGAGCATCTACTCCGATATTTTCCTTAACTCAATGTAAGTCTGAATGATAAAATAAAGATGGATTATCTTTTGGTCGCTACTCCATTTGTTGGACCCGAATAGCCCCGAAGGGAATACATACATTCTCTTGGTTAAATCTTCTGCCCTCGACAGATTCAAAGCCTCAATCAATAGATCAGTCTATCTCTACAGTGGACATGGTCACCAAGACCCCCGGATTGAGCCTAACTCATTATTTCGTGAGTTAAGTACTCAGGCATCCAACATACGACCAACAAAAATAAAAAGAAAGAAAGAAAGAGAAGGAGAAACAACATACAAACCACCATCCATTACTTGTATGAAGTCACAATATCAAAAAAGATGTATTCATTCTATTAGATAAACTTTGATTGTCTTACAACAAGAGAAATTGATTTTACACAAAGAAAGAGATGATCATCTTCAGACATCGCTTTGGAGAGGAGCGTCGCTCCCGACCTTGAGGCCAGCCTCTGGGACCCCTGCAGCTTGAATAGTCTCGGTCACCTCGTTCTCAGCAGCTGCCCTTGTTGAACCTCCAATTTATACATTACATTGCCCATTACACGACAAGGTTTGGATGATTTTCATGGTTTAAAGGCCCACCTAACACATATTTTGTGATTATAGGGATGAGAGCGGACTTCATTCAATTACAAGTCAAAAGAACGCTTCTAGAGCTTTTGGATGAAGATGAAAGAAGATCAAAGAAAGGAGAAAGCAAAGAGAAGAGAGAGAAGAAGAAAAAAAAGAGAAAAAGAAGAAAAGAAGAACAATGTGAAGAGGGCTGACCGATCTTGACCGGTCAGCCACAGTTGCTGATCAAAAGGGAGAGCAGGCCGACCGGTCTTGACCGGTCGGCCATACACACTGGAAGCTGAAAAATACAGGCCGACCGATCATGACCGGTCGGCTGTCTACGCTGGAACAACACTCAAATTGGTCCGACCGGTCATGACCGGTCGGCCACATTTGCTGGATGAATGGATAGCCTGTCCGACCGGTCATGACCGGTCGGCTGTACTCCCTGGAATGCTTAGAAAATCAGTCCGACCGGTCACGACCGGTCGGCCCTGCGCAAGAGGATTCCTTTCTAAAGCTGGACTCCGAAACTTGCTGCGCAACGCGTAGTCTTTCGCAGAATCCGACGCAAGGGAGGTTGCTTGCTATAAAAGGACACCTAGGGGTTCTCCCTAGGGTATCAGAGAGGCTAAGGAACGGGGGTTTGGAGAGTGCAAGCGATTGTGGAGCGGCTGCAACTCTCCTATTCGGGTTTTTCTATTTTTATGCTTTATTTCAGAGTTTTTAGTTGTAGCATGACTATGCTCGGCTAAAACCTCTCAGCTAAGGCTGAGAGGTGAAGCTTGTAGCTAATTCTATGTTGGTTTCAGTTTAATTCAAGTAATTTACATTCAAGTTTAGATTTTTACATGATTTAGTTCCAAAAAGTGGTAGTTTGAGATGTCTTATCTGAGTTTATGTGCTCCGGACATGAATTCCTTTTAATTCTCTGATATTATCATGTTTGTTTATCTAAATTCGGATTATAGTAATCCTTGAGCAGGCCATAGTCCTAAGGCATTGCTATTACTCCGCAGGCTATGTTTTTGAGTTTGGTATTGATTTTATTGGACTAGAACTTGGAAGTTCAACTTGAATGTGATGGAATGTGTGTGAATGCTTTATTCTCCAACTAGATGAGAGATAGGACTTCAAATCTAGTTGTGCTGTCTACTTGGATTGACTGAATTGACATAGGATTGCTACAAGTGGATCCTTGAAAGCCTTAGTACTTTATATCTCTGATTTTTTTATTAAGTTCTTGTTTTTAAGTAAACACTCAATTAAATCTGATTTCTATTAAAAACTGAGTTGCTGGAGTGATTTGGGAGCTGTTACTATTTCCCTGTGGATCGACCTCGGTCTTACCGAGTTTTATTACTACATCGCAGCCTTACACTTGAGGCGGGCGAACAAGTTTTTGGCGCCGTTGCCGGGGATTTAGATAACGGTTTTCGAATAGTTTTAGTGGCTGTAGAAGTAGCAGTAGATAGTTCTTTTTATTTTCTTAGAACTAACAAGTTTTTCTGTTTTGTAGGAATTTTTCTCTAGTTCAAGCGCATCAGGTGATACCTTTCTAACTTAGCTTCTGCAGAATTTTTTTCAGATTAGTTTCAGATTTCAGTTTCTAGGATAGGATTAGTTTCAGTTTCTGGTTGAGTGGTTTATGTCCCGTTGGGAACGTAATCACTCAAATCGTCTCCAATCTGAAGGTGGTTTAGTTGGACCATTGTCAGTCCATAGACGAGTCCGGAATTTTCAAGAGCATTGTGAAAATTTGGGGAATATGGATCAAACACCTGTAAGGAATCCTCCCCCCCCTACTCCAACTACAAACGCAAATCAGGAAGGAGTAGGAGAGAATGAGGTTCATAATGTTCCTCCAATGAGATCACTACGGGACTACCTACAACCTGCCCGTGCAATTACACCTTCTTGCATAGTTCTACCAGCAAATGGTGGAAACTTTGATATAAAACCGGGCGTAATTCAACTTCTACCTAAATTCCATGGGCTGGACTCAGACCGCCCATACTTACACTTGCAAGAATTTGAAGAAGTGTTGGCCACCTTGCATTACACCAATGTTTCCGATGATACTATCAGACTTAAACTCTTCCCCTTCACCTTGAAAGAAAGAGCCAAAGATTGGCTTCACTCTCTTAGACCACACTCGATTAGGACATGGGTTGAGATGAACCGGGAATTCTTGAAAAAGTTCTTCCCGGCTCATAAAACGAACACCCTTCGAAGAGCCATAATGAATTTTTCGGCTAAAGAGGGTGAATCCTTTTTCCAATGTTGGGAAAGATTTAAGGAACTCCTGCTTGCTTGCCCACATCATGGCTATGAGAGTTGGTGAGTTATAAATTTTTTCAATGATGGATTAAGTTCCAATATGCGCCAATTTGTGGAAATGATGTGCAATGGTGAGTTTATGAGTAAAAATCCAGATGAGGCTTGGAGTTACTTGGACATGTTGGCTGAAAATGCCCAATCTTGGGATACCTCGGATAAACCCAAGAACCCCAAGCCCACTCAAGAGAAAGGAGGGATCTATGTCCTTAAAGAGGAAGACGACGTGAATGCAAGGATAGCCAACCTCACAAGGAAGGTTGAGGCCATGGAACTTAGCAAAAGTGGAGTTCCCAAGTCCAAGGAAGCTGTTGAAACCACATGTGGGATTTGCCTCACTGATTTACACGCTACGCAAGATTGTCCCACAATTCCTGCGTTTCAGGAAGTGCTACATTAGACAGCCAATGCCACATATGGTTATCAACGGCCCTTCAATGGACCGGTAGGTAATACGTACAATGAGAGTTGGAAGAACCACCCAAATTTCAGTTGGAGGAATGCTCCTACGGGCAATCCTACCAACTCCCAAAGAGGGCCACCCATGCAAAATATGGCCCCACCTCAATTCTCATTGGAGGATACCTTGAGAGCGTTTATGCAAGGGCAAGCGCAAATAAATGAATCGAATCAGCAAATGTTCCAAGAGCTGAAAGTCTCGGTTGATGAGATTAAGGGACGCTTGAATGCTAGGGAAGGGACCTTTCCGGCACAACCTCAGCCCAATCCGAAGCAAGTACATGAAGTGAGCATCCCTAATCCTTCCAACCAAAACATGGAGCAAGCTAAATCCATTACCACCCTTAGAAGTGGTAAACAAATTGACAAAACTTTTCCGGTGAAGGCCGATGAGCCTAATGATCCGGTAAATTCTGAGGATGAAAATGGATCTAACTTAGCCCCACAACAACCGGAACGCATTTACAAGCCCGTAGCACCATTCCTTTCGAGATTGGTTGCCCCAAAATCTCTCCCAAATTCTCAGGATATTCTAGAGATTTTCAGACAAGTCAAGATCAATATCCCTTTGCTTGATGCCATCAAACAAATTCCCTCTTATGCCAAGTTTCTAAAAGACCTATGCACAACAAAACGCAAATATAATGTGCAGCAAAAGGCCTTCTTAACTGAGTAAGTTAGTGCCATCCTCACTCAAAAGACCCCCCCAAAAGTCAAAGATCCCGGTAGTCCCATAGTCTCATGTATCATTGGAGACTACCGGATTGAACGTACCTTGTTAGACTTGGGGGCGAGTGTGAACTTGATCCCATACTCGGTATATGAGCAATTGGGTCTTGGTGAATTAAAACCCACCAAAACCACATTGCAACTCGCTGATAGATCTATCCGTGTACCGAGGGGGATAGTTGAGGATGTTCTAGTCCAAGTTGACAAATTCTACTACCCGGTAGATTTTATAGTCTTGGACACACAACCGGTTTTGGATGCTAGCACCCAAATACCGGTAATATTAGGCCGCCCATTCCTTGCCACATCAAAAGCAATCATCAATTGCCGGAATGGGGTGATGCAACTATCTTTTGGAAACATGACACTAGAGGTGAATGTGTTTCACTTGGGCAAAAGACATAGGGATGTCGATGATGATGAGTTCTTCGATGTAAACATGCTTGAAACCTTTGAAGAAGAAGAACTCCTCCAACTTGAACCACTAGAAAGCTTGGAGACATGCTTAGCACACTTCATGGAACCTGAAGATCCCATCATTAGTGAAATTGTGCAAGCAGAAAGACCGGTAGTTGATACTAGCCGGTGGAGGCCCCATTTTAAAAAATTGCCACCAACGACATCAAGGCCTCTACCGTCTAACATCAAACCACCGAAGCTTGACCTCAAACCACTGCCATCCGAGCTTAAATATGTATATTTGGGTCAAGAGGAAACTTTCCCAGTTGTCATTGTTAGTGCACTTTTTCGTGGCATACTAGTGCACCTTGTTTGTCAATCACTTACAGCTGTGAGTCTTGTGTCGGTTGAGCCCAATGAAGACGAAGACTAAAGACTCAAGACGTCCAACCACATCAAGGAAGAAGATTCAGGTATATGAGATGCCTTGGTGCCTTAACCTCGACCAAAACCTATCCCCTTTGTATCCTTGATGACCTTGACCATATTAGAGTACATTTAGTCATCATAGATAGGCCCTAGGTGTCCCATTTGTACACCCTAACATTGGTCTATATCTTCATGCTGGAGAAAGAAGAAATCAGATAAAAGGTGAGGGGACCCAGGCTGGTCCGACCGGTCATGACCGGTCGGCCAGCAGCTTGGCTGCATTATCAATGGCCAGCCGACCGGTCAGGACCGGTCGGCCTTTACAAATCCATGGAAGCCAGCAGAGGTGGCCGACCGGTCATGACCGGTCGGCCTGGTAATCCAAATCCAGCCAGAGAGTGCGCCGACCGGTCATGACCGGTCGGCCTGGGGCATCCACCCTGTCCAGCAAAGAGTGCCGACCGGTCATGACCGGTCGGCCTGTGTAGATGGCTTGGATGTTTTTTTGTATGCCTTCCAGCAAAGAGCTCCGACCGGTCGTGACCGGTCGGGACAGGTCGGGCAACCATTTTCTGCCCGTTTTCTGACCGTTGGAGCCCTTTTTCGATATATATGGTGCTCCATTCTTGGGCAACTGGAGAGAAGTTTTTGAGAGCCCATTTCACACTTATCTTGTACATCATTTGGGGCCTCAAAGAGGAGGTTTTCAAGTCATATCCCTTGTGTTTCAAACACAAGTATGGGCATTCAAATGCTATCAAGAGATGACTTGATTCCTCTCTCAAATCTAGAGGTGTGACACTATTCCACATAGGTATATCCTTTGTCCAAGACCTCTAGAAGACTCTCTAGGTGAATCTCCTAGTTGGAACAACCTACACATCCCATGTATGAGATTCACCCATCCTCCTAGCACCTTGGGCATTTCAAGGCATCGCATGCAAGGTGTTTGATCGAATGTGGCTGAGGCATTGGCAACGCAACGGCGGCACGATCGAGGGAGCAAAGGGAAGCTGATTGAAGCACGGGAGAGCAAAGATCAAGCAACCCAATACGGCGGTAAACAAGGGGCTCATCCGACAAGTAAGTTGTCTCATTTGAGAGTCCATTTTAGAGTTTGTTTGTCAACTCGCCTTAGGGACGTTAGCCGTTCCTTGGCCCGTCAGCCGGGCCTAAACTAAGTCTCCAAGGGGGAGCCTCCGACACGGGAGTAAACGTGCGATAAGGTTGAGAGTTAGCCTATGTCTAAAACTCCGGATACGGTTGAGAGGTGAACCGATAAAACCTCCGTGTAAAGGTTGAGAGGTGAACCTCATTTAAAACCTCCGATAGTGAATGCCGGTGTGCTCAAAGGGGTTGAGTACTTGAACCGGGAGTGGAGTAGACACGTAGTCGAACCACTATACATCTTTGTGTTTGTGATTGTTCTTGAGCTCATTCTATATTTGCATTGTTAGTTTAATTGCTTAATTATGAATGTTTGATAGGAATGCATGCTAGGCACTTTATAGGCATCCCCACACATGATGTACCTTCACTGCTTGTGTAGACTTGAGCTCATTGATCCACTCTCATAAGTCTACACGATGCATAGGTTAGGAGCTTGACTAGTTGTATCATTTACTTCCTATGCATGCTTAGACTAGGTTTGTTTATTGCTTATCCTCTTGCTAGTCTTTTGATTGGACCCACCAAGGCTTGGAAGCCGAGGTGTTCTTGCTTACAAAGCTTATTTTATTGAATTGCATAAGTAGGCGAAAAGAATTTTAAAAAGGTCCTATTCACCCCCCCTCTAGGTCCATAGACATATCTCCGAGTATCTCTACAAGCGGTAAAACCGCACTTTCAGTCATTGCCTCCCACCTAGAGAAAGACCAAGAGCTCAAGTTGATTGAGTTACTCAAAAAACACCGGGAAGCCATAGGTTGGACAATAGCGGATCTCAAAGGGATAGATCCTTCGGTTTGCACTCACCGTATACACCTTGAAGAAAATGCAAAAATGACTAGACAACCTCAAAGACGGCTAAATCCAAACATGATGGAGGTTGTCAAAGCCGACGTATTAAAGCTATTGGATGTGGGGATCATCTACCCCATCTCAAATAGCCAATGGGTGAGTCCTACCCAAGTTGTCCCCAAGAAATCCGGTATTACCATCATTAAAAACGCCAACAACGAGCTTATACCGACTAGGGTGACCACCGGTTGGCGTATGTGCATTGATTATAGGAAGCTCAACACGGTTACTAGGAAAGACCACTTCCCTCTCCCATTTATGGATCAAATTTTGGAGAGGTTGGCAGGCCATTCCTATTATTGCTTCCTAGATGGCTATTCCGGATACAACCAAATTGAGATAGCTCCAGAAGACCAAGAGAAAACCACATTTACATGCCCGTTTGGTACCTTCACTTACCGAAGGATGCCATTCGGGTTATGCAATGCACCCGCCACATTCCAACGATGCATGTTGAGTATTTTCTCGGACATGGTGGGTGAGTTTCTTGAGGTATTCATGGATGACTTTTCTGTTTTTGGTTGTACATTTGATGAGTGTCTCGAGCACTTGAAGTTGGTCTTGATGAGGTGTGAGGAAAAGAAACTCGTATTAAACTGGGAAAAGTGCCATTTCATGGTACAAAGAGGAATAGTCCTTGGACACATCATCTCGTCCAATGGAATAGAGGTAGACCAGGCGAAAATTGACATAATTTTCAATCTACCACCACCCAAAAGCATACGCGATGTGCGGTCCTTCCTTGGACACGCCGGTTTCTATCGAAGGTTTATAAAGGACTTTAGTCACATCTCAAGGCCTTTATGCAACCTTCTACAAAAGGAGAAGCAATTTGAGTGGGGTGCCGAATGTCAATTAGCTTTTTCAAAGCTAAAAGACACGTTGACAACCGCCCCTATCATGCAACCACCAGATTGGTCCATGCCTTTTGAGTTGATGTGCGATGCGAGCGATTTTTCTATTGGGACGGTGTTAGGCCAAAAGAAAGATAAAAAGCCCCATGTCATTTACTATGCAAGTAGGACCTTGAATCCTACCCAAGTTAATTATTCGACTACGGAGAAAGAGCTCCTAGCTGTCATTTTTTCCTTGGACAAATTCAGGCCATACTTAATAGGATCCAAAGTTATTATGTATACGGATCATGCGGCGCTGAAATACCTTCTTTCTAAGAAGGATGCTAAGCCCCGTTTGCTTAGATGGATCCTACTCCTTCAATAATTCGACTTGGAGATCAAAGATAAGAAGGGGGTAGAAAATGTGGTGGCGGATCATCTATCCCGCCTAGTCCTACTAAATTCCATTGATGAGTCACCTATTGAGGACTCATTCCCTGATGAGCAACTCTTTGTTGCTACGCATCCACCATGGTACGCTGATATAGCCAATTATCTTTCCACAGGAGCGATGCCGATTCATTGGACTACGCAAGACAAACGTAAATTTCTAAGGGAAGTGCGCAGATTTTTCTGGGATGAACCTCTATTGTTTAAATATTGCCCAGACCAAATTATAAGGAGATGCGTCCCCGATGATGAACACAATTCAGTCATCTCCTTTTGTCATGATCAAGCATGTGGGGGTCATTTTTCAGCCAAGAAAACAACTGCGAAAATTCTGCAGTGTGGTTTTTATTGGCCCACGTTATTTAAGGACACCCACGAGTTTTGCAAAGCGTGTGAGCGCTGCCAGAAGTTAGGAGGATTATCTCGTCGAAATATGATGCCTCTCACCCCAATTCAACATCTTGAAGTCTTTGACTGTTGGGGCATCGATTTCATGGGACCATTCCCCTCATCTTTTGGGCATGTCTATATTCTGCTTGCCGTAGACTATGTGTCTAAATGGATAGAGGCTATCCCATGTAGAACCAACGATCATCGTAAGGTTCTCAAGTTCCTCAAAGAAAATATACTTTCTAGATTTGGGACGCCTCGAGCCATTATTAGTGATGGTGGTTCTCACTTTTGCAATAGACCTTTTGAAACTTTGATGAAGAAATATAGTATTAGGGACAAAGTGAGTACCCCATACCACCCACAAACAAGTGGGCAAGCTGAAATCTCCAATAGGGAAATCAAGCAGATTTTGGAAAAGACGGTGAGACCGGATCGCAAGGATTGGTCCCTATGATTAGATGATGCACTTTGGGCTCACCGTACTGCCTACAAGACCCCCATTGGAATGTCCCCTTATAGACTTGTCTATGGGAAAGCTTGCCACTTGCCTGTGGAGATAGAACACAAAGCCTATTGGGCAATTCGGGCTCTAAATTTTGACATTGACAAGGCTAGCTCGCTTCGCAAACTTCAATTAAATGAGCTTGATGAGATCCGAACGATGCATATGAGAATTCGAGAATTTACAAGAGCAAGATGAAGGCCTTTCATGACAAGCACATCTTAAGGAAATCTTTCCATGAAGGACAGAAAGTGCTCTTGTATAATGCCCGACTTCATCTTTTTCCGGGAAAATTACGATCTCGATGGACCGGCCCATATATTGTCAAAGAAGTTTTTCCTCATGGGGCTGTTGAGATTGAGAATGCAGCGAATGGTGACTGTTTCAAAGTTAATGGACAACGCCTTAAACCATTTGTTGAGAAATTTGATTCAGAGGACATGTCCATCTCCCTGAATGATCCTGTCTATCAGGATGATTGATCTCCTAGTCTGATGGAGGTATAGCATAGGTAGGTTTAGTTTTGTTCTTCTGTTTTAATAGGTTTTAGTTGTTGTAGTTGCAGACTTCCATGATCGCTCTCTCAGGTACTATTGTTCTCACTCTCTCATTGTTTACCATCGCTCTCATGTTCATGCTAGTTGTCTATCTTTTTACATTGAGGACAATGCAAGATTTGGTTGGGGGGTGAGATGAGATTCCTCATCTAGCATATTGCAACATTTCGAGCTTCATATGCACAAATTTTTTTTTCGAATTTTCTAACATCTCTAAAATCTTTTATAAAATCTTGTTTCTATACATTAGAGAGGCTATGAGTAGAAGAGGAGGAGAAACGAAGTGTGTGATGTTGTAGTCTTGAATTTCTCCCAACATAATGGTTTTATATGTTAATTCCCCTATTGTTGTGATTGATAGAAAAATTTGAACACTTTTTACACCTAGTTCACATTACACGATTTCCATGAGTGACAGGTTTATGTTATTTGTGGATTAGCTAGACTTTGATTTAAAGGTGTTGAGCAGCTAAGCCGGGGTATTTTGTCCATCCTTGTCCATGGGAAAATAACAGAAGATATGGATTTTTAAAAATCCTATCTAATTTAAAAGAAAAAGGAAAGAAAGGATGAAATCGGGAAGGAAAGAAAAATGGTGGAAAATTCCGAAAAGGGCTACCTATTACCAACCGGGGGATGGTCGAACCGTAACCAAAGCCGGAAATGGGACGTAGTGTGAAAGCCGTCGGAAGGATGGTAAGGCAAATTCCTGTCATAGGCTTGCTGTTGCTCTGTGCACCTTAAAATCCTTGGTTTACTTAATCTATGAAGAAGATGATTCCAGGAACTCATGAGATGAACTTTCACTATGCACACTAGGTTGAATTTGTTCGAGTTCTTCTATTTATCAATCAATCAGCGGGAATTTCATGTAGACACCTTTATGTTTTGAGAGTCCAAGGTTTCAGCTTCTATCATCTAATTTTTCCAAATTTTATACTAATACATTTTGGAATGGATAGAAACATGATTTCTGGAAGAGAGTTGGATTTGGAGGTTTGAAATTGTTTCACGCATGTTTTGCTCGGGACTAGCAAAAAGTTGGTTGGGGGGTCTGTTGAACCTCCAATTTATACATTACATTGCCCATTACACGACAAGGTTTGCATGATTTTCATGGTTTAAAGGCCCACCTAACACATGTTTTGTGATTATAGGGATGAGAGCGGACTTCATTCAATTACAAGTCAAAAGAACGCTTCTAGAGCTTTTGGATGAAGATGAAAGAAGATCAAAGAAAGGAGAAAGCAAAGAGAAGAGAGAGAAGAAGAAAAAAAAGAGAAAAAGAAGAAAAGAAGAACAATGTGAAGAGGACCGGTCAGCCACAGTTGCTGATCAAAAGGGAGAGCAGGCCAACCGGTCTTGACCGATCGGCCATACACACTAGAAGCTGGAAAATACAGGCCGACCAGTCATGACCGGTCGGCTGTCTACGCTGGAACAACACTCAAATTGGTCCGACCGGTCATGACCGGTCGGCCACATTTGCTGGATGAATGGATAGCCTGTCCGACCGGTCATGACCGGTCGGCTGTACTCCCTGGAATGCTTAGAAAATCAGTCCGACCGGTCACGACTGGTCGGCCCTGCGTAAGAGGATTCCTTTCTAAAGCTGGACTTCGAAAATTGCTGCGCAACGCGTAGTCTTTCGCAGAATCCGACGCAAGGGAGGTTGCTTGCTATAAAAGAACACCTAGGGGTTCTCCCTAGGGTATCAGAGAGGCTAAGGAACGGGGGTTTGGAGAGTGAAAGCGATTGTGGAGCGGCTGCAACTCTCCTATTCGGGTTTTTCTAGTTTTATGCTTTATTTCAAAGTTTTTAGTTGTAGCATGACTATGCTCGACTAAAACCTCTCAGCTAAGGCTGAGAGGTGAAGCTTGTAGCTAATTCTATGTTGGTTTCAGTTTAATTTAAGTAATTTACATTCAAGTTTAGATTTTTACATGATTTAGTTCCAAAAAGTGGTAGTTTGAGATGTCTTATCTGAGTTTATGTGCTCCGGACATGAATTCCTTTTAATTCTCTGAGATTATCATGTTTGTTTATCTAAATTCGGATTATAGTAATCCTTGAGCAGGCCATAGTCCAGAGGCATGGCTGTTACTCCGCAGGCTATGGTTTTGAGTTTGGTATTGATTTTATTGGACTAGAACTTGGAAGTTCAACTTGAATGTGATGGAATGTGTGTGAATGCTTTATTCTCCAACTAGATGAGAGATAGGACTTCAAATCTAGTTGTGCTGTCTACTTGGATTGACTGAATTGACATAGGATTGCTACAAGTGGATCCTTGAAAGCCTTAGTACTTTATATCTCTGATTTTTTATTAAGTTCCTGTTTTTAAGTAAACACTCAATTAAATCTGATTTCTATTAAAAACTGAGTTGCTGGAGTGATTTGGGAGCTGTTACTATTTCCCTAGTGGATCGACCTCGATCTTACCGAGTTTTATTAGTACATCGCAGCCTTACACTTGAGGCGGGCGAACAGCCCTCTCTTCGGTAGCTACAATGGCCGCAACCTTTTCGAACTCCCCCATATCAAATGACGGAGACATTCGTTGCACTACTCTCAGTGCAAAGTCGCGACCAGCACCATACGACTTGTATCGCTCGTCGTCGTATAGCTGTGAAGTTCGAAACTCCATAATAGCTCAGGGCCCCTCTTCAGACAGCAGCTTGACGTAGGCCACCATTTCCTCCTCCCAGTGGATGGAGTCGTCTCAAAGCTGTGCAAGGGTGGACTGCTCTTTCTCCAGTGCGTCGCTGGCCTCTTTTATTCGCGATCTGCTCTCTGCAAGCTGCTCCTCCAAAGATATCTTGTCTTGGCGAAAGATTTCTCTCTCTTTCTCTATCTTCTCCTTCATCTCTGCGAGCCTTGCGAAGTTTGAGTCCAAGGCCTGATACCTGTAGGTCAGGACTTGGACCTCTTCAATGAGGATTTTTCTCTCCTCAGTCATCTTCGCGATTAAGGTCTCACAGGATTTTATGACTTGATCCCTCCTGTGGACCGCCTTCTCTAGGGCAACCCTCTTCCCCTCAGCCTCATCTATAATGCGGCGGGCGGCGAGGATGTCGCACCTCGTCCGTATAATGAGATCCAGGCCCTGTTCAAGAAGAAGAAGGATTAATTATCAGATGCTTGCTCGAAAACCAACAAAGAAAGTAAAAAACAAGTTAAAGCCGAAGCATTCTATACCTGGACCATCCGCACCCCTGCGTCTAGAGAGAGGTCTTCGGGACTTGGCTCGGGGAGGGTGCCAACGGTCTGGGGGGAGATGTTGTCAAAGAGAAATTTGCAGATTGAATGTAGATGGCTTGGAACGGTAAACGTCCCAACTCCGGAAGGCTGGGCTACGACTAGCCCAGCAGGGCTCTCATCTTGAGCAACATTTTGCTCGCGAGCAGGAATCAACTCGCAAGCACCTTTTGGCTCACGAGGTTCTTTAGCCGGGGGGCAACTTGACCCCGCCCCGTCATTCCTTGGAGAATTGTCAGTAATATTAATAACTAGTGGTTCGGGGGGAACCACTGGTGCAGCTGCCACAGTCTTAGGGAGAGGTTCACGCGGCTGTGGGGTTTGGGCAGGTTCACCCGACCGATTAGACGGGTGAGATGGACCGACAGATGTTTTCTTTTGTCTTTTCGAGCTGGTACGCTTCAAGCGACTCCCACATTCGTCATGGCAGTTTCTTCTTGAGATACCAGTCCAGTAGCGGCGAGTCGAGGAAGTGACAGACAGGCCTCGATATTCCTGTCACGAACTGATAACTTGTATACTTTTACGATCTTCTCGTTGATCCCTCCCTTCAGACTCGATTTTCCTCCCGTCGGAATACCTGTGAATATGAGCAGAGGTCAATCAGGTTAGTCGAAGTTCGAAATGAAGACAAAAATTAGGGCAGAGTGAAGCTTCACCAACCTTTGCCGAAAAAGCGGCTCACATTATATGGCCCCCAGGGGTGGACCCTGTCTCAGACTCCCAGTTCCCGGAAGCAAAAAACCAGCGTTTCCTCCATCCGGGGTAATTCAAAGTGGGTTTCCCCAAAACGAAATTATCCCGGTACCAGTAACATAAGTAATACCAGCCTTCGCTGGAGGGAGCTTTCTTAAGCTGATACATTCTGAGGAACTCCTTGGCTGTCAATTCTCCATTGTCGGCTTGTTTCTAAAGAACGAAAGAACTCAGGACCACCATCCAACCATTTACAATGAGTTGGCTTGGGGCAATCTTATAAATACGAAGTACGCCACGGATAAAAGGGTGAAGGGGAAGACATACTCCAAGGATGAAAAGGTAATCATAGAGGGCTACGCAACCAGGGGGAGGTGAATCTGGAGTCTCTCCCTCTCCGGGCAATCGGAAAATGACAGAGTCGGGAACTCGATATTTTTTCCGTAACTCGTTCAGCCGCTCCTCCGTCATTATGGAGGGATACCCGAAAGCAAAATATTTCTCTGCCGGAACCTTCGCATTGTTGGAGGAAGAAGAGTCCAGTGTAGCAACCCCTAGAGGGACGGTTTCCTCATCAGAATCTCTCACCATTTTTCTTAAGATAGGATGAAAAAAGGGATAATACCTTGAAGGAAAAGAAGAAGAATGGAGTTACACCAAAGAAGAAGAATGAAGTTATACCAGAGAAGGGATAGGACACCAAAGCAAAAGAAGGAAGCAAGGAGAGAAGCAGAATTTTTGAAAAACGTCGGATGAAATTTTGAAAATTTCGCAGACTCCGTATATTTATAAGCAATCATTCCTCAAGATTTGGTGACACGCGGCGACCATTCGTTTGATACAACAGTCAAACAGGCATGATCGTTAATTCCGTAGATACGTGGCAGGCGTCTCTTCATTTCCTCTCTGCAGAAAAGTTACGGAAAGTTGGCGCTCATTAATGACAGTCTAATCATGTACGGCTTCCCCTCTGAGAAACGCATTAGGCGGTTATGCATGCTGATAAGCAAGTCCTTCCCTTAGACTCCTCGACGGCAAGGACTTGGGGAGCATCTGTTATAGCCAAAAAGTGATGGTCGAAGATATCAAAGACTCAAGACCCGCGAGCGCCTTTTTTATCGTGTTTAACCTGCGAGCCCTTATGGTCGAGGCTCGCATATCGTAAAAGTACGGTATACACTCCCGAACATGCGAGCTGGCTTGGTCGCTGGTCATCGGATGAAGGTATTTTCATCATTAGTCTGTTTTTACTCCTTGGTTGTAAAACAAAGGTCCCGCATGCGAGCAGCTCAGCTCGTGGTCGTTGAAAGGGATCATATATCTACATGCGAGCAGCCCACTTTAAGGATGTTAAACGAGGTTACCTTCGAGGCGAATAATCACTACCTTTTAGCATCAGTTTGTACATATTGATGTTGGTTTATCCTTATCCATAACTCTGAGCATCTCCATCAAGAGACGTAATCAGTTAGACGTCCAAGGACATTAGGTCATCCATTCATCTACTGATTAACAAGATAAGCACCTTATCCCTTGAAATTAGCAGTGATCTTAACAGCTTGCATCATCGATTGGATCATCTGGATCTATATAAATGGATGGCCATATAGATGAGAAAGGTACACAATCTCTAAGCTCATATCCCGTTGTTCACTTTACAACCATGTCCCATCTGACTTAAGCTTCGGAGGGCCAACGGCTGGACGCCGGCCACCCTTAGTTTTCTCTTGTATTCTTTTAGGTTTGGAGGGAAACCAGCTCGAAAGAAAGTGAACGTCTGGAGTATCCCGTTACCAAATCTGACGTAAACCGTACTTAAACTCTAAAGAATTATTTTAATTAGTTAATGCAACAATGAATCATTTGATGAATAAAATGGATGGTAGGAATTGACTAAAATGAAAGGGACCCGTGTCCATATTTTGAAAGCACGTTGTATCATCAACCAAACAGTCCAAAACTATGTAATTTGCAAATATTAACAGTCAGAAATAAAATCTACTAAAATTAAAAATTAATATAAAAATGTCGCAAATTTATTTTAACAAGACGTCCAAATGCTACCTTACATATGCAATCATCTGAAAATATATAATATATGCATTAGATATTTCTACACAGACAATTAGCAGCAGCACAGGATATGAATCCACGCGTATGTATAGACCAGCCCCTGCACAATTCCTCCACATCTACCAGCACGGCACACATAGGAACGTCCAAGGCATCCATCTGGTGGGCCCTACGGTGTAGAAGCCATGGCCTGAAATCAAGCCAGCCTGCTCATCTGGTGGGCCACAGTGCATGAAAAAAAGGGGCGCGGATTTCCTGCGGAAGCCTTGCGCAGGAAGTTCCTGCACTGGTAACCAAGGTGGGGCCCACAGTGATGTTTTTTTTATAAATCCACCCCGTCCATCCGTTTCGGGAGCTCATTTTAGGTCATGAGAACAAAAATGAATCGGATCCACGACTCAAGTGGGCCGAAAACGTGAGGATTGAACCTCCACAGTTCAAATATTTGTGGAGCCACAGGAGTTTCGAATCAGGATAATATTTGTGTTTCCAGTTCATCCCAGTAGTGACGTTATGAACGGTATGGATGTCATATAAACATCACTGTGGACCCCAGGGAGGTTTCAACGGTAGTAATTTACCTACCCACCTTTTCCTTTAGTGAGGCCCACTTGAGTCTTGAATCCAGTTTATTATTGTTGCCATGTCCCAAAATGAGCTCCCAAAACGGATGGACGGGGTGGATTTGTGGATTTATAAAAAAACATCACTGTGGGCCCCACCTTGGTTCCCAGCGCAGGAACTTCCTGTGCAATGCTTTCGCAGTAAATCCGCGCCCGTATTGCGTCCTTCCTCAGTACGGAGGCAAAGCATCCATACTGAGCTTGGAGGGGCCCACCGTGATGTATCTGTTTATCCATGCCGTCCATTTATTTTCTATGATCATTTTAAGGCATGTAAAAGAGAACTAGGCAGATCCAACGCTCAGATAGACCACACCAAATAGTGAGCTTGGTTGCATTAAATGCTCCTAACCATTAAATGCAATAGTCATCTTTGGTGTGGTCGACCTGAGCGTTGGATCTGCCTTGTTCTCCATCTAATGGCTCAAAATGATCATAGAAAAGGAATGTACGGTGCAGATAAACAGATACATCACGGTGGCCCTCCACAGCTCAGTATGGACGCTTTGCCACCATAATCAGGAAGGACTCAATGCTCAGTATTTTAATTTTTTTTTAACAAGCGGACAAGTGTACTGTCTGATTTCTGTGATGCATGTGAGTGCAGATCGTCTGTCTTGAAGGCACATGGCGATTCCGGTGCGATACATTATTATTGGTCCATCAAAAGAGGAAATCATTTCAGGCATGGGTATTCTGTGGGCCCAACCAAGATGTATATACTAGATCCACACCATCCATCCATTTTTTCAGATCGGTCTTTGACATGAACCCAAAAATGAGGCAGATCCAGAGCTCAAGTGGACCACACCAGAGAAAGCAGTGGGGATTGAACGTCTTCCGTCGAAACCTTCAAAGGCCTACCATGACGATTATTTGCCATCCATGCTGTTCATCCAGTCACACACACTAGATGAAGGGAAAACACAAATATCAGGTTGATCTGAACCCTGTAGGCGTAGGCCAGGAAGTATTCAACACTAGTGTACAATTACTACTCATATCCGGGACGTGCGGATCCGTTTCTTTCTAGGTTCATGCAATAAAATAATCTCCAAACGTGGAAGGATTGCGTGTATTTAACACATACTTCATGGTAGGGCCACACAAGATCCACTCCTCTAAAGAAACGTCGGTGCTTTCCGTTCGCTTGAATTTTGGTTATGCCTCATTTTTTAAACTATGCCCTGACATGATCGGGCAAGAGACCCCGGATCCACCGAGGTGGGTGAGACCCCTGAGAGTAGGGCCCACTGTGATGAATGTGGCAACATCCACCCCATTCATCCGCATTGAAAGCTCATTTTAGGGCATAAGCCAAAAAAATGAAACAGTTCCAAATCCATATGATCCATAGTACAAGAAACAGCGGTGATTGACCATTAAAAAGTTCCGGTAGGCTACAAAAGCTTTGGATCCAGATGATATTTTTGCGGTGTCTTCATTTAGGTGTTTGTGACCTTATCAATAATTTGGATGACAAATAAATATTCTGTTGGAATCCATGAAATTTTTTAATGGTGAGGATTCAATCACAACTGTTTCTTGTAGTGTGGTCGACCTAAGATCTGAGTCAGCTTCATTTTCGGCATTATTCATTAAAATGATCTTACAAAATGTTTGGACATGTGGATTTAAGGCACATACATCACTGTAAGCCCCACAGTCAGGGGTCGAACCCACCTATGTGGATCCGGGGTCGAACCTAATCCGCTCGGTAATTATTGACAAACACCACAGATCAAGGAGCAAGAGGAATCAAGGAGACACTACGCTGATTGCGTGGGATGGAAGAAAACCCCCGTGTTTTTCGGGAGCGGATTAGGTGAGACCCCGGCTCCACAGAAGTGGGTGTGACCCCTGACTGTGGGGGCTCACAGTGATATTTGTGCATTAAATCCACACAGTCTAACCATTTTGAAAGCTCATTTTAAGTTATGATTCCAAAATTGAAGCTGATTCAATTCTTTGGTGGACCATACCACAGAAAACAGTGGTGATTGAATCCCCACCATTAAAAACTTCACGGATTCCACTGGGATGTTTATTTGCCATCCAACATGTTGATAAGGTCACAAACACCTAGATGAAGAGGCCACACAAATATCATCTTGATCTAAATCCTTTATGGCCCACAAGAAGCTTTTAATGGTCAATCACCACTGTTTCCTGTACTATGGCCCATTTGGGATTTGGAACTGCTTCATTTTTTGGATCATGCACTAAAATGATCTTTTAATACTGATGGACAGCTTGGATGTGGTCACATACATCACAGTGTGCGACACGGTCACGGGTCCCACCCACGTCGTTGGATCCGGGGTCTCACCTAATCTTTCTGTGGGCCCAACATGACCTATGTGTTAGATTTTTTAGCATTTATGTCTCCAACGTGATCTCTGCGTAAGATTTTTTAGCATTTGTGGCCATCACCATGATCTATGTCAGATTTTTTTAGCATTAATTTATGAGTGCGGATGGTCGTGCTAAACGTGCAGGGATTAGTGCCTTCGTTTTTTATTGGTCAACATCATACTTTCAGTACGGCCATTAACGTATTTCAATTTTGTACACCGACTCTCTCTCGGCGGGAATACTGCATAGCTCAACGAAATGTTTTAGCGTGTGAAACTTCTATGGGCCCACCATAATGTATGCATTAGATCCACACCGTCCAGCCATTTTGTCAGCTCATTTTAGCACATAAGCCCCAAAACAGGCACATGCAAAGGTCAAGTGGATCACAACACAGAAAGAAGTGGGATTGAACAACTACCGTTCAAATCTTTCTAGGCCCACCTTGACATTTATTTTCCATATAACTTGTTCATAAGGTCAACCAGACCTGAATGAAAGGAAAACGTAAATATCAGCTAAATAGATCTGAGCCTTCTTTGTCCCAAGAAATTTTGGGCAGGAGAGGTCCAATTCCCACTGTTTTGGGATCATGCCCTAAAATAATAATGTAGAAAAATAGATGGACAGTGTGGGTATAACACATGCATCATGGTGGGTGCTATGGTTCCGCACGTCAAAACCTTTTTTTTTCTCTTTCTGGAATCGTATTGCTGGCTGCCAACTCAATTTGACACGTTTGGCTGGTTACCGTGCACCAGCCAGCTATATGTGTCAAAGCTCTGTGGGCCCGCCACCATGATGCGTGTGTTCTATCCATGTCGTCCATCTATTTTGGCAGCTCATTTTAAGAATGCGGCATGCCCTAAAATGAACCAGATCTAAAACTAGGTGAACCACACCAGCTGAAAACAGTGGTGATTGAACTCCCACCCTAAAAAATTTCGTAAGGCCCATTGTAATTTTCATTTGCCATCAAATCGGTTGATTACATTATATAAATATGAATGAAGTGAAAACACAAATATCAACTTGATCCAAAACCTCTGTGGCTGCCTAGAAGAGACATTAAGAATTCAATCTCCATTGTTTCCTGTCAAGTGGTACACTTGAGCTTTTAATTTACATCATTTTTGGGCTCATGCCCTAAATTGAACTAGAACAATGGATGGACAGCGTGGATAAAACACATACATCATGGTTGGGTTCACAGAGCTTTAACACCAACTAGGTGGCATGGTGCTGGGTCATCCGCCAAACTGTCTTCCATTTTTGTGGTGTAAGGACTCTCGGACCCACTGTAGTGTATGGACTGTGTGGGACTTTTAGGGCATGATTCCAAAATCAAAGGATATCTAAAGCTCAAGTGGACCACAGTACAGAAAGCAGTGGGGATTGAATTCCAACCATTGAAAACTTCTTGAAGCCACGGAAGTTTTAGATCAAATTGATGTTTTCCTTTCATCCAGGTATATATTTGTGACCTTTCGAACAAGTTGGATGACAAATAAACACTTTGGTGGGCCCCATAAAAGTTTTAACAGTAACAGTCACTGTCCTCACCGCTTCCTGTAAGGTGGCCTACTGGATCTTCGGATCTACCTTGTTTCCGACAACATGACCTCAAAGATCTTTGGATATTTGGATCTACCTTATTTCAAAAGATCTTGCAAAATAGATGGATAGTGGAGATATAATACATATATCATAGTGGGGCTTTGGTTGCCACGTCAGCACGTTGGTTGCTATTTTCAATATTATGCAATCTGAGTAATCTGAGTACAGGGAGAGAAAAACTTGGCACCAAATGTGTGAAAATACATATATATGACCAGTGTAAATGTGTACGTATTTTTTTTTTTTTTTTTCAGCTGACCTCGTCTGAACGCAGACAATCCACACCCTTAATTATCTATTTATATATTCAATTATGGTCTGAGCTAAAGGCCGGATCCAATGCATATGTTTCTTTTGTGTCCTAGGCTTATATACAAATAAACATGTAGGTTCACCTTGATGTTATTGTTGAGAGGAGCCTTAAATCTTGAAGTTTTGGAGTCATTGTTCCACTAACCACTGTGTTTTGTTGATCAAAAATATTGTGGGTGAGATAGATTGGTCTTTGGATGCTTTTGGAAAAGTTCAGTCAATTGAAACTCATTAGAATTTAAGTTGAAACTCTCTAGATAGATTTTAACAAATTCGGTCGATCGAACTTGTCTAGTCAGGTGATCGATTGATCGATCGATATCACTTGATCGATTGATCGAGCGACCGACGATTTGGGCAGTTTTGCGCAGTTTTGCGTAAACTGTTTCTAATTTCGGTTCTATGCTATATAGGTGGGTGTAAATCAGGATTAAGGTTTATCCTAGACATTTTAAAGTGTTTGGTTTTGGTGAGAGAAGAAGCTAGGGTTTTCTCTTAGAACTTTGACTTAGGTAACTTTCATCTCTTGTAACTTAGTTGTTCATAGTGCATTATCACTTTGTGCTGTGGTTTTTTCCTGTAAGTGTTTTTCCATTTAATTTGACGTGTTCTCTGTTTGAAATTTTTTTTATGTGATTGGAGTGTTTGGTTTGATTTTTCTTTGTGTTGCTTCCATAGTTTTCAACAAGTGGTATCAGAGCTAACGTTGGGAAACAGATTGAATTTAACAGATTGAATTTAAGACAAGGTATCAATGGCATCCAACATGAAGTCGACGTAGAGAAGTTCCCCGGGAAAAACAACTTTGAACTATGGAAGGTGAAGATGAAGGGTCTCATGGTCAGCAATGATTGGAAGATGCACTCCTTGGAAAGTGACTTAAAACTATGAAAGAAGAAGAGTGGAACAAGTTTGATCAAAATGCCAATATCTCAATCCAATTGTATCTAACGAATGAGGTTCCTCTATAATGTTATGAGAGAGAAGAAGGTGATTGATACATGGGCAAAGTTAGAAAACATTTATTCGACGAAGTCTCTTGAGAATCGTTTGTATATGAAGTTATAATTGTTTAATCTCTAGATGACAGAGGGAGTTGATGCTGAGACCTACATCGGTGACTTCAATAGGCACTTTTGTAAATTGTTGGATGAGGATGAAGCTCTGAAGGATAAAGATCAAGCATGTATTCTATTGAATTTGCTAGTGCACTTTTCTGTGGCATACTAGTGCACCTTATTTGTCAATCACGTGAGTCCATATGTTGTAATGTCAGTTAAGCCTTGGCAAGTTAAAGATCGAAAATTCAAGTGGACAAGAAGCATGAAGGAAGAAGAACAAGTAAATGAGATGTCTTGGTGACCCTAATCCTTTGGACTATGTTCGCTCGCCTCAAGTGCAAGGCTTGCAATGTAGTAATAACTCAGTAAGACCGAGGCCGATCCACAAGGAATTAGGGTAAACCAATTCAAACCATTCTAGTAACTTCAGTCTAAATAGTTTTGGAATTCAATTTTAAGAATTAAGTAAAGCAGTAACTTTTAGAAAAGTCTAATAATTAATGAAACTGAGGCCTCAAGGATCTACTTATAATAGTCCAATGTGAATTCATTCATCCAATCATAAACACAACTAGATTCGAAGTTCTATCTCTCATCTAGTTGGAAGATTAAGCATTTAATTACAAACAATTCCACTTAAGTCCGAAAATCATATTTTAGTTCTAATGAAGCACACATAATTCAAACTTGCCTTCGAAGTAACAGTCATGTCAAGAGACTATGGTATGCTCTAGGGTTACTACAATTCAAATCTAACCAATCCAAACATGACCATCTCAGAGAATTACAAGGAATTCATGTCTAAAGCACATGAACTCTCATAAAACATCTAAAAAATACCAACTTTATTCAAACTAGAACTTAAAAATCCCAAATTTGAAGTAAATGTACTTGAATCTAACGAATTGTATATTATAACTAACTACAAACTTCACCTCTTAGCCTTAGCTAAGAAATTCCAGCCAAGCATCATCATGCTTCAACTAAAAACAATGAAAAACTACTAAAAGACTGGAATTGGAGTTGTAGACGCTCCACTACGATCCTCTTCACCTCTCACGAGTTCCGAAGCCTTCTATGATGCCTTAGGTGCTAACCCTAGGTGTCCTTTTATAATAGTGAAGCTCCACCGACTCAGAAACTTTCAGAATCCACCAACTCGGAGCTTATAACACAAGCTGCTGGAAATCTGAAAAAACCAAATTTTTGTACATGGCAGACAAGTCAAGACCGGTCGGAGCTTGGCTGGCCAACTGGTCTTGACTAGTCTAGCCCATTGAAAATGGTGGATTTCATTCCTTTTCTCTCTTCTTCACTTCTTCTTTCTTCTTTGGCCCACCTTCAGTCATCATCAAATAACTTCTAAATATGTTTTTTTAGCCTTCAAATAGGTGATGTATTTCTCTCATTCCTATAATCACAAAACATGCATTAGGTAGTCTTTTAAACATGGAAATCATGCATAAAATGTGATGCAATTGGATTAGAATATGTATAAAATAAGAGCTCAACACACTCCACAACCAGAATTTTGCTAGTCCCAAGCAAAACATGTGTGAAACAAATCCAACTTCTCTAAAAACACAACTTTCTTTTGGAAATTATACTTCTATAAACTTTAAGACATATAAATGTAAAATTTAGAAAAACTTAGTGATAAGAAATTGAAGTCCTAAACTCTCCAAACATAATAAGTGTTCACATAGAATCCCCACCAATTGATTGACAAATATAAGAATCCGAACATGTATGATCTAGTGTGCATTGTGAGAGTTCATCTCATGAATTTTTAGGATTACCTTCTTTATAAATTAGTAAAATAAGAGATTTAAAAGTGTACAGATCAACTAAATGCCTATAACAAGAATTTACCTTACCATTCCTTCGACGGCTTTCACACTACTTCCCATTTCCATCTTTAGTTACGGGTAGACCATCCCCTGGTTGGTAATAGGTAGCCCTTTTCGGAATTTTTCACAAATATTCAATGAATAATCATACAATCTTTCTCTTTTTCATATACATTAGACAGGATTTTTAAAAATCCATATCTTTCATTCTTTTCTCTTGTTTCATATAAACAAGGATGGACAAAGTTCACCGGCTTGGTTCTTAAACACTTCAATTTTTCAATCTGATCAATCTACAAATCTAATAATCCCTTTAAATCATGAGAATTGTGTACTGTGAACTAAACTCAAAAGTTTTCAAAACTTTCCATCAATCAACTCAATAGGAGAATTCATATAAAAAAATATTATCTTTAAAATATTTCAAAGATCTCAAAAACATATCAATTCATCTCTCATTCCTTCATACTTATAGCATCTCATGTACATAGAAACAAGGTTTTTCAAAAGAGTTTTAATGTTTCATAAAATTGAAAAATTTCTACAACCATAGACCATAGCTTGAAATGTCATAAATTACTAGATTCTAGGAATGTCACCCCTAATCAAATCTTGTATTGTCTTCAATGTAAAAAGATATGCAATAAGTAATAACATGAGAGCAATGATAAAAATAAAAGAGGGTGAGTACGAGAGTACCTGAGAGAGTCGATCATGAGAATCTTCCTCCGACATCGAAATCTACTAAAGTAGTAAAACTAAAACAGAAAAAAACTAAACCTAATATACTCTATACCTCCATCAGACTAGGAGATCAATCATCCCGATACTCAGGATCCTTCAAAGGGATGGACATATCCTCTTAATCAAATTTCTCAACGAATGGTTTAAGGCGTTATCCGTTCACTTTAAAACAGTTACCATTCGTCGCATTCTCTATCTCGAAAGCCCCTACGAGGAAAAACTTCTTTAATAATATATGGGTCGGTCCACCGAGATCTCAATTTTTTTGAAAAAAGATAAAGTTAGGAATTGTATAAGAGTATTTTTTGGCCTTCATGAATTTTTTTTTCTAAAAATGTGTTTGTCATGAAAGGATTTCATCATACTCTTGTAAATCCTCGAGTTCTCGTAAGCATCATTTCGGATCTCGTCAAGTTCATTCAATTGGAGTTTTTAAAATAAGCTAGCCTTGTCAATGTGGAAGTTTAATGCCCGAATTGCCCAATAGATTTTGTATTCAAGCTCCACGGGCAAGTGACAAGTTTTCCTATAGTTCCAATCGGGGTCTTATAAGCAGTACAGTGAGCCCAAAGAGCGTCGACTAATATTAGCGACCAATCTTTGCGATCCGACCTCACCGTCTTTTCCAAAATCTATTTGATTTTTCGATTGGAAATTTCAGCTTGCTAAGTTGTTTGTGGGTGGTATGGGGTACTCACTTTATGCATAATGTTATATTTCTTCATTAAGGCTTCAAAAGGCCTATTGTAAAACTACGAGCCACCATCACTTATGATGGCTCGTGGCATTCTAAATCTGAAAAGTATATTTTCTTTAAGGAACCGTAGAACCGTGCGGTGATCATTGTTTCTATATGTAATAGCCTCTATCCAATTGGACACAGTCTACGATAAGTAATATGTAGACATGTCCAAAAGATGAGGGGAATGGTCTCATGAAATCGATGTCCCAACAATCAAAGATTTTTAGATGTTGAGTTAGGTTAAGAGACATCATATTCCTACGGGACAATCCTCCTAACTTTTGACAGTGCTCGCATGCTTTGTAAAACTCGTGGGTGTCTCTAAATAAGGTAGGCCAATAAAAACCACATTGTAGAATTTTTGCAGTGGTTTTCTTATCGGAAAAATGATCCCCACGCATGCTTGACTATGATAAAAGGAGATGAAATTTTTTCTGTTCATCATCAGGGAGACGTCCTAATTATTTGATCTTGGCAATATTTGAAAAGTAATGGTTCATCCCAGAAAAATCTGCACACTTCCCTTAGAAATTTTCGTTTATACTGCATAGTCCAATGAGTCGGCATTGCACCTGTGGAAAGATAGTTTGCTATATCAGTGTACCACGGTGGATGCATAGAAACAAAGAGTTTCTCATCAAGGAACGAGTCCTTAATAAGTGACTCATCAATGGAATCGGGTAAAACTAGGAGGGATAGATGATCCGCCACCACGTTCTTTACTCCCTTCTTATCTTTAATTTCTAAGTCGAATTCCTGAAGTAGTAGAACCCATCTAAGAAAACAGGGCTTAGCATCCTTCTTAGAAAGAAGATGTTTCAGCGTTGCATGGTCCATATAAATAATAACCTTGGATCCTATCAAGTAAGGCTTGAATTTGTCCAAGGCAAAAACAACGTCTAAGAACTCTTTCTCTGTAGTCGAGTCATTAACTTGGGTATGTGTAACACCCCGTATTTTCCTGTATTTTTCTCGTATTTTTTTCGTATTTTTTTATGCCACTATTAAAACCCCACCATTTAAATAACCCATTTCCCACAATCATTTTGACCCTAAACTTAGTGTATGGCCTATTTAACACAAATTAACCGTACACGTCGAAAATCAGATCCCCGATCATTGTGCAAATGCCCTAATCAGAAATTTGATCATAAGTGGCCCACCTTAACTCGGATCTGCCTCAATTTTGTTTTCAGTGGTTAAAATGATGATTTTGACATGTTGGACAGATTAAAGAATCCTGATCCACTTGGAGTGGACCCCGCAACGTCCAAATCAAAGAATCACAAAGATCCGAACCTCCACCTTGCATGGGCCGTTCATACTTCACCCAAAGCTTCGTGTGGACCCCACCTAGCATCTCGACGGTCCTCATGCCTTGTAAAACCCTCTTTGCAATCCATTTCCAACTCCAACTCTCGAGCCATTCGTTCCGCACCACGCAACCAACCGACCTCCCGAGTCTTTCATATTATAAAACCCTACCATTCGTCCGCGCCTGCTCTCTCCAGGAAACCCAACGCCAGGGAGAGAGAGATCGTGGGAGAGAGAGAGAGAGAGAGAGAGAGAGAGAGAGAGAGAGTGAAAGTTGTTTGGGGGAGAAAGAGAGGAAGAAAGAGGGCCCACCATTTTATGTTGTTGCTGAGAAGTCCTCTAGTGAAGGAAAAGAAAAAGGAAGAAGGAAGAAGGAGAAAGAAGAAGAGGAAAAAAGAAGAAAGAGAAGGAAAGGAAGGAAGGAAGGAGAGAGAAAACGTTGTAGAAAGAGAGAGAGATGGGGTGGCCGCTGAGATGAGGTACACCCATCGCTGCTTCCGTTGCTGTTAAAGCCCTGGTCAGGCCAAGAAAAAAAGAAAGAGAGAGAGAAAAGGAGAAGAAAAGAAGAAGGAAAGATAAAGAGAAGGAAAGGAAGAAGAACCGAGCCGAACCGAGTCGACTCGGCTGAGTTTTCAAGTTGAACCGCTGTTGAAAAAGGTAAGTGATGTAAACCCTCATCTAAATTTCTAAATCTAGCATAAACATAAACCCTAGGTTAAAATTTAACTCTAGTTGATCATGGCAATGAAAATCGTGTCGACCTACGCTCTAATCTCGTGGTTTACATTAAACATGTTAGGATTTGGATTTAAAGAGGAGTGCACAGCCTATCAACACTTCAAATCGACCTAATCTTAGAGGTGGGGATTTCCTTTAAGCCCATCTACGATAATATTAAATTATATGTTGATTTTATGCTTAGAAATTAGGATTTTTGTTACGTGACTTCTTGAAACCGTGCTTGTTGAAATCTTTCCATGTAAATATGGATTGTATGATGTTCCTTGTTGTGTCTGTTGAATTTTGATGTATGAACTATGCTTAAGTAGTTGGAAAAGGAATTGTTATGATGTACATGCTCATATGGAAACCATGCTCGATTTACGTTGTCACATGCTTATGATGATTGATGTATTGTTTGCTATGAGATATTGCATATGGATGTTACGTTAATGAAAACTCCTTGGCCCCATACTGATGTAACCGTTGATGTAAGAGAAGAAGCCATGCGAGGCCTTGTTACGTTGGCATTACCATGTGGAGATTTTGGATGAGTATGCCTTATTGAGAAAGTCGGCATTACCGTGTGTCTTATTGAATAAATGTGCCTTGACATTGAGGATTTGGTATTGGCATTACCATGTATGTATTGTTGATTTCATATGCCAGGATGTTAAGTTTGGCACTACCGTGTGCGTATTGTTGTTTACGTGCCAAGGGATCTTTATTGATTCGTTACCTGTGATGGATCCATGGAAGTATGGAATTGATGAATGTGGGGACTCTTAAATTGATTGGGGTAAGGAGTGATCATTAGTCGTGAACATCATTTAATGGGCTGAATGCTAAACTGACTTAATTAAAGGTAAAACTAATCATGCATTCACTGGACCCGGCTTGATGGGTCAGCCCCTCGGGTGTTAGAGAAAGTGTGCATGGGCCCATTTCTCTCTCGCTATCTAGTGAAACGGGCCGGGTTTTGGTGCATGGGAAGAGTGGAGTGATCCCGTCCTAGCTAGAACCTCTGGTGGCTAGTGGCTGGTGAGAAGAGTGGAGTGATCCCGTCTCATTTGGTCAGGGTACCTTAGCCAGAGCATCCATGTCATGCATTGCATTAATCAATATTTTTTATTGAATTGTTTTGATTTGATTAAATGAGAATATCTTGCTTACGTTTACTCTGTGCCATTATTATCATGATTGTTTTAAAGGGATATTCCCCACTATGATAGCGTTTAACGCTATCCAACCACATCTCAGATAATCCAGGTGAAGATCCAGTGAGAGAATCGAACACTACGATGAGGTGCTCGAAGGCTCGTGGCAGCAAGTGACGGACGATGAAACCGAAGCGGCTTGAAGATGGATTATGTTTATTATCTTTGTAGAGTAGATTTTTTTTTTCTTTTGAACATGTAATAAGTCTCTCATGGAGATAATAAGTGGAAATATTTGGTTGAATATGTTTTATTACACTGATTTAGAACTTAGAATAGAATATTTATGGATTAAGAACTTAAATTTTCGTCATTATGCTATGTATGCCATGAAAGTATGAAATTACAGGTAAGTGTGTAGAAACGTAACCCTGACACACATGAATTAACACCCGGAAGCTCGACCCATCGTGTTGTCCACGAGAGTCAAAATTTTGGGGCGTTACAGTATGATTCAAAGTCCTACTTGCTTGGTAGATAACGTGGGGGTTCTTATCCTTCTTTTGGCCTAGTTGCTCACTCGCCTCAAGTGCAAGGCTTGCGATGTAGTAATAAATCTCGGTAAGACCGAGGTCGATCCACAGGGAATTATGGTAAACCAATTCAAATTATTCGAACAACTTCAAATTCAATTCATTTAAAATTTGAAGGTCATAAACTAACTTAAAACAGTAAATTAGAAAAATCTGTAATTTAAAAGAACCAAGGCCTCAAGGATCCACTTGTAGTAGCCCCATGTGAATTCATTCATCCAAGAATAACACAACTAGAATTGAAGTTCTATCTCTCTTCTAGTTGGAAGATTTAACAATTAAATAAAAACAATCTCCACTTAAATCTGAAAATGCAATTCTAGTTCTAACGAAGCACATGGAATTTGAATATGTAGCCTTCGAAGTAAAATCCATGCCAATGGAATATGGTATGCTCTGAGATTACTACAATTTGAACCTAATCAATCCAAACATGATAATCTAAGAGAATTGCAAGGAACCCATGTCCGAAGCATATGAACTCTCATAAAACATCCGAAAATACTAACTTTTATTTAGACTAGAACTTAAAAAATTCAAACTTTAGATAGAGTACTTGAATCAAACGAATTCTACATGATAACTAGCCACAAGCTTCTCCTCTTAGCCTTAGCTAAGAGGTTCTAGCTGAGCATTATCATGCTTCAATTAAAAACAATGAAAAACTATTTAAAAGCATAAAACTAGAAAAACTCTAATTCGAGGGAGTTGAGAACGCTCCATGATGCTCTCCCTCAATTCCTACAAACTTAGAACTCTTTTAGGATACCTTAGGAATGTATTAGAGGTGCCCTTTTATAGTAAAAGAAGGCCACAGACTTGGAATCTTTTAGAATTGCATAACTCTTTAGGCAGCTACGTAGACAGTTCCGATTGATCGGAAGTTCCTCCGATTGATTGAATGATGATCTTCAATTATTCGGACACCTCTCTTTGATTGATCGGAGATGTGCCGATTGATCGAAAATATGTCCAGAGAGTTGTTCATAAATCTGATTTTTCTGGTAATTTCAATGGGTAGTCCGATTGATTGGGGATCCATCGGAACTAACTTTGATTGATCGGAAACCCATTAGCAATTCATCGGAACTTGTTGTTTCTTCATTCTTTTCTGCTTTCTCTTTGGACTTTTTTCGCTTGATTTCTTCATTTCCTTGTACTCTTCAATGACCCTTTTAAGTGTCCTTTAACATCCAAATGGTGAGGTCTCTCTCCTATTCCCTTTTGTTCTTCAATGCATTCAATGTGATGCATTTAGGATCGAATTTGATGAAACCTCTCTCTCCTTCCTATAACACAAAACACATATCAATTTAGTCTTTTAAACCTGTAAACCATGCATAATGTATGATGAATTGGGGGTTAGATACTGCACAATTCATAACTCAACACACTCCTCAACCAGCATTTTTCTAATCCCGAGCAAAATAAGCTTGAAACAATCCACTTCTCTGAAAACTCAACTCTCACCTGGAAACTATGTTCCTATAAACATTAAGACATATGATTGCAAAATTCAAAAAAGTTAAATGATAAGAAATTAAAGTTCTAAACTTTTCAAACATAATGAGTGTTCACATCGAATCCTCACTGATTTATTGACAAATAGACGAATCCGAACATGTATGGTCTAGTGTGCATTGTGCATATTCATCTCATGACTTTCCAGGATTACCTTCTTTGTAAATCAGCTAAACAAAAGATCTAAAAGTGTACAGAATCACCAATTGCTTATGACAAGAATTTACCTTACCGTTCCTTCGACGACTTTCACACTACTTCCCATTTCTAGCTTTGGTTACGGGTAGATCATCCCCTGGTTGGTAATAGGTAGCCCTTTTCGAAGTTTTTTCACAAATGTTCAATACTACCCATACTTTCTTTATTTTCTTTTTTTTTCATACAAATTAGATAGATTTTTAGAAATCCATATCTTTCATTTTTCCACTTATTTCACATGAACAAGGACGGACAAAGTTCCCCGACTTGGTTCCTAAGCACTCCAAATCTCAGTCTACCCAATCCACAAATCGAATAATCCCTTTAAACCATAAGAATCGTGTGACGTGAACGAGACTCAAAAGTGTTCAAATGTTCTATCGATCATATAAATAGGGAGATTCAAATATAAAACTATTATGTTTAAGTTAATTTAGAAATTTTAAAATCATATCAGTTCATCTTTCATCCTTTCATACTCATGACATCTCAAGTTCATAGAAACAAAGTTTTTCAAAAGAGTTTTAATGTTTTAGAAAAATTGAAAATTTTCTACAAAATTTTGCTTGAAATGTTCACAAACTACTAGATTCGAGGAATCTCACCCCCAACTAAATCTTGCATTGTCCTCAATGTAAAAAAATATGTGATAAGCATGAATATAAGAGCAATGGTAAAATAAAAGAGAGTAAGAATGAGAGTACCTGATAGAGTCCATCTTGAAAGTCTACCTCCAGCATCAAAATCTACTAAAGCAATAAAATAAAAAAAATAAACTAAACCTAGTCTACTCTATAACTCTGTTAGACTAGGAGATCAATTATCCTGATACACAGGATCGTTCAAAGTGATGGACATATCTTCTTAATCAAATTCCTCAACGAATAGTTTAAGCTGTTGTTCATTTATTTTAAAACAGTTACCATTCACCACATTTTCTATCTCAACAGCCCCATGAGGAAAAACTTCTTTAACAATATATGGGCCGGTCCATCGAGATCTCAATTTTTCTGAAAAAAATGAAGTCGGGAATTGTACAAGAGCACTTTCTGACCTTCATGGAAAGATTTCCTGAAGATGTATTTGTCATGAAAGGGTTTCATCCTACTCTTGTAAATCCTCGAGTTCTCGTAAGCATCGTTCAGGATTTCATCAAGCTCATTTAATTAGAGTTCGCGAAGTGGGCTAGCCTTGTCAATGTCGAAATTTAATGCCCAAATTGCCCAATAGGCTTTGTGTTCAAGTTCCACAGGTAAGTGACAAGCTTTCCCATAGACAAGTTTATATGGAGACATTCCAATGGGGGTCTTATAAGCGGTGCGGTGAGCCCAAAGAGTATCGACTAATCTCAGGGACCAATCTTTGCAATCCGGCTTCACCGTCTTCTTTAAAATTTATTCAATTTCTTTATTAGAAATTTCAACTTGCCCACTTGTCTGTGGGTGGTATGGGGTACTCACTTTATGTCTAATGGCATATTTCTTCATTAAGGCTTCAAAAGGCCTATTACAAAAGTGAGAACCACCATCACTAATGATGGCTCGAGGCGTTTCAAATATGAAAAGTATGTTTTCTTTGATGAACTTTGGAACCATATGATAATCGTTGGTTCTACATGGAATAGCCTTTATCCACTTGGACACATAGTCTACGGCAAGCAATATGTAGACATGTCCAAAAGATGAGGGGAATGGTCTCATGAAATCAATGCCCTAACAATCGAAGACTTTGAGATGTTAAACTAGGTTAAGAGGCATCATATTTCGACAAGACAATCCTCTTAGCTTTTGATAGTGCTCGTATAGTTCGCAAAACTCGTGGGTATCTTTAAATAAAGTAGGCCAATAAAAACCACACTGTAAAATTTTTGCAGTGGTTTTCTTAGCGAAAAAGTGACCCCAACAAGCTTGATTATGATAAAAGGAGATGACAGAATTTTATTCATCATCAGGGACACATCTCCTAATTATTTGATCTGAGCAATATTTGAAAAGTAATGGTTTATTCCAGAAAAACCTGCGTACTTCCCTTAGAAATTTTCGTTTATCTTGCGCAATCCAATGAGTCGGCATCGCACCTGTAGAAAGATAATTTGCAATATCAGCGTACGATGGTAGATGCATAGCAACAAAGCGTTGCTCATCAAGGAATGAGTCCTTGTTCACTTCCCCAAGTGTAGGTTTGCAATGTAGTAAATAATCTTGGTAAGACTGAGGTCGATCCACAAAGACTTGTGTAGGAACTCACAAAACACTTCCAATGGTTTCTACTTAAAATCTAACTAAATAGATTTTTAGAATTGAATGTAGATAGAATTCTTAAACTAAAGGTGAATGTAATCAATATAAAAGAAGTACTAGGGGTTGAAGGATCCACTTGTAGCAATCCTTGATGCTTAATTTGTTGTGGTTTCGCAATTATTCAACTAGAATCGAAATTAAATCCTATCTAGCCGGTTGATAGAGCGGTTGTAACAATCAATCTGTCATATGTGTGATTCATATACATGATTCCCTCAATTCAAGTTAGGACTTGAGCACACTCAATTGCATAGGTCAATCTTAGTTCCAATAGGCTAAGATCACAATCATAATAATCATTAAACTCTTTCACAAAGTACAACTAGATCATGATTTGAGCTTCATTTAAATCACATAACCAATCACACATAATTCAGAAATTCAGAAAAGTAGAACTATAGATTTGTAGTTCCGACATGAAAATCCAAATCTAGAGCGTCTTAAATACGATTCCTCAGAGCATACAGGTCTAGACTCATTCGAAATAATTAAGAACTAAAGTAATTCTTCTAAACATCCATGAGCCATCATAAGACTAAAAAAATACTTTAGGACTTCATTCAAACTTCAAACCATTGTTCTTCACTAATAATCCAACTTGAAACCAAAACAAACGAATTAAAACATCTTAAATTCACTACAAGCGTCACCTCTTAGCCCTAGCTAAGAGGTTTAGCCAATCATGATCCAAGGAAACATGAATTCAACCAAGGAAAGCAAAAAAAAAACTAGAAGAAATATTCGCTTCCCCAAGTGTAGGGTTGCGATGTAGTAATAATCTCGGTAAGACCGAGGTCGATCCACAGGGACTTATGTAGGAATTCACAAATACTTCCAATAGTATCTATTGAAAAGCTAACAACCAGATTTGAGATGATTGATGTAAATAGTAACTTTGAACTAAACTGAAGTAATCAATTAATAAAAAGGAACTAGGGGTTCAAGGATCCACTTGTAGAAATCCTTAATGCTCAATTCGCTGTGGTCTCACACTTTCTTAACTAGAATCGAAATTAAGATCTATCTAGTCGGATAATAAATCAGTTAAACCAATAATCTGCCATATGTGAGATCCATGTGTATGATTCACTCAATGCAAGCTAGGACGAGCATACTCAATTGCATAGGTCAGTCCCAATTCCAATAGGCTAAGATCACAATCATAACCATCATTAAATCCTGTCTCAAGACAAAACTAGATTATGATTTGAACTTATTCAAATCACATACACAGTCCCACATAGTACAGAATTTCTAGAAAAAGTAGAACTTTGGTAGGAAGTTCCCACATGAAAATCATAGTACTAGAGCGTACTCCAATTCCTCGGATCATACAGGTCTAGACTAGTTCACAACAATTAAGTACTCGAGCAATTCTTCCAAACATCCATAAGTCATTATAAGACTAAGAAAAACTACTTAGAACTTGAATTAAACTTCAAACCATTGTTCATAATCATGAAATCCAACTTAAACCAACTTAAACGAATTGAAACATCTTAGATTCACTACAAGCTTTACCTCTTAGCGCTAGCTAAGAGGTTTAGCCGTTCATAATCCAAGGAAATAAACTAAGGAAAACATAAAAACAGTAAATAAAATAGGAGGAGTTATGGAACTCCGAAATCCACTTTCGCCGCCTCCCACCGTGCTTAACCCGTTCTTAGATGCCCTAGGAACAATCCCTAGGTATCCTTTTATAGTGGAGAAGCTCCGCAACGTCGGAATCTTCCAGAATTTGCGTAAGGTTACGCAGTGCGCAGAGAAATTCGGAGCCCAAATTAGAAATGTTCTGTTTTTGCATGTGGCCGACAGGTCTAGACCGGTCGGACTGGGCTGGCCGACCGGACACGACCGGTCGGACACTTCTGTGATGCATCCAGGGAGCTCGCTGGAGTGGGCAGGCCTTTGGCCGACCGGTCGCGACCGGTCGGCCCTATTGTGTTTAGTGTCCAGAGGGCTGGGAGGAGGTGGCCGACTGGTCTAGACCGGTCGTGGCCCTCCTGGCCGACCGGTCTGGACCGGTCTTGGCCTATTCTTCTTCATTTTCTTCTTTCTTTCTTCTCTCTCTGCTTTCTTCTTTCTTTGGCCTATCTTGGGTCTTCATCCAAGGCTCTTAAAGAAGACTTATTAGTCTTCAATTAGGCGGGGTCCCTCTCATTCCTACAATCATGAAATCATGCATTAGATTAGTCTTTAAATCATGAAAACCTTGCATAATGAGTGATGAATTGGGGTTAGAATATGCACAATTAAGAGCTCAACATACCCCCCAACCAGCATTTTGCTAGTCCCGAGCACAACATGCGTGAAACCAATTCCATCCTCTAAAACCCAACTCTCCTTTAGAAACCATTCTTTGATACATCCCAAGACACGCAAGTATAAAATTCAGAAAAATTAGGTGATAGAGGTTGAAATCATAAACTCTCAAGACGTAATAAGTGTCCATATGAAATTCCCGCTGATTGGTTGATAAATAGAAGAACTTGGACAATTTCAACCTAGTGTGCATAGTGAAAATTCATCTCATGAATTTCCAGTAAATTCTTCTTCATAGATCAAGTAGACTATAGATCTCAAGGTATATAGAGCAACAACAAGCCAATGACAAGAATTTGCCTTACTGTCCTTCCGACGGCTTTCACACTACGTCCCATTTCGGGCTTTGGTTACGGGTAGACCATCCCCCGATTGGTAATAGGTAGCCCTAATCGGAATTTTCCACCATTTTTCCATCATTCCCAATTTCATCCTTCCTTTTCCTTTTTCTTTTAAAGTAGATAGGATTTTTAGAAATCCATATCTTTCGTTATTTTCCCATGGACAAGGATGGACAAAGTACCCCGGCTTGGTTTCTTAACACCTTAAATCAAAGTCTAGCTAATCCACAAATCACATAATCCTTTCAACTCATGAAAATTGTGTAATGTGAACTAGGTGTAAAAAGTGTTCAAATTTTCTATCAATCACATAAATAGGGGAATTCGCATATAAAACCATTACGTTAAGAGAAGTTCAAGACTTACAACATCATGCACTTCATATCTCCTCCTCTTATGCTCATATCATCTTGAATGCATAGAAACAAAGTTTTCCAAAAGAGTTTTGAATTTTAGAAAAAATTGAAAAATTGCTACATAATTGCTCGAAATGTTACAAAACGCTGGATTCATCCAAGCGATCCTACACCCCCCAACCGAATCTTGCATTGTCCTCAATGTAAAAGATGTGCAATGAGCAAAACATGAGAGCAATTTGAAAATAAAAGGGAGTGAGGAATGATAGTACCTGAGAGAGTGAAAAGTGGAATTCATCTTCCTTCTAACAAACCTATGAAAAAAAAGATAAACAAAAGCAACCAAATCCTAATCCTAACTACTCGATACATCCATCAGACTAGGAGATCAATCATCCTGATACACAGGATCAGTCAGAGGTATGGACATACCTTCTGAAGGAAACTTCTCAAAGAACGGCTTTAATCGCTGACCATTTGCCTTAAATATGTTGCCGTTCCTTGGATTTAATAACTCGATGGTCCCATATGGGTAGATAGTTTGCACAATGTAGGGACCGGTCCATCGAGATCTTAATTTTTTCAGAAATAAATGTAGGCAAAAATTATACAGAAGGACTTTTTGATTAATCAGTGAATGTCTTACGAAGAATGTTCTTATCATGGAAGACCTTCGTCTTGTCCTTATAAATTCTCGCATTCTCATATACTTCATTCCGGATTTCCGCAAGTTCATTTAGTAGAAGTTTGCGCAACGAGCTCGCCTTGTCAGAATCAAAATTCATCTTCTTTATTTCCCAATATGCCCTATGTTCCAACTCCACAGGCAAGTGACAAGCCTTCCCATAGACAAGTCTATAGGGAGACATTCCAATAGGGGTCTTAAAAGTGGTACGATAAGCCCAAAGCGCATCGGTAAGTCGAAGCGACCAATCCTTGCGATCGGGGTTCACCGTTTTCTCCAAAATGTGTTTAATCTCCCTATTGGATATCTCAGCTTGTCCACTAGTTTGTGGGTGATAAGGGGTGCTCACTTTGTGTGTTACGCCATATTTTTTCATTAAGGTTTCAAATGGGCGATTACAAAAGTGAGACCCTCCATCACTTATGATGACTCGAGGTGTTCCAAATCGGAAAAGAATATTCTCTTTTAAGAAACGAATGACTATTTTATGGTCATTATTCCGGCATGGGATCGCCTCGACCCATTTGGACACATAATTAACGGCAAGCAAGATATATACGTTTCCAAAAGAAGATGGGAATTGACCCATGAAATCGATGCCCCAACAATAAAAAATTTCAATTATTAAGATGGGATTGAGTGACATCATATTTCTACGGGAGATTCGTCCCAATTTTTGACAAGGCTCACATGTTTTGCAAAACTCATGTGTGTCTTTGAACATAGTGGGCCAATAAAATCCACATTGCATAATTTTGGCTGTGGTCTTCTTAGCCGAAAAGTGGCCACCACATGCCTGTAAATGACAAAAGGAGATGATACTTTGTTGTTCATCATCTGGCACACATCTCCTTATGATTTGATCGGGACAATACTTGAATTAGTATGGGTCGTCCCATAGGAATTTTCGCACCTCAGTGAAGAACTTATCCTTATCTTGCTTTTTCCAATGTGTAGGGATTGTACTTGTAGCAAGATAGTTAGCAATGTCCGCATACCATGGCAATTGGGAGACGTTAAAAATTTGTTCATCACGGAACATGTCATTGATCGCGGTCGTTTCAGGGGAATCGGTGAGAACAAGTTGAGGGAGATGGTCAGCCACTACATTTTCTACTCCTTTCTTATCATGTATCTCGATGTCAAATTCTTGGAGTAGAAGGATCCATCTTAACAACCGTGGTTTAGCATCCTTCTTAGAGAGAAGGTACTTAAGCGCGGTATGGTCAGTGAATATGATGATCTTGGATCCGATCAAGTAGGACCTAAACTTGTCCAAGGCGAAAACTATGGCTAAAAGTTCTTTTTCTGTAGTAGTGTAGTTTGCTTAGGTTGAGTTTAAGGTTCTACTTGTATAGTATATAACACATGGCTTCTTCTCTTTTCTTTGGCCTAGCATGGCCCCAATAGCATAGTCGCTTGCATCGCACATAATTTTAAAAGGAAGGCTCCAATCGGGTGGTTGCATTATGGGAGCACATGTCAACATACCTTTGAGTGTGGTAAAGGCATTTTGACAATCTTCATTCCACTCAAAGGAATTCTCCTTTTGAAGTAGGTTACATAAAGGACGAGAGAGTGAACTTAAGTCCTTTATGAACCTTCTATAAAATCCTGCGTGTCCCAAAAAGGACCGCACATCTCGTATGCTCTTAGGTGGTGGAAGGTTAGAGATAAGATCGATTTTCGCTTTGTCCACCTCGATTCCATTTTATGAAACGATGTGACCAAGTACAATTCCCTTTTGAACCATAAAGTGACACTTCTCCCAATTCAACACAAGGTTCTTCTCTTCACATCTTTTCAGCACAGATTTCAAGTGCTCAAGGCACTCATCAAAGCTACAACCAAATACTGAGAAATCATCCATGAAGACTTCAAGAATGGTACCCACTATATCGAAAAAGATACTCATCATACAACGCTGAAAGGTAGTAGGGGCATTACATAGTCCAAACGGCATCCGTCGATAGGCGAAAGTGCCGAATGGACATGTGAATGTAGTCTTTTCTTGGTCTTCATGACGGGCGATCTCTATTTGGTTGTACCCTAAATAGCCATCAAGGAAGCAAAAATGGGAATGACCCGCCAACCTTTATAGAATTTGATCAACAAATGGTAGGGGGAAGTGGTCTTTCCTCGTGACAGTGTTTAGCTTCCTGTAGTCAATGCACATTCTCCAACCGGTAGTGACTCTGGTTGGTACGAGTTCATTATTGGCATTAGCTACAATGGTGATTCCGGATTTCTTAGGCACCACTTGAGTTGGGCTCACCCATTGACTATCGGATATTGGGTAAATAATACCCACATCCAATAATTTCACCACTTCGGCCTTAACCGCATCCTTCATGTTTGGATTGAGTCATCTTTGTGGTTGCCTAGATGTCTTCACATTCTCCTCAAGGTGTATGCGATGAGTACAAATCAGTGGGTCTATGCCTTTGAGATCCGCAATCGACCACCCAATGGCACTCTTGTGCTCTATTAGAGTGGCAAGTAGCATACTCTCTTGTTCTTCGTCCAAGTGGGAACAAATCAACACCGGATATGTCTCATTTCGACCTAAATAGACATATTTTAGCTCACTTGGTAATGGTTTTAGGCCGAGTGTTGGTGCCTTGATGTTAGATGGAAGGGGCTTGTTCTCGTTTACGGGTAAAGGCTCAAATAGGCCCTCCATCTTTTGTTATCAAGCACCGGCATAACATCTAAAATGGCATCCATCTCTCGTATTGTGTCATCATTTATCTCATGAGAGTAGGCCACACATGCCTCCAAAGGGTCGGAATATAATGACAAGGGGTATGAATCTTCCACGAATGATTCAATCATATTTATCTCGTAGATCTCATCATCAACCTCCCGTGGTTGTTTGCATAAATCAAATATATTAAGCTCAAGAGTCATATTTCCAAAGGACATTTGTATAAGCCCGTTTTTACAATTGATAATCGCATTGGAAGTAGCTAGAAAAGGGAGGCCAAGTATGACGGGAATTTGAGCACCTGTACCTATCACGGGATGTGTATCCAAGACAATAAAGTCTACTGGGTAGTAGAATTTATCAACTTGGACTAAAACATCCTCAATCACTCCTCTCGGTATACGAATGGATCCATCAGCAAGTTGAAGTGTGGTTTTGGTGGGTTTCAATTCACCTAACCCAAGTTGTTCGTAAACCGAGTATGGAATGAGGTTCACACTTGCCCCCAAATTGAGTAAGGCTTATTTAATCCGGTAGTCTCCTATAATGCATGAGATGGTTGGACTACCCGGATCCTTGTATTTTTGGGGCACTTCTTGTTTGATGATAGCGCTCAAATTCTCAGCCAAAAGTACTTTGTTGTGAACATTGTATTTCCTTTTGACCGCACACAATTCCTTTAGAAATTTGGCATAGGATGGTATTTCTTTATAACATCCAACAACGGGATGTTGATCTTCACCTGCTTGAAAACCTCTAAAATTTCCAGGTTTTTGTCTAGAGGTTTGGGTGAAATCAACCTTTGGGGAAACGGGGCAACCGGCTTGTATTGCCTTTCCGGTTCTTTCTCTTGTGGAGTGTTGTTTGAGCTATCATCCTCTTTGGAATTTTTCGGATCCTTAGGCTTTGGGGCCTTCACCGGATTATATTTATCAACTATTTTCCCACTTCTTAAAGTAGTGATAGCTTGAACATGCTCTGTATGTTGGGAAGATGAGCTTGCATCTTGTATCTCAAATTGGGTTCTTGGGTTAGGAAGAGGTTGGGCAAGAAGTGTGCCTTTCTCCCTAACACTGAGGTGAGATTCAACTCTAGCCATTGAGGTTTTCAATTCATTGATGGCTTGAGTTGAATTTTGATTGAATTTCAATTGCTCTTGCATGAACCCATCTATTTTCAGAGAATTAGTCTTGTTATATTCAGCTTGAACCGATACGAATGCACCCAACATCTCCTCTAGTGTAACTTTTGGTGTAATGACTAGGGATGGACCTAGTAAAGGTTGAGCTTGAGGGATATTGTTTGCATTCGCAGTGGGTCTATTCCTCCAACTGAAGTTGGGATAGTTCTTCCAACTAGCATTAAACGTGTTTGAGTTTGGAGCACCAAATTGTCGTTGATAACTGTTTATGGCATTTGATTGTTCTTGTAAGGTTTCCTGAACCGCTGAAATTGTGGGACAATCTTGTGTTATATGTTGATCTCCGGCACAAATTCCACAAACAGTTTCAATGACATTAGATTTAATCGCCTCTCCTTTCTTTAATTCCATGGCCTCGACTTTTCTTGTAAGGCTAGCCACACGTGCACTTATGCTATCCTCTTCTGATAGGACATAAATTCCTCATTTTTCCTTTTGTTGGCCAGTCTTGGAATTTGTTGGTTTAGATGTATCCCAAGACTGTGCATTCTCAGCCAGTTCCTCTAAATAGTCCCATGCTTCATCGGCTTCCTTATTCATGAACTCCCCATTACACATCATCTCTACGAATTGGTGCATGGGTGAAGTCAGTCCTTCATAGAAAGAGCTTATAACCCGCCAAATTTCATAGCCATGATGTGGGCATAAATTTAACAAGTCCTTGAACCTCTCCCAACATTGGAAGAAGGTCTCATCTTCCTTTTGGGCAAAGTTCATGATAAGGCGCTTCAACATGTTCATTTTATGAGTAGGGAATAATTTTTTAATGAATTCCCTATGCATATCAGTCCATGCACCAATTGATCTTGGCCTTAATGCATGAAGCCAACCTTTAGCTTTATCTTTAAGGGTAAAAGGAAATAATTTAAGCCTAACCACACCATCAGTTACATTTGCAGAGTGCATGGTGGTTATTACCTCATCAAATTCCTTAAGGTGTTGATAGGCACTTTCACTGTCTAATCCATGGAATCTCGGGAGGAGTTGGATTACTCCCGGTTTCAAATCTATATTCCCTGCATTTTGTGGAAAAACTATGCATGAGAGAGTGCTCGCTCTTGCTAGTTGCAAGTAATCGCGTAATGTTCTTGGTCGAGGAACATTCTCAACCACATTCTCTCCCGTTTCGGTTTGGTTTTGGCTCAGATTTTGATTGGCCATTGGATTAGGTTGATTTACAGCCGTATTTTCAGACAAAATTGGAGAAGTTAGGTGTCTCCTAGCACGTGGTTCTCTGTCAATTCCTTCTACTATTCCCCCTTCACTAATGAGTCTATTATTGGAATCCCAAGCACAATGTGGCATGCAAAATCCTAAAAGAATGAACAAAAAGAAAGAAGAATTCTTCCTTCCTTTCTTTACTCTTCTCTAAGACCGAAGCACAAGGTGTCTTGCAATGGCTAGGCTAGAAGCAAGGACAGAGACCAATTTCTCCTGGTCAATAGGGGTTCAGAGAACTCCCCACCTGACTCTTTGAATCTTTTGAGAAAAGTGCAGAAAAAGAAGAAAGAGGAGTAGAGGTGAGAAGAGAAATCTCTGAGCACAAGGTGATCCAAGACGGCAGAGCCGACCAATAGAAATCCAGGTGGCACAAGGCCTACCTATCAGAGATCCAAAAAGAAGTCTCCACCCACTCTACAAGAGATGAATATGATAGGAATGAATAGGAGAAGAAGAAGAGTAAGGTTAGAATGATAGACCTGACTTGGCACTTGAGATCCTTATGTCTTCTTCAGCTTCCTAGAAATCCCTACAAAAGAAAAATCAAACAAAACAAACTAAGTTAGTACTAGAATCCTAAAAATTCTAAATAGATACTATTTTCAGAAATTTTGTGAAAAACCGTCAAAGTCCCCGGTGACGGCGCCAAAAACTTGTTCGCTTCCCCAAGTGTAGGGTTGCGAAGTAGTAATAATCTCGGTAAGACCGAGGTCGATCCATAGGAACCTATGTAGGAATTCACAAATACTTCCAATAGTTTCTATTAAAAAGCTAACAACCAGATTTGAGATGATTGATGTAAATAGTAATTTTGAACTAAACTGAAGTAATTAATTAATAAAAAGGAACTAGGGGTTCAAGGATCCACTTGTAGAAATCCTTGATGCTCAATTCGCTGTGGTCTCACACTTTCTCAACTAGAATCGAAATTAAGATCTATCTAGTCGGATAATAAATCAGTTAAACCAATAATCTGCCATATGTGAGATCCATGTGTATGATTCACTCAATGCAAGCTAGGACGAGCATACTCAATTGCATAGGTCAGTCCCAATTCCAATAGGCTAAGATCACAATCATAACCATCATTAAATCCTGTCATAAGACAAAACTAGATTATGATTTGAACTTATTCAAATCACATACACAGTCCCACATAGTACAGAATTTCCATAAAAAGTAGAACTTTGGTAGGAAGTTCCCACATGAAAATCATCGTACTAGAGCGTACTCCAATTCCTCGGATCATACAGGTCTAAACTAGTTCACAACAATTAAGAACTTAAGTAATTCTTCCAAACATCCACGAGTCATCATAAGACTAAGAAAAACTACTTAGAACTTGAATTAGACTTCAAACCATTGTTCATAATCATGAAATCCAACTTAAAACCAACGTAAACGAATTGAAACATCTTAGATTCACTACATGCTTCACCTCTTAGCCCTAGCTAAGAGGTTTAGCCGTTCATGATCCAAGGAAACTGGAAACAAACTAAGGGAAGCATAAAAACAGTAAACAAACTAGGAGTTGTGGAACTTCGAAAACCACTTCCGCCGCCTCCCACCATGCTTAACCCGTTCTTAGATGCCCTAGGAACAATCCCTAGGTGTCATTTTATAGTGGGGAAGCTCCGCAACATCAGAATCTTCTAGAATTTGCGTAAGGTTACACAGTGCGCAGAGAAATCCAGAGCCCAAATTAGAAATTTTCTGTTTTTGCATGTGGTCGACCGGTCTAAACCAGTCGGACTGGGTTAGCCGACAGGTCACGACCGGTCGGACACTTCTGTGATGCGTCTAGGGAGCTCGCTGGAGTGGGCAGGCCTTTGGCCGACCGGTCACGACCGGTCGGCCCTATTGTGTTTAGTGTCCAGAGGGCTAGGCGGAGGTGGCCGACCGGTCTAGACTGGTCGTGGCCCTCCTGGCCGACCTGTCTGAACCGGTCTTGGCCTATTCTTCTTCCTTTCCTTCTTTCTTTCTTCTCTCTCTGCTTTCTTCTTTCTTCGGCCCATCTTGGGTCTTCATCCAAGGCTCTTAAAGAAGTCTTATTAGTCTCTAATTGGGCGGGGTCCCTCTCATTCCTACAATCATGAAATCATGCATTAGATTAGTCTTTAAATCATGAAAACCATGCATAATGAGTGATGAATTGGGGTTAGAATATGCACAATTAAGAGCTCAACAAGAAACAAACTAGGAGGAGTTATAGAACTCCGAATCCATCTTTTGCCGCCTCCCACCATTGTAGATCTCTTCTAGGATGCCTTTGGAATGAGCTAGAGGAGTCCTTTTATAGGTTTGGAGCCCTAATTGCGAAGAAATTTCGAGAAATTCCGCAAAAATAGTGTTTTGCGAAGAGATTTTCGAAGCTCCAAAGTTTCTGGACGCTAACCGGCCAGTTAGAGAAAGTGCCCACAAATACAAATATCTCTGGACTATTTTTTCTCAGTCCGACCCACCAGCCGGCCGGCCAGACAAAGTGCTTGTAAATACAAATTTCTCTTGAGTGTTTTTTACATAGGTCGACCTATCAGCCGGCTGGGCCGGTTAAGTGACCGGCTTTCATTAAAAACGTCCGGCATTTTCTACTTTTTTGGAGGGTTTGGCCTACCGACTGGTGGCTGTGACCGGCCGGCCGATGGACATGAAAATTGCTGGTTTTTCAGCTTCTCCACCCTCATCTTCAATGCCCTTTTGCTCCACCTTTGGTCCTTCGCTCCTTTGATCTTCAAGGCCTGTAAGAAAGGCTCCTAGGCCTCCAATTGATGAAGTCTCTCTCTCATTCCTACAATCACAAACCATGCATTAGCTAGGTCTTTAAACATAGATTTTAAGCATAGTTAGTGATGAAATGGGGTTAGAATATGCACAATTAAGAGTTCAACACACCCCCCCAACCACCATCTCATACGCTCTTGGGTGGTGGAAGGGTAGAGATAAGATTAATCTTAGCCTTGTCCACCTCAATTCGTTTTTGTGAGATGATGTGACCAAGGACTATTCTCTTTTGAACCATGAAATCACATTTCTCCCAATTCAACACGAGGTTCTTTTCTTCACATATTTTTAAAACAGTTTTTAAGTGCATAAGGCACTCATCAAAGTCACAACCAAATACTGAGAAATCGTCTATGAAGACTTCGAGAATCGTCCCCACCAAATCAGAAAAAATACTCAACATACAACGCTGAAAAGTGGCAGGGGCATTGCATAGTCCAAACGGCATCCTTCAATAGGCAAAAGTGCCGAATGGACATGTGAATGTTGTCTTCTCTTGGTCCTCTAGGGTGATCTCTATTTAGTTATACCTTGAATATCCATCAAGGAAGCAAAAATGGGAATGACCAGCCAACCTTTCTAAAATTTGATCAACAAACGGTAAGGGGAAGTGGTCTTTCCTCGTGACTGTGTTTAGCTTCCTGTAGTCAATGCACATTCTCCATTCAATAGTTACTTTGGTTGGTACGAGTTCATTATTGGCATTGGCTACGATGGTTATTCTGGATTTCTTAGGCACCACTTGAGTTGGACTCACCCATTGACTATCGGATATTGGGTAAATGATACCCACATCTAATAGTTTCAATACCCCGGCCTTAAGCACCTCCTCCATGTTTGGATTGAGGCGTCTTTGTGGTTGCCTAAATGTTTTCGCATTTACCTCAAGGTGTATGCAATGAGTACAAATCAATGGGTTTATGCCTTTGAGATCTGTAATTGACCATCCAATGGCGCTCTTATGCTCTATTAGAGTGGCTATCAGCCTACTCTCTTGTTCCTCATCCAAGTGGGAAGAAATCACTACTGGATATGTTTTATCTCGACCTAAATATATATATTTCAAATCAGTGGGTAATGGTTTTAGGTCGAGCTTTGGTGCTTTGATATTGGATGGAAGAGGCATGTTCTCGCTTAAGGGCAAGGGCTCAAATGGTGCCTTCCATATTTTATTATCAAGTACCGGCATAACATCCAAAGTGGCATCCATCTCTCGTATCATGTCATCATCAATCTGCTAAACATGCTTCCAAAGGATCGGAATAAAATGTCAAGAGGGATGTATCCTCCATGAATGATTCCATTAGATTCATTTCGTGGACCTCGTCATCAACTTCCCGTGGTTGTTTGCATAAATAAAAAATATTTAACTCGAGTGTCATATTTCCAAAGGACATTTGTAAAAGCCCATTTCTACAATTGATAATCGCATTTGTACCTATCACGGGATGTGTATCCCAGACAATAAAATCCATTAGATAGTAGAATTTATCGAATTTGACCAAGACATCCTCAATCACCCCCATCGGTATACGAATAGATCTATCAGCAAGTTAGAGTGTGATTTTGGTGGGTTTTAATTCACCTAACCCAAGTTGTTTATAAACCGAGTATGGGATGAGGTTAACACTTGCTCCTAAATCGAGTAAGGCTTATTTGATCCGGTAGTTACCTATGATGCATGAGATGGTAGGACTACCCGGATCCTTGTATTTTTGGGGCACCTCTTGTTTGATAATAGTGTTAAGCTCTTAAATGTGTATATTCTAACCCTATTTTATCACGAACTATGCTTGAAATATATGATTACAGACCCAACTAATTTATGGTTTTGTGGTTGTAGGAATGAGAGAGAGAATTTATCTATTGAAGGCTTAGAGACGCTGCTTATAAGCATTGAAGATCAAAGGACCAAGCGCCAAATGGTGGAAGAAAGAAGCAAAGGAGAAAAGGAAGAAGTGCAGAAAGTTGCACTGAAGACCGGTCGTCCATACCCAGGACCGGTCGTCCGATTGGTCCGAACACTCAACAGGAGGACCCTGCTACCAAACCTTGCTAGACCATTCAAAACCGATCGTCCGACCAGTCATCCACTGCTCAGACCGGTCGTTCGACCGGTCGTTGAATTAAATTTCTAGTTCGAATTTTTAGAAAACTCTCTCGACCAATTTTTCACTTTTGAGACCGGTCATGAGATCGGTCGTCCACGAGCTCAGACCGGTCGTTCGACCGGTCGTCTGTGTAACAGAGCTTCTTTTACAAGCTCCGAATTCTGCTGCGCAAAGCGCAATTTTTGTGAGATTTCTCGAAGTTTCTTCGCACCTAGGGCCCCAAACCTATAAAAGGACTCCTTTAGCTCGTTCCTAAGGCATCCTAGAAGAGAATTACCAAGGTGGGAGGCGGCGGAAGTCGGATCCGAAGTTCTACAACTCCTTCTAATTTGTTCTTCTAGTTTCTTTTTTATGTTTTTTTAGTTGTTTTCATGTTTCCTTGTATTATGAACGACTAAACCTCTTAGCTAGGGCTAAGAGGTGAAGCTTGTAGTGAATCTATGATGTTTCAATTCGTTTGTTTTTTGTTTCAAGTTGGATTATTAGTGAAGAACAATGGTTTGAAGTTTGAATAAAGTTCTAAGTAGTTTTTCTTAATCTTATTATGGCTCATGGATCTTTAGATGAATTGCTCGAGTTCTTAATTATTTTGAATGATTCTAGACCTGTACGCTCTGAGGAATCGGATTCAATATGCTCTAGATCTTTGATTCTCATGTGGGAACTTCATGCCAAGAGTTCTACTTTTCTGAATTTCTGAATTATGTGTAATTGTGTATGTGATTTGAATGAAGTTCAAATTATGATCTAGTTATGCTTTTTGACAGAGTTTAATGATGATTATGATTGTGATCTTAATCTATTGGAACTAAGATTGACCTATGCAATTGAGTGTGCTCAAGTCCTAACTTGAATCGAGGGAATCATGTACTCAAATCATACATATGAAAGATTGATTGTTTTAACCGCTCTATCATCCGGCTAGATAGGATTTAATTTCGATTCTAGTTAAGTGAGAAACCACAGCAGATTAAGTATTAAGGATTGCTACAAGTGGATCCTTGAACCCCTAGTGCTCTTTATTATTGATTACATCAGTTTTAGTTCAAAATATCTATTTACATTCAATTTTAAAATCCTGTTTAGTTAGTTCTCAATTAGAAACCATTGTAAGTATTTTGTGAGTTCCTACACAAGTCCCTGTGGATCGACCTCGGTCTTATCATGATTATTACTACATTGTAACCCTACACTTGGGGAAGTGAACAAGTTTTTGGTGCCGTTGCCGGAGACTTTGACGGTTTTTCACAAAATTTCTGAAGACAGTTTATATTTGAGATTTTTAGGAGTCCTTTACTAACTTAGTTTGTTTGCTTTATTTTTTTTTTTACAGGAATTCTAGGAGTCGAAGTAGCCACTTCAAATCAGGTTTTTCTAACCCTTTTTTTTTCTAAGATTTACATGCCACATTGGGTTTGGGATTCTAATAACCGACTCATTAGTGAAGGGGGAATTGTTGAAGGGATTGATAGGGAGCCACGTACTAAGAAACGTTTAGACTCTCCAATTTTGTCTGAAAGTATGGCTGGAAATGAACCCAACCCTATGGCCAATCAAAATCTAGGCCAAACCGAAACGGGAGAGAATGAGGTTGAGAATGTTCCCGACCTAGAACACTACGTGATTACTTGCAACTTGCAAAAGCGAGCACTCCCTCATGCATGGTTTTTCCACATAATGCAGGGAACATAGATCTTAAACCAGGAGTAATCCAACTCCTTCCCGAATTCCATGGACTGGACAGTGAAAGTGCCTATTAATATCTTAAGGAATTTGATGAGGTGATAGCCACAATGCACTCTGCAAATGTAACGGATGATGTAGTGAGACTTAAATTATTTCCTTTTTCCCTTAAAGAGAAAGCTAAGGCTTGGGTTCATGCATTAAGGCCAAGATCAATTGGCACATGGACTGAGATGACTAGGGAATTCATTAAAAGTTCTTCCCTACTCACAAATCAATCATGTTGAGACGCCTTATCATGAATTTTTCTCAAAAAGAAGATGAGACCTTCTTCCAAAGTTGGGAGAGGTTTAAGGATTTGTTAAATGCATGCCCACATCATGGCTACGAAATTTGGGGGGTAATAAACTTTTTCTATGAAGGACTGACTTCACCCATGCGCCAATTCATAGATATGATGTGTAATGGAGAATTCATGAATAAGGAAGGCAAAGAAGCATGGGACTATTTTGATGAATTGACCGAGAATGCACAGTCTTGGGATACATCTAAACCAACACATTCTAAGACAAGCCAACAAAAGGAAAAAAGAGGAATTTAGGTCCTCTTAGAAGAAGATAATATAAGTGCACGTGTGGCTAGCCTCACAAGAAAAGTCGAGGCCATGGAATTGAAGAAATGAGAGACGATTAACTCAAAGGACGTTGAAATTGTTTGTGGAATTTGTGTCGGAAATCAACATGCAACACAAGATCGTCTCACAATTTCTGCATTCCAAGATATCTTATAAGAACAATCAAATGCCATAAACAGTTATCAACGGCCATTTAGTGCTCCAAACTCAAACATGTATAATTCTAGTTGGAAGAACCATCCCAACTTTAGTTGGAGGAATGGACCAACTGCGAATGCAAACAATGCCCCCCCAAGCTCAGCCCTTACTAGGTCCATCCCCAGTAATCACACCAAATGCTACGCTCGAGGAGATGTTAGGTGCATTCGTATCGGTTCAAGCTGAATATAACAAGACTAATTCTCTAAAAATTGATGGGTTCATGTAAGACCAACTGAAATTCAATCAAAATTCATCTCAATCCATTAATGACTTAAAAACCTCAATGGCTAGAGTTAATTCTCACCTCAGTGTTAGGGAGAAAGGCACACTTCCTGCCCAACCTCTCCTTAACCCAAGAACCCAATTTGAGATACAAGACACAAGCTCGTCCTCCCAATATACGAAGCATGTTCAAGCTATCACCACCTTGAGGAGTGGAAAAATAATCGATATATCTAATCTGGTGAAGGCCCCAAAGCCTAATGATCCAGAAATTTCCAAAGAGGATGATAGCCCGAATGTTGAGCTCTTAAATATGCATATTCTAACCCCATTTCATCACTAACTATGCCTGAAATAAGTAATTAAAGACCCAACTAATGCATGGTTTTGTGATTGTAGGAATGAGAGAGAGAGTTCATCAATTGAGGGCTTAAAGATGCTATTTACACACCTTGAAGATCAAAGGAATAAAGGACAAAAGGTGGATCAAAAGTGCATTGAAGATGAAGGAGGAAAAGCTGAGAAGTTCAGCCAAATTCATGACCACTGGCCGGCCGGCCACAGCCATCGACCGGCCGACCAAACCCTCCAGAAAAAGAAAAATCCCTAGACAGTTTTTATGAAGACCGACGTATTGACCGACCGGCCGGATAGACTGTCCGATAGGCTGACTGAAGGGTTGGCCTGTCCTTTGCAATGTCCAAAAAACTCAGCAGATTGAAGCATGTCCACCGGCCGGCCAGCCAACCGGTCGGCTAGTGGGTCGGACTGTGTAAAAAACACTCCAGTGAAAATTTCAATTGCAATCACTTTGTCCGATTGGCCGGACAGGGGGTCTGACCAGTCAGCTGCATAAGAAAGCTTCTTCTGCAAGCTCCAAAAATCTCTGCACAAAATGCAAATATGCGGGATTTCTCGAAGTTTCTTCGCACCTAGGGTTCCAAAACTAGAAAAGGACTCCTTCACTATGTTCCTAGGGTATCCTAGGAGAGATTAAGCATGGTGGGAGATGGTGGAAGTCGGATTCGGAGTTCTACAACTCCTCCTAGTTTGTTCTTCTAGTTTTATATTTTTCTTAGTTATTTTCATGTTTCCTTGGATCATGAACGGCTAAACCTCTTAGCTAGGGCTGAGAGGTGAAGCTTGTAATGAATATAAGATGTTTCAATTCATTTGATTTGGTTTCAAGTTGGATTATTAGTGAAGAACAATGGTTTAAAGTTTGAATAAAGTTTTAAGTAGTTTTTCTTAATCTTATGATGGCTCATGGATGTTTAGAAGAATTGCTTGAGTTCTTAATTATTTTGAGTTAGTCTAGACCTGTATGATCCGAGGAATTGGATTCAATATGCTCTAGACCTATGATCCTCATGTGGGAACTTCATACCAAAAGTAATATTTTTCTGAAATTTCTGGATTATGTGAGATTGTGTATGTGATTTGAATCAAGTTCAAATCATGATCTAGTTATACATTGTGATAGGGTTTAATGATGATTATGATTGTGATCTTAACCTATTCGAGTCAGGATTGACCTATGCAATTGAGTGTGCTCAAGTCCTAGGTGAGAGGCTATGACAACCGAAAATGTTTCCTCTTGACTCAAATATATATATTTGAGCTCAGATGGTAATGGTTTAAGGTCAAGCTTCAGGGGTTTGATATTAGACGGTAGAGGCTTTAATGTGGTTGGTAACAATTTTTCAAAATGGGGCCTCCACCGGCTAGTATTAACTATCAATTTCCCACTATTCAATGCTTGAACCTGAGCTTTAATGCTTCGTATCGACTAACAAAGCCGTCGCCACTTGTCGCCACCCGTCACCCGCTGATTCATCCAAACTCAAGAAGCATTGTGATGTAGGGGAAGAACCCCATGATCGAGGGCGTGGATCACACACCTTCCAGTGGGAGATAGACATGAAGAAAAACCAGAAGAAACTAAGGAATTTTCTATTTTGGAGTTTTAACCAAAACAGGAAATTGTTATTCTCATTTTTAGATTTTGGCCCAACTCGTGGGGCCCATCTTAATTATTTATGATGATCCGTTCCATCCATTTCGTAGAACTGCTCGACATCGAGAAAACCCAACAAGTTTCACGTCAATCCGAGTTACGGATTGATCGTGGCATCGAAAATGGTACGAACTGTCCAGAAAGTTTTGAATTTCGCCCACTAAATCTGGAGATGGTCCAGGTGGCCCACTACTAGTGATATGGAGAATCTGAGCCGACCATCTTGAAGAGTACGTCGATATCAGAAAAATCATAAAGTTTCGTGGCAATCAGATATGTGGATTGTTCGTATCAGCGGAAGGAAGACGGCGCTGGCGTTATACAATTTGCGCAGATTTTTTAGTTTCTTTTCTAATTGTTGTTCGCTCGCCTCAAGTGTAAGGTTGCGATGTAGTAATAAATCTCGGTAAGACCGAGGTCGATCCACAGGGAAAGAGGTAAATAATTCCAAATACTCTAATAACTAGAATCTAAGAAGTTTGACAAGATAGTTTTTCACATAAAATAGAAAAATCTGAAATTAAGAAGAACTAGAGCATCAAGGATCCACTTGTAGTAATCCAATGCCAATCCATTCATCCAAGTACAACACAATTAGAATCAAAGTCCTATCTCTCATCTAATTGGAAGATATAACATTCAAGCACAAATAGTCCCACTTAAATCTGAAAATTAGATTTCTAGTTCTAATGGAGCACATAGAACTTGAACTTGTAGCCTTCGGAGTAACAGCCATGCCTATGGACTATGGCATGCTCAAGGGTTACTACAATTCAAATTCAAACAACCCAATCATGGTAATTTCAGAGAATTGCAAGGAACTCATGTCCGGAGCACACAAACTCTCACAAAACTTCTAAAAAAACTAAACTTTATTCAAATTAGAACTTCAAAATCCAAAATTAAGAAAAGGGTACTTGAAGTAAAAGAATTAAAGCATTGGAACCAACTACAAATTTTACCTCTAGCTCTAGCTAAGAGGTTAGCTAAGGAAAAGCATATTAAAAACTAGAACTAGAACTAAGAAAAGGAAGAAAAACTAGCTGGAGGAGGCTAGGAAGCCTCCTATGACTTGAACACCTTCCTTCCCACGTCCTTGCTTGACTTGGAATAGAAGAGAGCACCTCCTTTTATAGTGCAGCAATAGTACAGCAACATAACAGAATTTGTTTCGCTTGGTACGGCTTAACCAATGGTTGGATTGCCTTCAAAATTGATTTGTTGCTTCCTTGTAATGTGATCTTCCTCATAGATGATTTAGATTTCCAAGATTATCCTCTGAATGGGCCCACCAATCATATCACCGACCGCCTCTCAAAATCGCGCACTTCGGGTACCTTCAGAACCAGTCATCTTGCTTTCAACGCTCCGGAGTGTACAGATGTCGGATTGCTCCCAACTTTTGAACATTGGTAGAAAACTTCATTCTCTACATGATAGATGGATTAGATTGTCCAAAACAATCCCAGAATGTGGTCCGAAAATTAGAACACTTAAGGCTTTTATAAACTCTGCGCAATTGGATCTTTCTAGATGGTCCATCTTTCTTCAACCGGTACGATCAAACCACACATCCTTTTGATCTGAAACTTTGTGGTTATTCATATATGGATGTGGTCTAGAAGATGGTCAAAGTAGATTCTTCATATCATCAATGATGGGCCACCTGGACCGGCCCAGAGTGGAACAGCGAAATCTGGAACTTTCTGGACAGTTTGTATTGTTTTGGCCACCACGATCAATCCGTAGCTCCGATCGACACGAAATCACTTGGGTTAGTTCGTCGTCGAGCTCCTCGTCGACATGGATGTGTTGGATTTGCAAATATCATCAAGATGGCTTCAAAAAACTATTCCGAAAATCCAAAAACGGGAATTACTTGCTGCCTGAAATCTGGAAGTGTAAAATTGCATGGCCGACCGGTCTTGACCTGTCTAGACCTGTCTGGCAGGTGTTCAGGGAGTGCAGCCGACCGGTCTAGACCGGTCTTGACTGGTCTAGACCTGTCTGGCAGGTGTCCAGGGAGTGCAGCCGACCGGTCTTGACCGGTCGGACCCAGTTTCTGCATTGTTTCTTCTTTCTTTTCTTCTCTCCTTCCTCTCTCTTTGCTTTCTTCTTTCTTTGGCCCACCTTGGGTCTTCATCCAAGGCTCCTAAATGTCTCTTCTTGGTCTCCAATTAGATGAAGTATGCTCTCATTCCTACAATCACAAAACCTACATTAGATGGGTCTTTTAAACATGCAAACCATGCATATAATGTGATGTAATGGGCCATATCATGTATAAATTGGAGGTTCAACACACCCCCCAACCAGCTTTTTGCTAGTCCCGAGCAAAACATGTGTGAAACAAGTTCAAACCTCCAAAAACCAACTCTCCTTCAGAAACTATGTTTCTATCCATTCCAAGACATACAAGTATAAAATTTGGAGAAATTAGGTGATAGAAGTTGAAACCTTAAACTCTCAAAGCATAATAAGTGTCTACATGAAATTCCCGCTGATTGATTGATAAATACAAGAACTTGAACAACTTCAACCTAGTGTGCATAGTGAAAGTTCATCTCATGAGTTTCTTGGATTATCTTCTTCGTAGATCAACTAAACTATAGATCTCAAGGTGTATAGAGCAACAACAAGCCTATGATAGGAATTTGCCTTACCGTCTTTCCGACGGCTTTCACACTACATCCCATTTCAGGCTTTGGTTACGGGTAGACCATCCCTCGGTTGGTAATAGGTAGCCCTTTTCGAAATTTTCCACCATTTTTCCATCATTCCCGATTTCATCCTTTCTTTTCCTTTTTCTTTTAATTTAAATAGGATTTTTATAAATCCATATCTTTCGTTATTTTCCCATGGACAAGGATGGACAAAATACCCCGGCTTGGTTTCTCAACACCTTTAAATCAAAGTCTAGCTAATCCATAAATCACATAATCCTTTCAACCCATGAAAATCGTGTAATGTGAAATAGGTGTAAAAAGTGTTCAAATTTTCTATCGATCACAACAATAGGGGAACTAACATATAAAACCATTATGTTGGGAGAAATTCAAGACTTACAACCTCACACACTTCGTATCTCCTCTTCTTATACTTCTATCATCTCGAATGCATGGAAATAAGGTTTTCTAAAAGAGTTTTGAAATTTTAGAAAATTCGAAAAAATTTGCGCATATGAGGCTCGAAATGTTGCATCATGCTAGATGAAGGATCTCATCTTACCCCCCAACCAAAATCTTACATTATCCTCAATGTAACAAGATATACAATAAGCATGACATGAGAGCAATGAAATAAAACAAAGGAGAGTGAGAACGAGAATACCTGAGGTAGCAAGTTGATCAATGCTAGCACCTTCCATTATCTCGATAAGACTTATTCAATCCTAATTTCAGAAAAGATAAATCCTAACCTACCTACCTACCTAACTTTGATTAGTCCGATCGACTACATGATCAAATTTGAGCAGGATCTTCATGAATTTCAATAAATTTCTCATGAGGACCATCCAAAGTCCTGCTCGACAGTAGACATGGGTGCTTGTCTCCATTGAAGTCCAATATTTATGTGCACCACATGCATGATAGGAGGAGAGAAGAGCAGCAAAAATATTTCTCCTCAAATTCTGATTTGGGTTATGATTGATTAAAAATGGGTCCTCCCAATCAGAATTTTCAATGGGTTGAAGGACCCATGATGGTGGAGAGACATTCATCGAGTTTTCATTGGTTAAAGTTGTCTCTTCCACAATTTCAGAATTGTACGGTGCTTCCACAAACAATGGTAAAGAGTGTAAATCAGTGGAAAGGTGTTCTTCGGGCACCGACACCGTGTCTAACAAAATGTCCAACTCCTTAATAATCTCATCATCAAGATCATAAGATTGGGCCAAGCATTCCTCTAGGAAATCGAGATAGTCGGATGAAGGGTCCTCATCCTCCCTTAATGATTGAAGAAATTCTATTTCAATGGTAAAGAATTCCTCCTCTATAGAGAGGAGGTCTTCCAAGGAAAAATTTTCAGATTTAGGGGTAAGCACATCATCTAACATTAGTTGATCTTTTAAAATTTCAGATTGTGCCACCTCATCATCCAAAGGAAAAGAATTTTCAATCAAAGGGAGGTCTATAACAATAGAATTTGGCATGTGTTGTTCAAAAAGATCGACTTCGGCCATCTCTCTAGCATGTATATCCTCTAGAGACTCATAATCATTATGCCCATTGGAAAAAGAAACCATGGGTTCATAAGCATTCACCAACCTCTCATTGTAGGCAACCCCACTACCACTTTCAAATTTTATGGATTCCTCGGGTTCGTCAACCGTCATTGAAATCTCTTCATCATTAAGTTCAAAGCATCCAAAAGAGATAGTGGACTCACCATAATTGATGATGACATTGGGATCATCAAAATCAATCTCCTTTAAAAGTCTATCCATTAAATCCGAAGAAGGTGGGACTTGGGTAGCCCCATCATCTCATTAGAGGGGATTGATTCAATGCCCCCAATTTCGGGCTCAACGTCTTCATAACATGATGAGGAAGCTTGATTTAATTGTTCATCCACATACTCATTCCATATTTCCTCAAGCATTTGTGTATACTTATCATCAAAAGAGGAAGACGTTTTAGGGTGATTGTTAATAACCATAGTTGGTTCCTCCCTTGAGCAAGGAGAATGATGATTTTCCCAATTAAGACCATACGCATTGTAGGATGAAAAGTTATATGATGGTTGATAAGCATATCCATACAAGTAATCACGCATTGTCTTAACCGGTTGGCTACTATTCACCTGTCCCTTTTGTTGTTGCACACCTCCTACCATAACCGGTGGAACACTCATGTTATTTTCAATCCGGTAATCACGTAATGTTTTTCCCGGATGGTTATCCAATTTTGCTTCGTTCCGGTATTCCCCCATCGTCTTACGTTGTGTCTCAATATGTGTATTATTTTCATTAATGTAATCACGTATCGTCTTATGTGGGGAGGTAGTGGAGGTTGATTGAATCTCAGAAAAATACTTATGCTTATAATGGTTCCAATCATAAAGATTTTGGGTCTCCCAATCCGACGTCTCATCCTCCAAAAGGAACTTGTACGCACCATTCGTCCAATCATACATGATGAAATTTTAAGGAATTGAAAACTACCCTAATCTAGGAAAAAGAACAAAAAGAAGAAAGATGGGGAGATGTTACCCAATAGAGTGAGATCTATGTCAGCAACAATGTCCTAAAAATAAAAAAAAAATTGCTAGTAATCGAAAAAAAAAATTAGAAAATCTACTTCTATAAAAACTGAAAATCCTACCTAACTAAGATTACTCTATAGCTACTAGAACAATTAGAACCGTTTAACCTTATCCCCGGCAGCGGCGCTAAAAACTTGTTCGCTTCGCCTCAAGTGTAAGGCTGCGATGTAGTAATAAATCTCGGTAAGACCGAGGTCGATCCACAGGGAAAGAGGTAAACAATTCCAAATACTTTAATAACTAGAATCTAAGAAGTTTGAGAAGATAGTTTTTCACATAAAATAGAAAAATCTGAAATTAAGAAGAACTAGAGCATCAAGGATCCACTTGTAGTAGTCCAATGCCAATCCATTCATCCAAGTACAACACAATTAGAATCAAAGTCCTATCTCTCATCTAATTGGAAGATATAACATTCAAGCACAAATAGTCCCACTTAAATTTGGAAATTAGATTTCTAGCTCTAATGGAGCACATAGAACTTGAACTTGTAGCCTTCGGAGTAACAGCCATGCCTATGGACTATGGCATGCTCAAGGGTTACTACAATTCAAATTCAAACAACCCAATCATGGTAATTTCAGAGATTGCAAGGAACTCATGTCCGGAGCACACAAACTCTCACAAAACTTCTAAAAAAATCAAACTTTATTCAAACTAGAATTTCAAAATACAAAATTAAGAAAAAGGGTACTTGAAGTAAAAGAATTAAAGCATTGGAACCAACTACAAATTTTACCTCTAGCTCTAGCTAAGAGGTTAGCTAAGGAAAAGCATATTAAAAACTAGAACTAGAACTAAGAAAAGGAAGAAAAACTAGCTGGAGGAGGCTAGGAAGCCTCCTATGACTTGAACTCCTTGCTTCCCACGTCCTTGCTTGACTTGGAATAGAAGAGAGCACCTCCTTTATAGTGCAGCAATAGTACAACAACATAGCAGAATTTGTTTCGCTTGGTACGGCTTAACCAATGGTCGGATTGCCTTCAAAATTGATTTGTTGCTTCCTTGTAATGTGATATTCCTCATAGATGATTTAGATTTCTAAGATTATCCTCTGAATGGGCCCACCAATCATATCACCGACCGCCTCTCAAAATCGCGCACTTCGGGTACCTTCAGAACCAGTCATCTTGCTTTCAACGCTCCGGAGTGTACAGATGTCGGATTGCTCCCAAACTTTGAACATTGGTAGAAAACTTCATCCTATACATGATAGACGTATTAGATTGTCCAAAACAATCCCAAAATGTGGTCCGAAAATTAGAACACTTAAGGCTTTTATAAACTCTGCGCAATTGGATCTTTCTGGATGGTCCATCTTGCTTCAACCGGTACGATCAAACCACACATCCTTTTGATCTGAAACTTTGTGGTTATTCATATGTGGATGTGGTCTAGAAGATGGTCGAAGTAGATTCTTCATATCATCAATGATGGGTCACCTGGACCGGCCCAGAGTGGAACAGCGAAATCTGGAACTTTCTGGACAGTTCGTATTGTTTTGGCCACCACGATCAATCCGTAGCTCCGATCGACACGAAACCACTTGGGCTAGTTCGGCGTTGAGCTCCTCTTCGACATGGATGTGTTGGATTTCCATAAATCATCAAAATGGCTTCAGAAAACTATTCTGAAAATCCAAAAAGGGAAATAGCTTGCTGCCTGAAATCTGGAAGTGTAAAATTGCATGGCCGACCGGTCTTGACCGGTCTAGACCTGTCTGGCAGGTGTCCAGGGAGTGCAGCCGACCGGTCTAGACCGGTCTTGACCGGTCGGACCCAGTTTCTACATTATTTCTTCTTTCTTTTCTTCTCTCCTTCCTCTCTCTTTGCTTTCTTCTTTCTTTGGCCCACCTTGGGTCTTCATCCAAGGCTCTTAAATATCTCTTCTTGGTCTCCAATTAGATAAAGTCTGCTCTCATTCCTACAATCACAAAACCTGCATTAGATGGGTCTTTTAAACATGCAAACCATGCATATAATGTGATGTAATGGGCCATATCATGTATAAATTGGAGGTTCAACAATTGTATTAGGATTCTTTTCTTCCTTTGCAAGTTAGTATTAAGTACGAATTTAGGGTTTAGTTTATTATTTAAAGTAAATTAATTATGTTTATTAGATTATTCATTCAATTATCAAAAAAATAATTATTTAGAATTAATTTCCTCTTTTTATCTTTTATTTCTTCTCGTGGATTCGAGAAACAATCGATTAGGGAGACGGTGATCGACCTACCACGTCCCCGCTGCGTCATTGGTATCAGAGAGAGGTTTCTTCTTCAGGACGATGGCCTTTAATAAAGGGTTGGATCTTCATCCTAAGGATGGTACTCCAAGGGATTATGTCACGGCGGTAGCTTTTGATGAAGCACGACGGGAAAATCGGTTGATCCTGCAAGGTATACAAGCAACCCTCGACCGCATTGTAGCAGCATTAAATATGCCCCAAGCCCAAGGCAACAGTTAACAACCACCTGTGCTCGCTGCACGGAATAACCCCATGTTCCGTAGAGCACCCCAAGTGGCCTATCACAAGGCTACCCTAGATGATTCAAAACCCAGCGATAAAGAGGTATCATACGACGGCCTACGTGTGGGAACGATCCTGGGGATTATGTTGAAAGAGATTTTCGAGGTAATGCAACTTCGGATCAAGTCGTTGAAGTACAACCCACCACCATCCCAGAAGATGTTCAAAATTCTGAGGAGGTGGAGGAAATCAATATGTCAGTATTAAAGGATAGGGAAGGAGAGTCTAAAGTTATTCCAAACATTATGTAGTCAGTTTTGACAGGAATCCATGAGCATCCCAGAAAGTGTCACGCCAGTAAAGCAGGAAATCGAGACGATCGTAGTTACCGAACTTCCTGATGAATTGTTCATTGTGAAAGAAATTGTGCTTTTTCAAAAAAGGCCAACTTTCGGTGTGCCAGAGAAGGTTGCAATTATTCATGTTAGTGGGGAGAAGAAGTCAGAGAAATTTGTTGCAGCATTCCAAGATAAGGACAACAAGCATTGACTTCCGAAGTTAAAAGCAAATCATGGCCCTAACCTAAAGCGAAACTCGAGGACTAGTTTTTTTCAAGTGGGGAAGAATGATGTAGGGTAAGAACCCTATGATCGAGGGTGTAGATCACACACCTTCCTACGGGAGATGGATAGGAAGAAAAATAAGAAGAAACTAAGGAATTTTCTATTTTGGAGTTTTAACAAAAGCAGGAAATTGTTATTCCCATTTTTAGATTTTAGCCCAACTCCTGGGGCCCATCTTGATCATTTATGATGATCCGTTTTGTCCATTTCGTAGAACTACTCGACATCGAGAAAATTCAACAAGTTTCACGTCGATCCGAGTTACGGATTAATCGTGGCATCGAAAATGGTACGAACTGTTTAGAAAGTTCTGAATTCTGCCCATTAAATCTAGACATGGTCTAGGTGGCCCACTACTAGTGATATGGAGAATCTGAGCCGACCATCTTGAAGAGTACGTCGATATCAGAAAAATCACAAAGTTTCGTGGCAATCAGATATGTGGATTGTTCGTATCAGCGAAAGGAAGACGGCACTGGCGTTATACAGTTTACGCAGATTTTTCAGTTTCTTTTCTAATTGCATTAGGATTCTTTTCTTCCTTTACAAGTTAGTGTTAAGTACGAATTTACGGTTTAGTTTATTATTTAAAGCAAAGTAATTATGTTTATTTGATTATTCATTCAATTATCAAAAAATAATTATTCGGAATTAAGTTCCTCTTTTTATCTTTTATTTCTTCTCGTGGATTCGAGAAACAATCGATTAGGGAGACGGTGATCTACCTACCACGTCCCCCCTGCGTCATTGGTATCAGAGAGAGGTTTCTTCATCAGGATGATAGCCTTTAATAAAGGGTTGGATCTTCATCTTAAGGATGGTGCTCCAAGGGATTATGTCACGGCGGTAGCTTTCGATGAAGCACGACGGGAAAATCGGTTGATCCTGCAAGGTATACAAGCAACCCTTGACCGCATTGTAGCGGTATTAAATCTGCCACAAGCCCAAGGCAACAGTCAACAAACACCTGTGCTCGCTGTACGGAATAACTCCAAGTTCCGTAGAGCACCCCAAGTGGCCTATCGCAGGGCTACCCCAGACGATTCAAAACTCAGCGATAAAGAGGTCAAAGAAATCATCATACGATGGCCTGCGTGTGGAAATGATCGTGGGGATTATGTTGAAAGAGATTTTCGAGGCAATGCAACTTCGGATTAGGTCGTTGAAGTACAACCCACCCATCTCAGAAGATGTTCAAAATTCTAAGGAGGTGGAGGAAATCAATATGTCAGTCTTAAAGGATAGGGAAGGAGAGTCTAAAGTTATTCTAGACATTATGGAGTCAATTTTGACAGAATCCATGAGCATCCCAGAAAGTGTCACGCCAGCAATGCAGGAAATTGAGGCGATCGTGTGACGCCCCGAATTTCAGGGGTCGAGTACAACCTCGATCCCCAAGATTCTGGGTGTCAATTATGCTTTGTGGAAGCGTGATTTCTTGTTTAAGATTCATAAGGCATCAAAGCACAAATTCATAATCAATTTAAGCAGTAAAGTAGAGACAAAAATTAAATTTAAACCTGATCAATATAAAAAGTGGAAGTAAGACAACTCTCCCGTAAAGTCATCGAACTCATCCTGTAAGGCATCCTCCTCTGAGATACCTGCATCTATCATAACAGAGCCTGGTGGTGTTTTGAAACACCGTCCCAGGAGTGGGAGTGAGTGATCAACTCAGTGAGAATTATAACTTTAAGTTTAACATGTTATCAAACAAAGAGGGTTAGGCATTGATTCCATACAAAACATCCAAATTCCTATTCTAGTTTTATTAGTGCATGAATGACATGAGATCGCACACCATGCATGTTCCGGATGTAACATGAGGAACACAGAGTGGCACTGGCGCCACATCAAGCAACCAGGCACTCACAGAACCTCCAAATGCAAATGGGTTGGATCATCCTTCGGCATCCTGGCCTTTAACAGTCAGACAGTTGCCTAGGGGATCCATGACTGTGTATGCATGATTTGTTTGAGTTTCATTAGGTCATTTCTCACTCAGCATATTGGCGAAGCCGGAATACCATTGTCCAATCATTGGCCCTGAACGGAACTATCTGGCTCCCAACCGTGCAATGCTAATCATCGCCAGTAGCCCACGCTTCCCTGTCACTTCCACACATCAAAATACGGTTCCCAACATCCTGTTATAAACGGGAGCTGACCAACCTTCTCGGGAACACCGATAGGGTTCGTCGCCCCAGCAATTGCTCCAAGGACACTACGGGGAGGTGACTCACCCCAGCGTAGGCCGACGACTCGAACACGGTGTCCCATACCACCATGCTCGGCCCAAGAGGCTTATCGGGAACGCATTGCACATGCAGTTATTAGTGGACTCGACACTTTCTTAGGATCCGGTATTCCGTATTCAGGGGACTGTATTGTTATCATCATCAAACACTCTTTCTGCCATATTTTGATAGATTCGATTAAGTCCAGGGGCGTCCGTCTGAATCGGCATGGGCGTAAGTCGTCCGCGTAGTCCAACTACTACCGACCATCTGTGTTTCCCTCGAACCAACCGAATACATCTCAGGTAGCTGACACATCTGGGCTACCCGCCTCGAAATATTTGGGACAGATATTCTGTTTCACAAAGCCTAAATGTATCTTGTAGCATGCTAGTAACTTAGGAAAAATTCTAACTTTACGCCATGCATGATAATTCCAACTTATATGTATACAAGCAATTCTATGTTTAATATAATCTTAACACGCATCATTCCAGCGGTTTATCTCGCACAAGCATTTCATCAAACACCTTAGTTACAGAAATTCAAAATAGCACATATATTGCAATAATACGGGAGTAATACAATTAACATAGATAACAAAACCCTAAAGGTTCAATCAATCACAAATCCATCTAAGGTTGATAAAAGAAAACCTAGAGGTATAATTCCGCACCTTAGGGTTGGGGTTTAGCACGATCAACGCACGCTTAGGTTTAGGATTGATGGGATTCAAGCTCCTGTAAGTGTAACAACGTAAGGTTACGGTTCAGGGTGTTAATCGCAACAATTTGGATTAAGGGATTCGATGATCTTGACTTACCTACAATCTCAACGATAGGTTGAGACGATAGTTGATACCGTGAGAAGATGTTGAAGACCAAGGAAGGAGATCGACTTCCAAGCTTGAACTCTTGCCTCAACACAAACGCTCTGATCCACGCCTCTCTCAAGCTCTCACAAATTCCACTCTCTCAATTACAAAAGGGGTGAGAATTGTGTTGGGGAGAAATGTCCCAACACAATTCTATTTATAGGCCCAGATTTACCTGGATGACCCTAATATCCGATTTGTTATGAATCTAGCCCTAAGGAAGACCAATTCGGTCAGTAAGGGCCCATCGGGTCCCATACGGTCCCATCTTGACCAGGCATCTGCCTTGCCAAAGTGAGATCCACCATGGGCCCGACCCTTTTGCACATCAGGCATGGCGATCGATCGCCAACACACGATACACGATCGACGGTCATCGATCCTAGATCAGGGCAGCGACTTTAGGGAACCATGTATGGATTTATTTGGGGCAGGGGCCCCAAATCCCATGACATTTCAACGGTTCAGATTCAATCACTTAAGGAATGTTCAAAAGTACATACATAAGCCACTATTGTTGGGCAAATCGCACATCTCATGTGCCCCCACTCTATGTCCAAGTTGAGCGATCCGGCACTTTGATCTGGCTCAGCGTCCGCGATGTACGTCAAGCCCAGTAAAACAGACAACGTTCCTTAGTTTCGGGTTTAATGGCCCACTAACGATCGGTCTAGACTCTATTTAGTATTTTTCGGGGTTTTCAAAAATAGGGTTGAGGATGGGATTTCTAGGGTATGTTAAATGTGGTCCGATCTACCTACGTCTAAAGTTTGGCTGATTTAAAGTTAACAGAAATAGTGTTTTGGGCTAACTCGCTCTCATTCGTTGATTTGTAAGTTAGATGAAAAGTTGATTAAGTTTGGTTATAAGCGTAATCTAAGCGGTGATTAATATTATTCTCGGTTAGATGTTCATTATGCATCGGTTAGGTCAATTTATCGATGGTGGGGTCCACTAGATCTTAGTCTTAGATTTGTGGATTACATGATTAAGCTTAAACTTTCGATAATCGGGAGTAGGTGTTAGCCCCTTGAACATGTCTAATCAAATTTGTACAGTTTTTGTTGGTATCACTAGGATGTTTCTTAGAATCGAGTATTAAACGTCGTTAAATGATAAAATAAATTAATTGTAGTGAAAAATGTTCCGAGGATTTTGAAATTTAAATTGGCAAAAATCCGGGGCGTTACAATCTACCCCCCTTAAAAATAATTTCGTCCCCGAAATTGTCTAATGTCACTAAGTGAAGATGTTATCGTTTCGCATACCTAAATTTTCATGGAGATCATGTTCATGTACGTGCAAGGGTGTATATTAATTATGCTAGCCTAGGTCACGACGGTCTACCCCCCTTAAAATAATTTTACCCTCGAGATTCGAGAACATACGTCAAAATTATCAATGTCGCACTAAATGTTTGGCCTTAAAATTTAGCTAAGGGGATAATGTATACTGTTTTTTACGTTCGAGCTAATACAGAGAAAAGTTGTAGTAGGTCTGAATCCGATACTTCGATCCTCTGCCTGACCAGGGTAGAGAACTCGTTGTATCCCTTCCTAGTCCTAGGTAGATCCTGGTCTTCTGCTCGGTCAAAGTAGTGAGTCCATTAGGTAATCGCCCAAGATTAAGAATTGGGTCAAACCGCGAAAGCTTCGCATATGTGTGGTTCCGTAAATCCGTGGTTTGATTATTCTAAACATTTGAAAAAAAAATATCATGCGTCGTTGGTAAGTTCAAGTTTCACATTTCTAATTGTCATTTGGGTTAAGTTCCAAGAGTATTTACGTTTTAGTCTTATATACCTCATGATCGATACTTATTTTCCTACTTTATTTAAGGTCAGTCTCTAAGTTCAACGATTACCCTACCAACTTCCAAGGGGGCATAAGTTTGTGTCTCTAATTTATAATTCATTTTGATCCTAGGGAAGAGAGCATTTGTTCTTAAGCTGACATAGTGAAGGGTGTGATGAGGAAAAGATCATTGTTTACCTCAGGTGTACAAAACCTTGAATCCACAAGGCTATACTTGAATTTAAAAGAAAGAGAATAAATTTTAAAATAATTTTATTGATGTTTTCTTTTCTCTAGACGGACTTACAATAATAGAATACAACCCTACTTAAGAGCCTTAATTCGACCAAACTAAAACTTATCCGAAATAGGAAAATATGCTAAAATAATAATTAATTTAGTTACACAAGATGATTCCTGACATTATAAGAAGAAAATCCTAAGAAGACACCATTTATTAAAGTTTTAAGATGAAAAAGATATGGCGATCCATCGACAGCTCGTAATTGTAGAAATTTTCTTAGTTTCAATTGGTCTATTGCTCATGTTGGTTTTGACATTTTTAGTCATTAAATTATTTTTTAAAAATTTTTTATGATAATTTATAATTAAGTTTAATATTTTCTCACAAAATTTCAACCCATTTCAACTTGTAAAAAAGTTATTAAAATTTTCGGAGTACCAGCTGCTTAAAAATCGATATTTTCTAGATGGTTTTCAAACCGTCCTAAATTAGTATTATTATAATATTTATTTTATTTTTTTATATATTTTTATATGAAATTAGACTCTTCAATATTTAATATGGATTTTGAATCACCTCAATCGGAGCTATAACGAATGAGATATGAGTTTTTGAAGTTACCTAAAATGTAAGGCTGAAATTATTAAAATTTAGAATTTTAACAAAAATAGCCCCAAGACCGGATACGGACCCGGTCGACCATATTTCCATCCGGTCGGCCGGACATGGCCCCGGTCGACCGGTTCTTGGTGTTCAAGGACCCAATTTTTTTGCTAATGACCCTGTTGTCATCCGGTCGGCCGGTTATGGCCCCGGTCGACCGGTTCTTGCTGTTTAGTGACCTTTTTTTTTTTTTTTTTTTTTTTTTTTTTTTTGCAAATTCTCAACAGCTTATGATTTTTTTTTTTTTAATTTCTCAATACATACATGAATTTTTTTTTTTCTGAACTAACAATACATATGATTTTTTTTTTTTTTTTAAAACCCCAACACTTTATGAAGTTTTCTTTTCTTCTCTCTCTCTCTTACTTTTTTTTTTTACCAAGCATGTTATGAATGACTAAATCTTCTTTCAATAATTGAAATCAATTTCAAAGCATAGTGGATGGCTAAGCTTGAAATAAATCTGACCGTCCCTAAGCCATTTAAGGATGCCGTCTATGGACCAATTAAAACATCATCTGTTGACCATCGCCTTACATGAATTTGGACCAATGGATGAACTAGGTGTAAAGTCTATACAATGACTCAAGGTAGAAAAGCGTTGATTGATCTAATTTACTGATGTGTTGGAAATCTTGTAGGGCCACATAGTGTAATCATATAAAGGCAAAATGAATAAAAAAAAAAAATTGGATTAATGGAATCAAGTTACTTGGGTGGTTAACGTGTGACATTGCCCATTATCGTAACCATATGCCTCGTGGGCCAACTTTTGATGTGAGGTATAAATAGTCCCTCAGGCTTTCTTGACAATTAATTTAGTCTTATGTGTGACCCACTTGAAGCTCGACTCATCTAACTTTAGGTCAGCAAGAGAAACCTAAAACTATGAACTCAGTATTTTGAGGAAGTTAGTTCCCTATATGCCGACGTCGGAAATTTTCTATCCTATGAGAATGATTGTGATTGTGGATACTAGGGCAGTTCCTAATGTTCATGTTTCTAAGTTCAAATTTCAAACATTTCAACCGATTTAGAGATTTAATCCTAGGGTTTGTTGTCTCTATATTACTGGATTTCCTATATTGTCAGATACACCAACTTAGGGAAATCCCCTTCCGGTCTAAACTCTTAATCTTAAACATCAAAACATATGAACATTGTGGTTTGTATATAGGCACAATCGTTGGGGTAGCCACATTTATGTCCTTCCTCTGCTTGGTGCAGCGTTCACAGCTTGAACTTGCCTCTCCCGTGTTCCGCCTCTTGGTCATGCCCATCACTACCAATGGAAGCGCAACCCATGACAAGGCTAGGGCCAAGAATGACACCATCTTCAAGCAACTACTCTCACCTCACCTTGGGGTAGAGGATCAGAAACCCCCACACAAAGGTTTGTGGAGCTCTTGAGGAGATTGTGAGCTCAAAATGGGAAGAAGGGGAGTGAGGATTGAGGCTTAGGAATCCTGAAGTAGAGGGTGGAAGCTTGGAGGATTTTAGGGATATGGAAGGTGGGTTTTTATTGAATGAGTGGAGCAATGAAATAGGGAAAGAGGGGTTTTTGTTTATGTTGAGAGAAAGGGGAAAAAAATCCCTTTTTAAAACAAAAACGAGTCTAATCTGGTCGACCAGCTGGCATTCTGGTCAACCAGATTACACTATCTCAACTTTCCAATTTCTTTCCACTTTCCAACTGTTCTCTGGCAGTAACAACCAATTGACCAGTTTGTAATCTGGTCGACTGGATCTTGTTGTGTCATCCAGTCACAAACTCATCCTTAGAGGCTCCCAAAAAACTCCATTTGTTCTCTTGATCTCATCCCCATATCTTAGTTAACTTGGTCACATCTTCTTGCTCTCAACCGAACCATAACTTGCACAGATAAACTATCTATTGGAAGCATCTAAACACTAAACGCTCTCTATCCAAACTCATGGATCCATAGGAGTTTCTACTCTTAGGGGTTCCACTCTCATCCTCTAACCTAGCCCCAACAAAATTTTAACCTTAGGTCTCCGCATTGATTTCAAAAGCGCCCAAAATCCAGGACCTAAATCAGGGTCCATCCACTCCAAGATTGAATCTACGGGGATCAGGGATTTGAGAAATCGAGTCTAAGGTTCAAGGTCACTAATCTCAGAGTCCTATCTACGTTTGCGTGAAGTTTGTGGTAAGCCCATAACTCACTGCCCAGTTCAATTCTAAACTCGCGCTCTGATACCAACTGTGACGCCCCGAATTTCAGGGGTCGAGTACAACCTCAATCCCCAAGATTCTGGGTGTCAATTATGCTTTGCGGAAGTGTGATTTCTTGTTTAAGATTCATAAGGCATCAAAGCACAAATTCATAATCAATTTAAGCAGTAAAGTAGAGACAAAAATTAAATTTAAACCTGATCAATATAAAAAGTGGAAGTAAGACAACTCTCCCGTAAAGTCATCGAACTCATCCTGTAAGGCATCCTCCTCTGAGATACCTGCATCTATCATAACAGAGCCTGATGGTGTTTTGAAACACCGTCCCAGGAGTGGGAGTGAGTGATTAACTCAGTGAGAATTATAACTTTAAGTTTAACATGTTATCAAACAAAGAGGGTTAGACATTGATTCCATACAAAACATCCAAATTCCTATTCTAGTTTTATTAGTGCATGAATGACATGAGATCGCACACCATGCATGTTCCGGATGTAACATGAGGAACACAGAGTGGCACTGGCGCCACATCAAGCAACCAGGCACTCACAGAACCTCCAAATACAAATGGGTTGGATCATCCTTCGGCATCCTGGCCTTTAACAGTCAGACAGTTGCCTAGGGGATCCATGACGTGTATGCATGATTTGTTTGAGTTTCATTAGGTCATTTCTCACTCAGCATATTGGCGAAGCCGGAATACCATTGTCCAATCATTGGCCCTGAACGGGACTATCTGGCTCCCAACCGTGCAATGCTAATCATCGCCAGTAGCCCACGCTTCCCTGTCACTTCCACACATCAAATACGGTTCCCAACATCCTGTTATAAACGGGAGCTGACCAACCTTCTCGGGAACACCGATAGGGTTCGTCGCCCCAGCAATTGCTCCAAGGACACTACGGGGAGGTGACTCACCCCAGCGTAGGCCGACGACTCGAACACGGTGTCCCATACCACCATGCTCGGCCCAAGAGGCTTATCGGGAACGCATTGCACATGCAGTTATTAGTGGACCCGACACTTTCTTAGGATCCGGTATTCCGTATTCAGGGGACTGTATTGTTATCATCATCAAACACTCTTTCTGCCATATTTTGATAGATTCGATTAAGTCCAGGGGCATCCGTCTGAATCGGCATGGGCGTAAGTCATCCGCGTAGTCCAACTACTACCGACCATCTATGTTTCCCTCGAACCAACCGAATACATCTCAGGTAGCCGACACATCTGGGCTACCCGCCTCGAAATATTTGGGACAGATATTCTGTTTCACAAAGCCTAAATGTATCTTGTAGCATGCTAGTAACTTAGGAAAAATTCTAACTTTACGCCATGCATGATAATTCCAACTTATATGCATACAAGCAATTCTATGTTTAATATAATCTTAACGCGCATCATTCCAGCGGTTTATCTCGCACAAGCATTTCATCAAACACCTTAGTTACAGAAATTCAAAATAGCACATATATTGCAATAATACGGGAGTAATACAATTAACAAAGATAACAAAACCCTAAAGGTTCAATCAATCACAAATCCATCTAAGGTTGATAAAAGAAAACCTAGAGGTATAATTCCGCACCTTAGGGTTGGGGTTTAGCACGATCAACGCACGCTTAGGTTTAGGATTGATGGGATTCAAGCTCCTGTAAGTGTAACAACGTAAGGTTACGGTTCAGGGTGTTAATTGCAACAATTTGGATTAAGGGATTCGATGATCTTGACTTACCTACAATCTCAACGATAGGTTGAGACGATAGTTGATACCGTGAGAAGATGTTGAAGACCAAGGAAGGAGATCGACTTCCAAGCTTGAACTCTTGCCTCAACACAAACGCTCCGATCTACGCCTCTCTCAAGCTCTCATAAATTCCACTCTCTCAATTGCAAAAGGGGTGAGAATTGTGTTGGGGAGAAATGCCCCAACACAATTCTATTTATAGGCCCAGATTTACCTGGATGACCCTAATATCCGATTTGTTATGAATCTAGCCCTAAGGAAGACCAATTCGGTCAGTAGGGGCCCATCGGGTCCCATACGGTCCCATCTTGACCAGGCATCTGCCTTGCCAAAGTGAGATCCACCATGGGCCCGACCCTTTTGCACATCAGGCATGGCGATCGATCGCCAACACACGATACACGATCGACGGTCATCGATCCTAGATCAGGGCAGCGACTTTAGGGAACCATGTATGGATTTATTTGGGGCAGGGGCCCCAAATCCCATGACATTTCAACGGTTCAGATTCAATCACTTAAGGAATGTTCAAAAGTACATACATAAGCCACTATTGTTGGGCAAATCGCACATCTCATGTGCCCCCACTCTATGTCCAAGTTGAGCGATCCGGCACTTTGATCTGGCTCAGCGTCCGCGATGTACGTCAAGCCCAGTAAAACAGACAACGTTCCTTAGTTTCGGGTTTAATGGCCCACTAACGATCGGTCTAAACTCTATTTAGTATTTTTCGGGGTTTTCAAAAATAGGGTTGAGGATGGAATTTCTAGGGTATGTTAAATGTGGTCCGATCTACCTACGTCTAAAGTTTGGCTGATTTAAAGTTAACAGAAATAGTGTTTTGGGCTAACTCGCTCTCATTCGTTGATTTGTAAGTTAGATGAAAAGTTGATTAAGTTTGGTTATAAGCGTAATCTAAGCGGTGATTAATATTATTCTCGGTTAGATGTTCATTATGCATCGGTTAGGTCAATTTATCGATGGTGGGGTCCACTAGATCTTAGTCTTAGATTTATGGATTACATGATTAAGCTTAAGCTTTCGATAATCGGGCGTAGGTGTTAGCCCCTTGAACATGTCTAATCAAATTTGTACAGTTTTTGTTGGTATCACTAGGATGTTTCTTAGAATCGAGTATTAAACGTCGTTAAATGATAAAATAAATTAATTGTAGTGAAAAATGTTCCGAGGATTTTGAAATTTAAATTGGCAAAAATCCGGGGCGTTACAGATCGTAGTTGCCGAACTTCCTAATGAATTGTTCATTGTGAAAGAAATTATGCCTTTTCAGAAAAGGCCAACTTTCGGTGTGCCAGAGAAGGTTGCAATTATTCATGTTGGCGTGGAGAAGAAGTTGGAGAAATTTGTTGCAGCATTCCAAGGTAAGGACAACAAGCATTGACTTTTGAAGTTAAGAGCAAATCATGACCCTAACCTAAAGCAAAACTCGAGGACGAGTTTTGGGGAAGAATGATGTAGGGGAAGAACCCCATGATCGAGGGTGTGGATCACTCACCTTCCTGCAGGAGATTGATAGGAAGAAAAACAAGAAGAAACTAAGGAATTTTCTATTTTGGAGTTTTAACAAAAACAGGAAATTGTTATTCACATTTTTAGATTTTAGCCCAACTCGTGGGGCCCATCTTGATCATTTACGATGATCCGTTTCGTCCATTTCGTAGAACTGCTCGAGACCGAGAAAACCCAACAAGTTTCACGTCGATATGAGTTACGGATTAATCGTGGCATCGAAAATGGTACGAACTGTCCAGAAAGTTTTAAATTTCGCCCACTAAATCTGGAGATGGTCCAGGTGGCCCACTACTAGTGATATGGAGAATCTGAGCCTACAATTTTGAAGAGTACATCGATATTAGAAAAACCACAAAGTTTCATGGCAATCAGATATGTGGATTGTTCGTATCAGCGGAAGGAAAACGGCGTTGGCGTTATACAAGTTGCGCAGATTTTTTAGTTTCTTTTCTAATTGTATTAGGATCCTTTTCTTCCTTTGCAAGTTATTATTAAGTACGAATTTAAGGTTTAGTTTATTATTTAAAGAAAAGTAATTATGTTTATTTGATTATTCATTCAATTATAAAAAAATAATTATTCGGAATTAATTTCCTCTTTTTATCTTTTATTTCTTCTCAGTGGATTCGAGAAACAATCGATTAGGGAGACGGTGATCGACCTACCACGTCCCCCTTGCGTCACATTGACAACACCATATGAAATGATGACAACACTTTGAAGAACGTGCTCAATTAATGATTCTTTGTATCCCGCAATTAATGCATCGGATCTCGTTCGTCGAATACTGGACTGAAAGTATGATTTGAAATTTTAGGTGATCCCGCCATTGGCAGATCAACTCATCCATTGTATGCTACTCCCCACTCCTCGGTTGTTCGGACTAGGGAGTAGAGGGGCAACTGTTATGGGAGTTTTCCTGAGTGGGCGGAGCTGAGCTAGGTCAGGGAAAAAGTGCATAGGCCAACAGGCCGAAGTACTCTACATAGGCACACGTGTCGATGTTGGGTGTAAGACATCCGAGCATAATGGGATAACCGAGCCTTTAGTTCAGACTTCAGTCAAGGATAATCGAGCTTACACCCTGAAGGATTTCATAAAGTTATAGAGTTCGGGCAGAGAGCCCTTCCACTAGGGCGAGCATATAGCTTTGCCTTGGCCTACACCACCAGCAGATTGACCTGGGCCGCAACCGCCATAAAAGCAGGCGAGAGTCCAGGGATGAGTCTGCTGGAGGTGGAGGCAATCCCAACAATTTTTAGTGTGATTCCCATCTCCAAAAATCATGTTGCCCAACGGGCATTGCTCCCACGATCGCAGCCATGATTGCTCTCCGATGCCTGAAAAAATAGAGAGGTTCACGCCTCACCTAAGGTACATACAATTCATCTAGCGATTGCCTTTATGATCTCCTTCAAACCCATTTGACTTAAGCATTGAAGGGCTAATGGCCGGATCCACTTTATCGACACAGTCCAAGCCAGCTGTGGGGATTTAAAATCGGAAGAGCTAGCGATCGTCTCGATAACAATATCGCGTGATTGACTCCGTCCAAGGCAGCTGTGGGGACGCTGTGCTATATGGACTTTATCGACACAGTCCATCCACTTTTTCATATCATTTTAAGTTATGACACCGACAATGATGCTTATCCATGGCTCAAGTGGGCCATACAGTGGAGATTGAACGTCTATCATTAAAACCATCTTGGAAGCCACAAAAGTATTGGATCGAGCTGATATTTCTATTTTACCTTCGTGGAGGCTTAGGTAACCTTATGAACAGATCGGATGGAAAATAAACCACACGATGGGCCCTCGTAAGGTTTGATCGAAATCATTATCACCACTGCTTCCTATGGTGTGGGCCACTTGATAATTAGAACTTCCTTATTTCTGAGTGGAAGTATTAAAATGATCAGTAAAAATGGATGGACGGACCGGATAAAACCCGTACATCACAGTGGCCCCACAGATCCCATGACTGGACGGAGTCCATCCTGGCGAGGCAGGACGCAAGCCGCCAAAACGGAAAAATGAGGTTTGTCACCATGCATGCTAGAACACACATCCAGCAGGCGGCCTTTATAAGCTAAATACAGCTCTTAGAAATATCAGCTCGATCCAAAACTTCTTCAGGAAGAAGGGAATCTTTCGCTGAGAAGCTATGGAAGTGCAGCGAGTTCTTCGCATGAACGGTGGAGATGGGGAAACCAGCTATGCCAATAACTCAACCGTGCAGGTCTCTCTCTCTCTCTCTCTCTCTCTCTCTCTACGTTGTAATAGAAGATAAGTAGATCTGGGTTCGGTTGCATGGCTCAGAGGTACATCCGTTTCAACATTGAGACCTGGGAGAGTGCCCATGTGGTGTAAGTGGGTGTGTGAGTGCGTGGGGTGTGGGTTGTGTGTGGAAATAAAAAAAAAAAAAAAAAAAAACAAAAAGAATAGATCTGGATGATCCGGGAGATCATTTTAGTGCATTAGCCCAATAATAATATAGATCCAAAGCTCAAGTGGACTCCACCAAATAAAGTAGTGTGGATTGAACTCCTACCTTTGGAAATTCTTGAGATCACAAAAGTTTTGGATCAAGCTGATATTTGCGTTTTCCCTTCATTCAGCTCTTTCTGTGACCTTGTGAACAGGTTAGATGGTAAATAAACATCATGGTGTCCCCTAGGAAGCTTTCAGCGGAAGATGTCAATATCCCCACTGCTTTTGTGTGGTCTGGTTTACTTTAGCTTTGTATCTACATCATTTTTAGGCTCATGTCCTGAAATGTTATCACAAAATAGATGAATCGGTGTGGATATAAGAAATACATCATGGTGGGGCCCAAAATTATGTCAACATACCACACCGATGTGGGTGGTGTGCGGCAGACCACGCGGTTCGCTTCTTCCGGGAGCGGACTGCATACTGGCGCTACCGGTACGAGGTTGTTGAAGGAGTGCTCTGTGGGCCCACCATGATAAATATGTTTTATCCAAGCTGTCCATCTATTTTTCCACGTCATTTGAGGGTACGACCTAAGAAAATGAGGAAGATCCAAATCTCAAATGGACCACACCACATGAAAACCTTGGTAATTGAACGCCCACAATTTAAAACGTCCAAAGGCGCACTGTAATGTTTATTTTTCATCCAACCAGTTGATTAGGTCACAAAGACCATGATGGAGGGAAAACACAAATATCAGCTTCATCCAAAACTTATGTAGCCCTTCGGATGATTTTAATGGTGTTCAATCACCACTGTTTCCTGTGGTGTGGTCCACATGAGATTTGGATCTGCCATGTTTTTTTCACTCATGGCCTATATTAATCTGAAAAAAATGGATGGACGGCGTGGCCCATACATTACCTTCAGCACTTAGTTCCACTGAAAGCGTCAGCAAACAATCCTCGTTCTCCCTCATGATCAAATTAAAATACGTCAGATGATCGTAGCAATTTGCCAAAAGGTAGTAATCTTTATGGACATTTGTTTTTTATGCGGCATGTCAGCAGGCGAATATAAGCAAGAAAAAATGATGGGACATTTTTAGTAAATTAGCTGAAATGTCTACTTTACAAGTCATCGTTCAGATCACCAAACGATCGTCCAATCAGGTCCCATCTTGGTGTGGTTGGAACGGAGCGATTAGATGAGACCCCGGCATGAATTAGGGTCTGTTTGGTCAGCATATGGAAATCTATTTCCAGCTTAAAATTTAAATTTCAGCTGAATTCAATTTTAATTGGTTTGTTTGGCACTAAGTTCCAGCCAAATAAGGTTCCATCTAGAAACTTAATTTAGCTAGAAGAATCAAGGGAAACTATGTGGTACCGTTTCTACTAGAGGAAGAAGAGGGGAAGTGAGCATCATTCCATATTTATAATAATATCCTAAGGTGGTGCCCTCCTCATTTATTCGTTGTAGATCTATGATGTATACTTTTTATATTCACACAGTCCATTTGTATGGAGAGCTCAATTAAGGGCATTAGACAAAAAATGGTGCTAATCTAAATATCAAGTGCACCACACCACAAGAAAACAATGTTGTTTGAATTTCCACTATTAAAAACTTCCTAGTGCCCACTATAATGTTTATTTTCCATCCAACCCCACCATATGTCTTGCGGGACTACTATAGGCCAGGGTTCAAGTTCTCAGGTGGATCCAAAGCCCAAATGGTCATGCCGCAAGAAACAGTTGGATTACAGAGTTTTCAACCAAACAGAATTTATACAGTTCTCAACCAAACAATAAATTTCAGATGGAACTGATTCCAATTCAGTTTCTGCAATATTGGATTACAACATTGGATTTTGGATTTTCTCTAAGCTCTAGATTATGCAACCAAACAAGCCCTAAGATGTTGCTGCCCTTACTGTGAAACCCACCTTATTGTATGTAATCTATATCCACACCATCCATCCATTTTTCAATATCATTTTAGGGCACTGTCCCAAAACTGAAGCAGATCCAGGCAGGCCATACCCTGGGACATAGTGGCAATTGACCATAATGGCCCACAAAAGTCATGAATCAACCTGATATCTGTTTTTCCCTTCATTGAGGCTTATGCGACCTAATCAAGGGATTGGATAGCAAATAAACACTATGGAAATATTACGGTGTGCCCTAAGATTTTAATGGTAGGGCATTCAATCACCACCGTTTCCTATGATATGGTCCACATATAATTGGATCTGCTTCATTTTTGGGATAATGCCCTAAAATGATTTGGAAAAATGGATGGACGACATGGATACATGGATACAAAATACATACATCAATGTGGGCCCCACAGTAAGGACTGCACCATCTTGGGTAAGGCTGGGTCTCACCTAATCCGCTCCCAGTTGGCACGGAAGCAGACTAGGATATGAGGGCCCCCATGAGGTATGGGTTTATCCACACCCTCTATCCATTTTTCCATATCATTTTAGGGTATGCTTGATCCCGAAAAGGAAGTAGATCCAAGGCTCAAGTATGTCCGCAGTTGAAACCATCCTAGGCCCAATCGTGATGTTGCTTTGCCATCCAACCGGCCGGTTCATAAGGTCATGTAATCTAGACCCGAATGAAGCAAATCACAAATATCAGCCTTGATCCAAAACATATGCAACTTCCGAGAAGTTTTAATTGTGGGTGTCGAATCCCCGCTATCTGGTTGCTTGAGCCTTGGACATGCCTCATTTCCCAGGTTATATCCTAAAATATGGAAAAATGGAGTGACTCTGTGGATAATCCCATACATTATGGTGGCCCCCTCAGAGGTCCAGTCTGTTCGAGCTCCGGACAGGAAGGGTAGTGCCCAATCCACATCGATATGGCTCATGAAAAATCGGTCTGGTTTGATGATTGGACTGTTCATATGTCCGATTCAACTCATTTGCACTTGATCAGACTTTCCATTTTGAAGCATTTTATTACATCCTTTTTTTCTTCTTCTTTTTTTAAGCCTCTAGGGCATGTTTGGATATCAGCAATTCCATGTGAATCAATGGAATTGGAAGAAGGCTTTTCATTAATATGATAAGTTGAGATGCTCATATGGTAGAGAAAAGGAAATATTCCACAAAGCATCGTTGTACTTTTCTATAGCTTGGATTCTTTAGTACAACAAACTGGGTGACCATTATCTGACAAATATGAAATTTTCATATGCTATCCAAACAATACTTACAAAGATTAATGGAAATATAGTGCTAATCAAATTAACCATTGCCTAATCATTCTATTTTCATTCTTATTCCCCTTTCAGGAAAGAGCCATATCCAAGGCGAAGACCATAGTTGAAGACAGTGCTGTGGACCTTTATTGCACCACCTTAGCGAAGAGCTTGGGCATAGCGGACATGGGTTGCTCTTCAGGGCCCAACACCTTGTTGGTGGTTTCTGAGATTATAGACGCCATTGATCGAAAACGTCGGCATCTCGGCTGCCCATCGCCTGAGTTCCTAGTATTCTTAAATGACCTTCCAGGGAACGATTTCAACGCCATTTTTAAGTACTTGCCTGGCTTCTATGAGAAACTTAAGCGAGACAAGGGGCCTGATTTCGGGCCATGTTTCATTGCTGGAATGCCTGGTTCGTTTTATGGGAGGGTTTTTCCAACCAAAAGTTTGGACTTCATTCATTCTTCTTATAGTGTCCATTGGCTATCTCAGGTGAGTATCTTCATCGACAATAGTCATCCAATAATTACATCAAGCTACAGTGCATTTTAGCATATAATGTACATAGAGATTAAGCATCGTAGAACCACATTTTGAGTTTAAATTAGTGTTAAAAAAAACTAGCCATCTTGACTGCTTCTAAAAGAATCTTGGCAAGTGGGGCAGATTGGCGACTTGGTTTTCTCTTCAAGGCCCAACACAGTGATGGTGGTTTATGAGATTTTAGACGACATTGACTGGAAATATTGAAATTTGGCCTTCCCATCACCTAAGTTCCGAGTTTTCTTGAATGACCTTCGATGTAAGGATTTCAACACCATTTTCTAGTCCTTCCCCAGCTACTATGATAAACTCAGGGGAGGACCTGATTTCTGGCAATGTTTCATCACCTCAATGCCCAGTTCTTTTTATGGGAAGGTTTCGATGACAAAAGTCTAGAATTGTCCATTCTTCTTAGTCTCCATTGGCTCTCTCAGGTGAACACATTCATTGACAACAGACATCCAGTAATTACATCAAAATATTGTGTATTTAAATGTATAATATACATAGAAAGCATCCTCAAACCGTGTTTCAAGTCAAAATTAGTGTTAAAAAATGGAGTAATCGTGACTGGTTCTGAAAGTATCTTCATGAGTCAGGCATATTAGAGACTTCTGTGAGTTCATTCATGAGTCGGAATGAATTTGGAATAGTAAGTGTTAATGATTTTTACAAGAGTCATAAGTGTAAACTTTTCAGAACTTTCAGATTTTTGACTTTTAGAATCCCATGTAGATATAATATTCAAACCTAAAAGGAAAAAAAAAAATTACGAATTAATGGTGAAGACGTTACTTTGAATTTGTCTGATGATTGCCAATGCTACTTCACCAACATGGGAGATCTCTTCCTGATCTATTCCAACAAAGAGATGGCAAGCTGAGAGTCATTCGCACACACAGTGTGGGCTGGACTTGTGCACCTGGAGAGTCGTCAACAAGATGGATGAGAGGGAGAGAGAGAGAGTGAGAGAGAAGAAGAGAAGGGTCCTTACTCATGCACAATAAAAATCAATTTCTTTCCTTCTCCCTCTCTCTCTCTCTCTCTCTCTCTCTCTGGGTCCTTACTCATGCCTCATTGGTAGACTCACAAGAGTTTCAACACGATGTCATGGGTTCGAGTACCCATTGTGGTGTGAGTGTGTGTTAAAAAAAAGGGCTATGTTATTAACTTTCTCATTAAAACATGATTTATTTATAAAGAGGTAGGATTTCAAAGAGATGTACCTGTTGTCGTGCTCTTCACTATCATAGACTTCTATATATGGCTTGCAACATCAAAAGTTTGTAATTTTGCTTATACATGTTCCCAAATTGACCAATCCCTCCACTACCATTGGCATCCATTCTTGATAATAATATTTTATTCACTTAAAGGATGGACTACAAGATTTTAACTATTCGAATATCCCTCATGCAGCATAAAAATCAATTTTAACAGCTAAACAAAATTTTAAAGATTAAAAATATTCTATAAAACATCTAAAACCATTTAAATGTTTGGTTTTAACCAGAAAATCATTAGACAGACGGTCTGACAACTAAGATATAAGCCAATAAAAGTTCATAAGTGAACTAATAGATATCCTGTATATGTTGGAGTATGTGAGCTTTGACACACCCTAATGCATGCACTCAATGACACTAGTATGTTGGCCAATAATTTGACTTCACACGGTACGCCAAAACATAATACCCCAAGAACATGAAGTTCTAGCATAACCTGATGAGGTCTAAGGATTAGTCAAATATATTACATGATCAAAGACATGATACGATACTCTCCAATGTAAATATCTAGTTAGGTCTAAATACAAGAACTTATGTACATAGCAAACACCTACAGTACGATCCCGTGTGGAATAGAGCTTAGGCATTAGGAGCCTGATGGTCATGACCATTCATCTAAACTTTCTATTGGTTCATATTACACAAGATAACAACAGAACATGATCGTGTTGGAGTTCAACCCAATCAATGTAGCAGATTTGAGGATTTTTAAAATTTTCATCCCATATAATCAATTCTCATTCGGATCCCCAATGTAATAATCTCATTTTGCTACAAAGATAATAAAAAATTAAGAATTGTTTAGATCTTATGATGTAGAACGGGTCGCTGATTATTTCATGGCCCAAATGGATCAAAAGAAGATCGGTCGGAGTCGAAAGTGATCCGGACCGTCAGGACTGTAAACCGGCCGTATCTCGCAATCCGGAATGAGTTTCGGGACATATAATATATCAATTTGGGGTAGCTTGAGCTACTTAAGCCAACCAACCCCGCTATGCCGGGTTGCCCAGGCGGGAATAGCGAGATTCGACCGTATCGATGGTCATTAGGCTAGTTTATTTTCAGTTTTACTATTTATAGTAAGCTTTAATTCGATCATAACTTGGGATCTGTAGGGCTTTAGAGTTAGTGCCCAACACAAAAAGGGCTTAGAATATTTGGTAGAACAACATGGTTGAGGTCGTTTATAACTTTCTATTTTTGGCGGAAAATCAAGAGTTCTAGTAGGATTGAACGACTTCTATAAATAATAAGTTTACTATTTATAGTAAGTTGCGTTTTCTAGGAGTTTAAGTTGGAGTTAGAGTCTGATACTTTACCTAGGGTTTAGTTTCCTATTTATATGGATTGTAATTCCCTTTTTTAGGCATTCAATTATCAAAAATATTATTAGGAATTAATTTCCTCTTTTTATCTTTTCTTTCTTCTCGTGGATTTGAGAAACACTCGGTTAGGGAGACGGTGATCGACCTACCACGTCCTCCCTGCGTCATCTTATCTTTTTTGTAATCAATCGCATAGATGCATTCCATGATAAACATTTGTAAATGCCAATCTCCTAACAAAAGTAGTCTCCTCGGAATCAATTACAAATGAAGAGATCATCCAAGAGAGAATATGTTATCCGTTGTAGGATTTAAGAAAATGCTAACAATCCACATAGAGGCAGGGTTGATCTCTCTCTCACTTCTCTCTTGCCTAAGGTGGGGAGGTGATGCCCAAGCTCTCTCTCTCTCTCTCTCTCTCTCTCTCTCTCATGTGGTTGCCTATCTACAATAGGATTCTTATATAGATGAAGGGTTAGAGTTTCATAAGTGCACTTAAAATGGTGTTCCACCACCCAATGGACTTCTTCTACGATGAAAGCCAATTGATCTACCTCTCACATGCACATATCTATTATTTAACTCTTCTACTGTTTAGTCTCTCTCCTATAGATCTAGATCCCATGATGATCAAGTAGTAGACCATCGGATATGGGCTATCAGATTATCACTATGTGTGTTCAAAATAATTTTAACAGTTAAAAATCTTTCTAAAATCGATTAAAATTTCATAAGTGTTGGCTCCAATGGTAAAATCACTTGATGCGTATTTGATTTAATTAAATCTAGACCTATTAAATCATATGATAAGCCTAGTGGATCTCTTATTGGCTCGTGCATGAACCAATGAACCATGATGGATGCATCTTCCATCATTCACTTTCATTGGCCTTCAAGAAATCTCTTCAAGTGAGCCAAAGTTGTCCAATAAAGATCGAAGACCCTCACATGCCCTTAGATCTAAGGATTGATCAACCTGATGTGCATTATTAAGTTCTTAATCAAATTATCATAGTCTAGGCTCATGGGCATCCATATTATCGACTAGAGCTTCCATCATGAATGCAAGTATCAAAGTGACCAAAATTCAGATCTCATATCCATGGCACATTCTCACTCTTGTGTAGGATAAAGATAAAATGCACAATCAACACCAAGCCAATTTTCATTGGTGGAGACCTTCCATCTTAACCAAAATCAATTTCCTAATATAAGATGACCATACATATCAATGATTAATGTCCACAAATATATCTTAGCATCTGTACCAATCATAGTTTATCATAATACTAAGATTTCTGAATACAACTCTCCTTGATCAGTGACCATTATGTCCAATTTCAAGTTCCTAAGGACTAGAAAATATATCACGTACTCCTCACACAACCTATACAACATTTGGCTAATGCAATACTATATTTATCTGAGGCATATAACATATGTTCAAGAAGACTCATGGTCATTAAGATCAATGGCTGAGATTGACCATATCACATCTACGTGCGTTATGGATCAAGGCACAAATTGTTTTTTCAGGCACTAACTCCAACAAATCATCAATCCCCCAAACCCATTAAAGTGGGTATGGACATTTAGGATATTGACATTTGTGGCACACAACTCTCCCTTTACCGGTAGCTATGGTAGCCAAACACAACTTTCCTTAAGGCCGGAGAAATCCCTCCCTATAACACATATAATCATAAGTAGACAAAGATTCCCACACATCCACAGAATAATACCAAACATGAGCATGATCAACATTGTCTTTTCTTGGAATAGAACAACAATAGGAAAAGTACTTGAAATATAAGTAGGCTCTTTAATTTCCAAAATAATTGAACCCATGCCTAATGTTGTAGGCTAGCCTGCGCCTGCAGTAGTTCTAACATGTAAACTAAACCATCGTGGCATGCCAGGTTCCTCCGGAGCTACAAAAAGGAATGGGTGGCCTTTTAAACAAAAGGAACATATACATGGCCAAGACCAGCCCTCCTGCCGTGTTCAAAGCTTACTTGGAACAATTTGAGAGGGATTTTTTGTTGTTTCTACTGTCACGATCGGAGGAAATGAGATCTGCAGGGCATCTTGTGATAACAGTCATGGGCCGGAGAAGCCCAGACCCATCCAGTGGAGAGTGTTGTTATATTTGGCAACTAATGGCACAAGCGCTCATGGACATGGTCTCGCAGGTAATCTATAATATCATCGTTTTTCCTTAATAGTATGGTACCATTGGCTACTTCCAAAATGCCTCTGCCTCTTTCTAAATAGTGGTGATTGGGTACGGCCAGCTGATTTAACTGTTGGGCGAAATATTTAGGCATAGGCCCATCTTTTATTTTTTCTGAGAACCCATAAATTGGCTTGTCCTCGAGCAGGGCAAGGGCCATGTTTGAAGACTTGGACGAGTCCCATGCAACTAATCTGAGGCAACTGGGACTTGGTCTGATCCATTCACCTGACTTGGAGAGTGGAACCAATTCACACCCAAGTTGTCTGAGACGCAAATCGACTACTCAAGACTGGATCGGGTGTCTTAAACCATGGCAAGTGATAGAAAAACCATACCTGGCCTGGGTCTATTGATTTGGTGGGCCTAGTTAGCCATGATGCTAACTTAGTCAATCTATTTATCCCTCAGACTAAAATACGAAAATCATGGATTATCGCTGTTTGTATATGAACATCAAAGATTATTGACTTTTTCCGTTCCCCATTCAATCCAGGGAATCATCGAAGAGGCGAAAGTGGATTCGTTCAATCTACCTCATTACACACCTTCAGTTCAAGAACTGACGGCTGTGATTGAAACTGAGGGATCTTTCGATATTGATCGATTAGAAGTTATTGAAATAAATTGGGATCCGACCGACGATGATGTTACCATGCTTGATAAGTTCACAAGTGGGTGGAATGTGGCGAAGATTATGAGAGCTGTATCAGAGTCCATGCTTGCAAGTCACTTTGGAGAGGCCGTAATGGATGATTTATACAAGAGATATGGAGAGAAGGTGGCCGAGCATCTGAGCATGGAGAAGACCAAACATGTTAATCTGATAATTTCCCTGTCTAAGAAATTTTAAGATTAGTAGATTGAGGCTGATCCAATGCAAATTGACGTTTGGTGGCCGCCATGATGTTTTACTCGCATCCAATCCGTCCATCATGTGCGCTCCCTACACTTGTAGAAATATCTACTGCCTACATTATATATTTCAGATGATTGCATATGTAAGGTAGCATTTGGACGTCTTGTTAAAATAAATTTGTGACATTTTTATATTAAATTTTAATATCTGAGTGTTAAGATTTGCAAATCACAAAGTTTTGGATTGTTTGGTTGATGATGTAACATGCTTTCAAAATATGGACAATCGAAGGGTCCCTTTCGTTGCAGTCAATTCCAACCATTCATTTTATTCATCAATGATTGATTGTTGCATTAACTAATCAAAATAATTGTTGAGAGTTTAGGGGCACATAGCCAATGGCGGGACCCACACGATATATGTTCTAGATTTGATAAATAGACGATTTTTATTTAGAAAAAAAAAAAAAAAAACTGCCCATTTCATAGCTAGAATGGTCGTTTAAAGCTATTCTTGAGAAATACATCAATCGATAGTGGGCCCGACCCCACAGGATGGATACTCAAGATGGATCATCATAACAATTGATCAGATGGTTAAGAAGATTGACCAAACCAAATTCTCCAGGAAAACATGCAATTAAAGGCCAGTAGGCCCACGTGATGGACTATCCAAATTGATGATAAGATCAATTTCCTACAATGATGAGGATCGCTCATTTTCCAAACAATTTGTCAGTGGATATGTTGTTTGATCTCTCCCGGAACACAGGCAGTCAAAAGTGCGGTTCATGTTAGCTTACACTATTTTCATCTGATCTGTGATCAGAGGTGATCCTGGTTGGATTTCCTCAGCACTGAAGACGGATGAATCAGAACTAGATGCCACCAGGCAAAGAAGAATGCAGGAATTAAATGTTATCTACACACGTGCGCATCCCGTAGTTTCCGCTCAAGTTAAATCAAACTAGGCCCCTTGACTCACGGATTTGATTGAAATGTTGGTAGCCCCTGCATGGAAACGGACATACTGGAGATTGGACCATGATCTAGAGTCCTCTCGATCACTGTGGTATTGCAGTCCATTTAGGCCATTTTTACCTGTCCATTTAGGCCATTTGTGAAAGGGTTGGTGTTAGAAAATCTGAATGAATTCCTTTTTACCTTGTGACAATAAACTTGTGTCTACAAACTTAAGGACTTCTTCTTTCAGCGTAGTATGCTACTGTAGTTCAACAATAAATGAAGAAAAAAGATAATAGCTGAAAGAATCTTCTATTAATGATTTTTTTTTTTATATATAATAATTGTTGGGTGCGTTTCACACAAACCTTCGGATCTCGCCCCCCAATACACTAGAATTATGGACTATGATAATGCAATAATCAAGAATAAACATCAACCACATGACACAAGGAGTTTTTACGTGGAAAACCCTCTAAAGAGGTAAAAACCACGGGACCTAGTCCAGATCAACAATCCACTATCTCAGAGAACTGTTACAACCGATCTCGAGCACACATCGCTTGGATCAAACCTTCTTCACTCATGTAGGAGTGGATAAACAATAAGAGAATAGCAAAAGTAGAGTGATCTCACCGATCCCGAGGACGTAGAAGCGCTGAGACAACGGTTGCGCAGAAGAACTCCTCTTGAAGCAACTTCTCCCTTCTACAAGCTTCCTCTTGCTCTCTTTTCTCTTTCTCTCTTTCTCACCTTGGATGTGTAAACCACTCAATGGGATGATCTAATCCCGTTTTGGAACTCCTTAAGTAAGAAACTGAAGGAGTTGCAACCCAATAAGGAAACTGCGTATAAGCAATCCGCGCAGGGTCGAGTGTCCCGGTCACCAGACCGCCGGGTGCCTGACCAAACAAAAAATGGTCCAGCGAGAAAAACAGTAGAAAAGACCAATTTCGGGCGCCCGGCTGTTGTCAAAACAGCCCAGTAAGTACAGCTTTCATCTGGGTGATTTTCTATTGCTCGGCCACAATTTGGTCCGGGCGTCTGACCATACCCAATCTACACTGTCTCTCTCCTCTGACTGAGGGCGAAAACCCCATCAATAATGGCACTCGCGATTGACTTAAGGGATGACGACCCGCTCGTTGCCCAATCAAGATTGAGCTTTGTAGTGGGATCGATGGTCGTGATATGCATGATGGACGCATGTTCGTCGCTTGATCGGAACCGGGTGTCACGACAAGATGACCAATGGAGGGCATTTCTTTAACAATCTGCTTGTTAACAATCTGCGAGACGGTTAGCGAGGTGATAACCCGTTCGTGGACTTAGAGGAACCAAGAAAATGGCGATATAGTTGTGAATTGACTATCCGTTCATCGCTTGGTTTAGACCAAACTTCATGACGAGATGGCCGACGGCATCACCTAGCACATAGCAAGAATGCCTCACAACCTTTCGTTTGAAATTGAGCAATCTTCGTTGTGATCCAGTGAGATGCTGTGGATGAAGGGTGGAGAGATAAACTAAGAACTAAAAACTAGGAGCCCTATGCTTTAAGCAACGATGGGGGCTACAATTAAACTAAATAAAATAATTAAAGGATAAATTTCCATGGTGGATAGATAGATAAAGAGCTAGTTGGTTATATTGGTGTGAGGCTCCAAGCACTTCTTTGATTGTTGCTTTTATAGGTTTCTTAGAGGTTGTGGCCTTGTGTAGTGTAGACACACCACCTTTGGCTACAAAGTTGGTCGAATGGTTAGATGGATGGAGGTCCATACCCAATCCATAGTTCAAACCCTATGACCAAACTTATCTGCTCACCCATTAGCTCACCCCGTCCAAACCCAGTTTATCTCCCAAATTTCAAGACCAAAGCTATTCAAGCCACCCCTTAACATCAGCCCAAAAAACAACTCATGAGAAAAAAGTCCAAAATTCCTCAATAAGCCAACCCAGTGAGTCAACTCACCCGATCAGTCCAACCTTTGTACCAAGTCAACTCATCTAGTTAAAACCCAAAACCAAACCTAAAACCAAGCCTAACTCCAACCCTCAGGTTCAGAGCAAGTTCGGAGCAGGTTCAGACAGAAAAAGTACTCTGAACCTGGGTCTTTTTTACAACAGGTTCGGAGTGCCAGTTGTCTAAAGGGGAGAGAGAGTGTCTATATGAGCAGGCACCCTGGGTGTCGCTCAGCCCCTAATTACAGGAGTTTCCACTCCTAGCAGCTATAAATACCCTTCTCCTCTCTTGTTTCAACATCCCAGAAAGTCCAAAGAGGCTCAGTCCATTTGAGCTCATCTCCACCCCCTATGAGTGAAGAGTCTAGTCCTGGTCCAACCCAGCCTAACCCAGGTCCAAGCTTCTTAAGCTATCCAAGTCCTAATCCTAGTCTCTCAAGCTAACCTTTGTGATACCTCTGTCCATCCAGCTATTCATATATCAGTATCATCTCATTTATATTTAGCATAGTGCAACATTTCTTATTCTTCTAACCCCCCTGCTTATCATCCACAATAGACACTTGACCGGGTCTTAGCGTATGCTCTGAGGCTTGCTGGCTTGCCTAGATCTTGCCTATCAGAAACTCTGACCGATCAAACAGACTATCATGCATATAGCATAGCACCTGTCAGTTCGAGCGTATGCTCTGTAGCTTGCCGATTTAATCAGAACTTGCCCATTAGAAACTCTTACTAAGCAGACTCATATCCATGCATGATATCATCTATGAAAATGTACGAGGATTGATTCAGACTTTGAAGCACTAATTAGATTTTATGAAGTAGAGACTGTACTTTCATATGAGCAGGGTAGGTGCCTAACACCTCACTCTATAATCGTGATCTCTTACCTTGAATCTCTGACCGTATATTAAAGGAGTCATTTCAGAAGAAGGAATCTTCGGATCCCCTTCTCTGACGTTTCTACGGGGTGTAACTGAATGTAGATTCGTAGTAACTGGCTAGTGGCGACTTCAGTCTTATACTAACCTATCCAAACATATTAACCAACACCTGAAAAGCCCTCGAAAAGAGGTAAGCCCATGGAAGCGGCAATTCGCGCCCTTGAAGGAAAAGCATGGACCACCAGTGTTCACAGAATGGTGACTCCATTGGGGATATGTGTTGGGCCATGAATATTACATATTCTAACCCATTTTCATCATCACATTATGCATGGGTTTCATGTTTAAAGACTTATCTAATACATGTTTTTGTGATTGTAGGAATGAGAGAAAGACTTCACCAATATGATGGAAAAAGAGTCACTTTGTATGCATTGAAGATCAATAGAACAAGTGCCAAAAGGTGGAGGAAAGAAGAAGAAAGAAAGAGAAGAGAAAAAGAAAAAAATATGGAAAAATATTTCCAAGACGTGTCCTAAGACCTGTCCCAAGACCGGTCGCAGACAGGTCTCCAGACAGGTCTACACTAGTCCAAAAATATAAATCTTGCTGAACTGTTTTTGTATTTTTAGACCGGTTGCCGGACAGGTCTAAGGTGCTCCCGAAACTCCGATTTTCAATTTCGGGTTTCCAAATTGCAGAAGGACTCCGTGGATTCTCGAAGTTTCCAAGTCGATGTGGGATTTCTCTTATAAAAGACCACCTTCACTCTCTTCTTAAGGCATCTAGCAACATGGGAAGTAAAGGATTCAAAACCTAAGAAGCTTCCTAGCCTCCTACAACTAGTTTTCTTCTGCTTTTAGTTCTAATTCTAGTTTGTTTTGATGCTTTTCATTAGTTAACCTCTTAGCTAGAGCTAAGAAGTGAACCTTATAGTTTTCTTAGATGGTTTAATTCGTTTTTAAGTTTTCAAGTTCGAATTTAATGTTGAACAATGGTTTACTTAAGTTTGAATAAAGTTGAAGTTAGTTTTTCTTAATCTTATGATGACTCATGGATGTTTGGAAGAATTATGCTTTACTACTTAGTTGTTTTGCAAGTTGTAGACATGTACACTCCGAGGAATTGGATTCAAGATGCTTTAGACTTGGATCTTCATGTGGGAACTTCAAACCAAAGTTCTATCTTTTTCAGAAATTCTGAAATATGTATTGGTTGTTTATGTGGTTTGAATCAAGTTCAAACCTATGGTATTAGTTAAGCTTTGTGATAGTGTTTGATGATTATTATGGTTATGATCTTAATCTATTGGAACTAGGATTGACCTATGCAATTGAGTGTGCTCAAGTCCTAAATTGAATTGAGGGAATCATGTCGATGAACAATACATGTGTTGGATTGTTTTGATAATATAACCACTTTATAATCCGGGTAGATAGGATTTGATTTCAATTCTAATTGAGTAATTGAGAAACCTATACAAATTACACATCAAGGAGAACTATAAGTGGATCCTTAATGCTCTAGTTATTCCTTATTATCAGATTTTTTTTGTTCCATGTTTAAAACTGATTTCATAAACCCCTTTTAAGATTCTAGTTATTAGGATACTTTGAATTGTTTACCTCCTTCCCTGTGGATCGACCTCGGTCTTACCGAGATTATTACTACATCGCAACCTTGCACTTGAGGCGAGCGAACAATATGCTAGTCCCACTAGTCATGATCTTTCAAATCTTTGAAGGTTAACGATTCTCATTTATTCCCATTTGCATTTAGCATCTAATGCATTCATTAAAAAAAAAACTACAAATCTAGAAAATCCCAAACACCTAAACATAAAATCAAGAACCATTGTGCTTATTCGAGCCAGACATTCCCAAACAACCTTTCAGCGCAGCTCAATCCTGGTAGATCTAGAACCACTATGGATCTCCCATTTCTTGCCCTCAAAATACTTGAGGCCTCATTTCCACAGTTTAACTCGACAGAAACTGTGCCAATTCCTGGCAACCAAGAACTACAACGAAGCATAAAGGCCATGCAAGAAACGCTTCTCCGGTTCACACAAGCCCATGTTTCATCAGTTAACACCCAAGCTGGCCTAGCACAACAACAACAACAACCACCATCTCTTCCAGTCCCCAGTTCATTCCAACCACAGACGTTAGGGTTCGCGTAGTACTTTCAATACTCTCCTTGTGGAGGCCCTTAGTCAGAACAACCCCTGGCCTCTAGGCATTTCTTCCAGTATCCTCCTGCAAATGAGAATAATTTTTAGTCACATCCCGCAACCAGGACTCCCAACCAATTCCAACATCCTTTCTCTAATGAGAGTTCCAGTCAATTTCAACATGCTCATGTGGTCGGGGTTTCTTTGGAGTCTCCTTTTCTAGCCTCAGTCCAATAAAGTTCGTATAACGGGAGTAATTATCAGGCCCAACCTCATTCAAGCAGGAATCATAAGAGCATCAGTGACACCAATTATTACGAAAGGGGGGCAGCTTCGGCCTGGCAAGGGGCATGATCTCCCTCATCTTGTCCCTCCGAAATTGAACAACTCCAAGAGCAAATGCAAGAGATGAAGAAGAAGCTGCAGAAGCAGAAGGGAGTGGATCTTCCATCCACTAAGTTTAGGGGCCTCTACCCCTTTTCCTATGCAAAGGTACCTCATGGCTTTAAGATACCAAAATTTAAAAGATATTATGGTATAGGGTGTCTTGTAGATCACCTAAGAACATTCTATGGTGAGTTAGATGTTGTGGCAGGCAATGACTGAGCGTTGATCCATCTATTTCAGAAGTCCCTGAAAGGCGACGCGTTAGATTGCTTCACGTCACTGGACTACCATCGAATCAAAACCTAAGAACATCTTTCTCAAGTATTTGTCAACTGCTTCGTGTAGAATCTTAACTTAGCACCGAGAAGGGCGAATCTTGTTACCGTGAGACAGAGAAATAATGAGTCATTATCAACTTACGTTGGATGGTGGCGGGCCATAGATGCTAGAATGAAGACACCCATTGACGACAAGGAGAAAATCCCCTTGATTGTCCACTTTGCAAACCCGAGTATCTTTGGATACCTTGTCTCTCGTCCATATGCAAACTTCACCCAACTCATCCACAATGGGAACAAGTCGAAACTAAAATAAGGGCTAGGATGATCTCCCCTTAGTGGCCTCATCAGGCCTCTCTGGTACAACCGATAGTGGAAGGTGAGCCTACCGGATACGAGAACAATAATGATAGTGTTCCCCTCCCCCATCCAATGGAAGAAGATGATCTTGTCGCCTCTACCTAAGGTGCACTGTTCCTTCCTCAACATGGAAAGGCACATCGCAACAACAGCCGAGATGGAACCCACAGTTCCCCAATCAAGTTTGGCAAGGGGCAACCCCAACCAGTCCAATTTCAGAACCCCTCATCCCTATAAGGGGCATCTCCGTCGGTCTAGTCTCCGTAATGTAAGGGGCACCTCTTGCCTATCCATCTTTCATCAGCTAAGAAGAGCCTCCTTTCCAGTTTATTCATGCCATCAACTCTCGTTCGGAGTTCGAGCCTCTCATCATGCAAGGGGCACCCCCAGCTATTTCAATCCTAAAGCCTCTCATCCTACAAGGGGCACCCCCAGCTATTTCAATCCTAGAGCCTATCATCATGCAAGGGGCATCTCCAATCGGTATGATCTTTACACTCCTAAATATACAAGGGACACTTCCAGTCGATTCATTCTTCACGTCATTGCCCAATCAGGGGCATAACCTACCCACTCCAACCAACTAGGAGCATAACCTGCCAATTCCAATCAACCAAGGGGATGACCTCCTCGTCGCAGCATCACTAAGCCAGGGGCACAACCTTCCCACTCCAGCCAACCAGGGACACAACCTACCCATCTCTCCAACAAGCAACCAAGGGTACCAACTTTCCCACAACACTTGCTTATTCGGCACCTACTCCAGCCATCCTCCAAGAAGAAAACCCTTCCTTGGACAGCATGCCACATGCTACTATGGTGAATGACGTGAATGGATGTTTTCTTGACAAAGCAGATGCTGAAGCCCTAAGCCTCTTGTCAATATCCTATGCATAACTCTAAAATATGATGCTAATGATTTTTTTAAGCGATCAGTTGGAATGAGTGGTGTTGGAAAAAAAACTCAAAGAAGTCGATCTTCTTATCTTCTCCTCCCTTTTATTGCCATAGTAGACCTCAGTACAGGTTTTGCTCAAGAAGTTACTGAAGGACTTCTGCATGGCATCTTCGAGTTTGCTCAACCTATGCAAATGAATATTGACCCACATGTATGGATAGATGATCAAGAACACCATATCTAGCACAGGTGTTACCTATAAGACTTTATATATTATATACTGCATTTATTCTTTATATAAAAGATCCCTTTATAATCGTATGCCATTTTCTTTTTCTCTGGTCGATAATATGATAGAACATCTACCCCGTTTATTGGAAGAAGATATTCGACATTGACAATGGAGCTGTATGACAAGGATTACTTATATGATTGTTTGTTTAGAACTTGTATTATAGATTTTTAGTATAGAACTTTTATTATAGATAGTTGGTTTTCAACTTGTATATGGAATCCTTGTTTTAAGGAAGTTGAGGATATTTAATGTAATTTGACTGATATTTGTAGATATTTAATATTTTATGTTTATATGGGTGTTTTTTGGATATTCGATGAATGGATGTGGATATTAGAGTGTGAATGGTTGTGGATATTGGAGTGCATTTTCAGGTTTTACAAGTGCAGTGGGCATAGGCATAGCCCTAAGCCTCCTGTTTTTGAATTATTTTCTTCTGTAAAAGTCGAAGGCCGTCGGAAGTTCTCTAGAAATATAAACGTCGGTCCTAAGCCGCCAGAATTTTATCTAAAATGGTGGCCTTGGACCACTGACAATATATATGGCGGTCCAAGGCTGTCGCAATTTCCTTCAGAACGATGGCCTAAAAGCTGACAACTTATCCTTTCACCCATAATGGATGACCTAACCCGTCGATTACTGGTAGGCTTGAATTTTTTTTCATGACTCATGTATTCGGCAACCATTTCTATGCTACCAAATTTTTTTTAGGGGTTTATGACCACCAAAAATTGAATTCAACGCTAAAACTTTTTTGTGCTGATTTTTGGCGTTAGAGGCTACCAAATTTGAGATAAAATGATGGCCCAGGACTGCTGAATTATGAATTTCTTCAAAATTATGAATTTCCTCGATCAATAACTTCGATCGATCGACATCGATCGATGTACTGTTGATCAAATCAATATTTTTATCGATTGATTGAAAATTCCTGATTTCTTCTGTACTTTAACTTTTAAATCTTTAAATCCTCCATTCATGCTTTCTTCTGAGCTTTAAAGTCTTCATTAACACTCTAATCTTCAATAGACCTTCAATTCTTGCATACATATAGATAATTCATCTAATAAGCACACTTTATCAATAATTTACATGGAAAATGATGCGAAATTGACGTTAATCATACAATATTTAGCTGTTATCACCATGTAATAATGGTAAAGCAACTGTTTGGCTAACAGGATTACTAGAGTCGACTGGGGTGTGACTTCCATCAGGGTGGCAATGTTGTAGGGCAAGATCATGTTTCCACTAGTTATAATTGTGGCCATCTTATTCTTCCTCTGCTACCGGCGAAGGCGGTAGAGGATGGCCTAGTGGCTCTCTTTGGATGGCTCTATTTGGGAGCTTAGCAGGCTGTTCTCTGTCATGTCCACCGAGATGGAGAATGGGAGAACGTCTATCAATAGCTTCAAGTCTTCGGAGATAAATCTCTGTGTTTCTCTCGCTTATCTTAGATCATGACCAAGCATCCCTAGTGATATGTTGTAAACACTTCATGAACACTCAAATAGGGACATAGAGAGTTATCTCCGATGACTGAAATGGGGCATTTATACCCAAGTAGATGGATGAACCCAATGGGAGAAGGAATTAATGAAACAGATAGAGGTTGAATGCTGTAGATTCTCTTTTATGAAATTTCCATCAACTATAGCAAAACCCCCCCATCTCTCATCTAAATAGAGAAATGGAGCAACGACTAGTAAATGACTAGTTTCGATCGATCGATCGATCAATTGAAAGTAAATTCAATTTTAGGCAAAAAGCTTGTTAAATGTTTTTTAGCACCTCCGATAGATCGAGATGGTCCTTTGATCGATCGAGTAACCATCTTAATCGATCGAATAAATTCAATTTTTTGATAGAAAGCTTGCTAGATGTTTTTGGGTACATTCGATCGCATCGTGTAGGATCCTTCGATCAATTGCGACAGATCGATAGTCGCTTGATGGGATGGAGGACCCATTGAATTTGTGCATTGGTGTTTTCTTTCTTCTCAACTACTTTGCACAAGGTTTAGCCCAGTCTAACCTGATCTATTTGACTCTATGGGTATGGTATGATGACATACGGTTTTTGTATTTAGAACAAGTCACCTAATGGGTTTGGTTATGAGATTTACAAGGGTTCTAAGGTCTTGAGGTTTTAAAATACCAATGCACCACTACATATACTTATTTTTTCAAGCCTTGATCACTACAAGTCTTCGAGTCTTTAATGTTTTTAGCTACCAATAGGGCTTATCCTACTCTATGACCCACAGAGTGTCAGAATTGACAAACATATGCACTTACATTGTTAAACGGTCCAGACAAAACCTCCTCCTTTGCTTGATCACCCATACGGTGATGGTGTTGGACGGATTTGACCCCTGACACTGATATTGTTGCGCAGCACGCCAACAATGCCGGTGAACCGAGATCCAATCTCCGGTCTCACCCACAAACGATTAACAGGAAGAAATAATAACTAAAAGTATAATCTAAGCAAACCAACAATCCACAAGATAAATTTTACATGGAAAAACCCCAAAAAGGGTAAAAAACAACGGTGTAAACTTCCACTATGAAGAAGACAAAGTTACAAGCAATACACTTACCTTCTCCAATGCTCCCATGCATAAAAATGGCCCTTTTTGCTAACTTCTCACATCTTTCTTACCTTGGACGTATAGAAACCCTAATCCCATAGCCTAATCCCAAGTTACAACCCTTTTTTATAGTAAAACAAGGAAATATAACCCAAAATAGGAAAGCCCGCAAAACAGGTCGCGGCCGGTCAGGCTTGGTCGGGCGCCCGCCCAATGTAGAAATCCTCCAGTGAGCTATGGGTGAAATTACCCGAATATCGGGAACCCGATCCACTTGATCGTTGGGCGCCCAACTCTTTACAGAATAGTCTACAGACCTCCTGTCTCTCATACGTGAATATCGAACGCCTGGTCCAAAGACCGTCCAGTCGCTCGACCATCCCTTGGTGTGATTGGCTCCACACCTTAACAATCTCCCACTTGGAGACATATCACCACATAATCCTTCATTTTCTATATTTGGAGTGCACCACCTCCCTATCTTTAAGCCAGAAGACCAATCAAAGCTGAACAAAGCTTCAGCTTCTCTCATGTGACCGCCTTGGTCAACATATCCGTAGGGTTCTCACTTGTATGGATCTTCTCTAGAGCAATCGATCCATTTTCCAGTAACGAACGTGTGAAGTGATATCTGATGTTAATATGCTTGGTCTTTGAATGAAAGGCTGAATTCTTAGCTAAGTGTATTGCACTCTAACTGTCACTGTACAACTTGCAATCTGCTTGCTTCTTCCCCAAGTCTTCCATAAAACCTTGCATCCACACCATCTCCTTGCACACTTCTGTAGCTGCAACATATTATGCTTCCATTGTACTGATAGATACTATCTTCTATAACTGAGAGACCCAACTGACTGCAACACTACCCAGGGTAAAGACATACCCTGTTGTGCTCCTTTTGTTATCAATATCCCCTGCCAAGTCTGAATTGACGTAGCCCTATAGATCGATTTTCGATCCTCCATAACACAACCCTACATCCACAGTACCTACCAGGTATCTGAGGATCCACTTCATAGCTTTCCAATGTTCCTTCCCGGGGTTGTTCATGAACCTGCTAACAACTCTCATTGCTTGAGCAATATCTGGCCTCGTACTAACCATAACATACATGAGGCTCCCTCTAGCTGACGCGTATGAGACTTTAGCCATGAAGTCTCGTTCCTCTTGCGTCTTAGCTCCTTGCTCCTTAAAAAGCTTAAAGTGGTTGGCTAATGGAGTGCTAATCGACTTAACACCTCCCATACTGAATCGATCAAGTACCTTGGCTATATACTCTACCTGTGACAAAACTAACTTCTTGTCTTTCACTTGTCACGCTTTAACCTCATGCCTAGGATTTATTTTGCAGCTCTTAAATCCTTCATGGAAAATTTTCTAGACAATTGTCTTTTGAGATCTGAGATGTCCTTCATGCTTGATCCAGCTACAAGCATATCATCAACGTACAGAAGAAGGATGGTGTACAACGTATCAAACTGCTTCAAGTAGCAACAATGGTCTGCATGACATCTCCTGTACCCGTTTCCTGTCATGAAACTGTCGAACTTTTTGTACCACTGCCTCGGGGCTTGCTTCAGGCCATATAGACTCTTTTTCAGTCTACACACCTTATTCTCATTTCCTGGTGCCACATATCCTGTCGACTGATGCATATATATCTCTTCTTCAAGGTTCCCATGAAGAAAGGATGTCTTAACATCTAGCTGCTCTAGATATAAGTCATCTGTAGCCACTATACTCAAGACCATGCGAATCATAGACATCTTCACCACTGGTGAAAATATTTCAGTGAAGTCGATACCTACCTTTTGTTGGAACCCTTTCACAATAAGTCTAGCCTTATACAGTTTCGAACCATCATGCTCCTCCTTCAGTCTGTAAATCCACTTGTTATGAAGAGCTTTCTTACCCTTAGGTGGAATGACTAGCTCCCACGTATGATTGGAATCAAGAGAGTCCATCTCATTATCCATGGCCTGCTCCCACTTAATCTGTGTATCTAATTGTAATGCCTCTTCAAAATACTCTGGTTCACCATTATCTATTAACAGTAGATAATGTAAGGATGGTGAGTATCGGACCTTGGGTCAACTCTTCCGAGTAGACCTCCTCACAACCGGTGTCTGCGGCTCTGCCTTATCATGCTCCTGTGCATGCTCGTCTTGTGGCATTGTGACACCTGTGTCCGGTAACTCTTCTAACTCTACGAATTCCTTCTTATCAGCCTTATTCTATTTTCTCTGCAAACTGTCTTTATGCATCACTTTTTCATTGAAGATTACGTCCTTGCTTCTGATAATGTTTCAGTTCTCTATGTCTTAAAATCGGTAGCCTATAAACGTGGACCTCCTGAACTTCGCATTGAGCTTATTTCTATGCTCTGCATCAATGTGAACATATGAAGTGTAACCAAACACTTTTAGATGTGTAAGGTTCACTTCTTTCCCAGTTCACGTTTCTTCTGGTAACTCATCATCCAATGGTGTTGAGGGCTTCTATTGATGAGATATACGGCAGTATTCACAACATCTACCTAAAAGGTCTTGAAAAACCCTGCATGCAGCCTCATGCTCCTGGAACGCTTAAGGATAGTCATGTTAATGCACTCAGCCACACCGTTCTGCAGCGGTGTCCCTGGAATCATTTTCTGATGTTTGATCCCATTTGCTGCACAATACTCCTCAAACCTTTTATCATAGTATTCTCCCCCATTATCAGATCTGAGACACTTTACAGTTTTACCTGTTTCATTTTCTACCAGTACTTTCCACTTCTTAAATACATCAAATACATCAGATTTGTGCTTTAAGAAATAAACCCACAATTTTTTACTAGCATCATCAATATAAGAAATAAAGTAATGTAAACCACCAAGAGATGACACCTGTGCCGGTCCCCACACATTAGTGTGTACAAGCTCCAACAGATGCATCTTTGGAGCTCGTCCTGTTTTCTTGAAGCTGATTCTCTTCTGCTTGCCATACACACAATCCTTGCAAAATTTCAGATCGATTGCCTTCAACCCTAGTAACTTTTCCTTTGATAATAGCACTTTCATCCCTTTCTCACTCATATGTCCCAACCTCTGATGCCATAACTGCCCGTTCACTCCAGTTGATGCGACTGCGAGTGAACTATATGATCCGGAAGTCACGTACAAAGTACCTTCTTTCTTGCCTCGAGATATCACCAAGGCACCTTTTGTGACCTTCCAGGAATCACTAGTGAATGTCGTCACATATCCGGTATCGGCTAACTGCCACAATGAGATCAAGTTCCGTCTCAAACTCGGTACATGTCTGACATCCTTCAACTTTAAGATCGTTCCATCTTTCTGACTTAAGTGAACATCTCCCTTGCAAACAATATTGCATGACTCATCATCACCCAGGTGGACTCTCCCAAAGTCACCTGACACATAATCATGAAGAACTTCCTTTGACGAAGTGGCATGAAACGAAGCACCCGAGTTTACAACCCAAGACTCATCTGCACATCAATAGACAAGATCAATGCCTCTGTGTCACTCTCCTCATATAGATTCACTGAATCCTTCCCACATTAAAAGCTTCCCACTTGTTTCTTAAGGGCCCTGCAATCACGCTACATGTGCCCCTTCTTCCCGCAATGCCAACCTCCGCCCTTGTATTTCGGTCCTTTGAACTTATTCCTCGACTTAGAACACCCGTGTTTATTGCTTCCTGTTCGCTTCCCCAAGTGTAGGGTTGCAATGTAGTAATAAACTCGGTAAGACCGAGGTCGATCCACAAGGACTTATGTAGGATTTCACAAATTCATCCAAAAGTGTCTATTGAAAGTTAATAACCAGATTTTTGTATAATTTTGATGTGAGTAACAAAATTGAATTAAATTGAAAGTAACTAATTATAGGAAGGCACTAGGGGTTCAAGGATCCACTTGTAGCAATCCTTGATGTTTAATCCGCTGTGGTTTTTTATTCTCTCAACTAGAATCGACATTAAGGTCTATCTAGTCGGATGATAGAGCTGTTAAACCAAACAATCTGTCATATGTAGGTCAATGCATAAGATTCACTCAATGTAGGCTGAGCTGAGCATGCTCAATTGCATAGGTCATTCCCGTTTCCTACAATCACAAAACATGCATTAGATTAGTCTATACACCATGCAAAACTCGCACAATGAGTGATGAATTGGGGTTAGAATATGCACAATTAAGAACTCAACACATCCCCCAACCAGCATTTTGCTAGTCCCGAGCAAAACATGCGTGAAACCAATTCCATTCTTCAAAAACTCAACTCTCCCTTAGAAACCATCCTTCTATAAGTGTAAGAGTTAGAAATATTAGGCGACAAAAGTTGAAATCGAAAACCCTCAAGACATGATAAGCATTCATATGAAATTCCCGCTGATTGGTTGATAAATAGAAGAACTTGAACAAATTCAATCTAGTGTGGATAGTGAAACTTCATCTCATGAGTCTCTAGGATTATCTTCTTCATAGATCAACCAGACTATAGATCTCAAGGTATATAGAGCCACATCAAGCCAATGACAGGAATTTGCCTTACCGTCCTTTCGACGACTTTCACACTACGTCCCATTTTCGGCTTTGGTTACGGGTAAACCATCCCCCGGTTGGTAGTAGGTAGCCCTAATCTGAATTTTCCACCTTTTTTCCATCATTCCCAATTTCATCCTTCCTTTTTCTTTTTCTTTTAATTTAGATAGGATTTTTAGAAATCCATATCTTTCGTTGTTTTCCCATGGACAAGGATGGACAAAGTACCCCGGCCTGATTTCTCAACACCTTAATTCAAAGTCTAGCCATCCATAAATCACATAATCCCTTCAACCCATGAAAATCATGTAATGTGGACTAGGTGTAAAAGTGTTCAGATTTTCTATCAATCACAGAAATAGGGGAATTCACATATAAGACCATTATGCTATGAGAGATTCCAGACATACAGCCCCATACACTTCATATCTCCTTCTCTTATGCTCATATCATCTTGAATGCATAGAACCAATGTTTTCCAAAAGAGTGTCGAATTTTTTTGAAAAATTGAAAAATTTACACATAATTGCTTGAAATGTTACAAAACGCTGGATTCATCCAAGTGATCCTACACCCTCCAACCAAATCTTGCATTGTCCTCAATGTAAAAGATGTGCAATGAGCAAAACATGAGAGCAATTTGAAAAATAAAAGGGAGTGAGGAATGATAGTACCTGAGAGAGTGAAAAGTGGAATTCTTCCTCCTTCTAACAAACCTATGAAAAAGAAAACAAAAGCAGCAAAGTCCTAATCCTAACTACTCTATACCTCCATCAGACTAGGAGATCAATCATCTTGATACACAGGATCATTCAGAGGTATGGACATACCTTCTGAAGAAAATTTCTCGAAGAACGGCTTTAATTGCTGCCCATTCGCCTTAAAAATGTTACCGTTCCTCGGGTTTAACAGCTCGACAGTCCCATATGGATAGACAGTTTGTACAATGTAGGGACCGGTCCATCGAGATCTCAATTTTTTCGGAAATAGATGTAAGCGAGAATTATACATGAGGACTTTTTGATTGATCGTGAATGTCTTGCGAAGAATATTTTTATCATGGAATATCTTCGTATTGTCCTTGTAAATTCTCGCATTCTCATATGCATCGTTCCGAATTTCTGCAAGTTCATTCAGTTGTAGTTTGCGCAACGAGCTTGCCTTGTCAGAATCAAAATTCATCTTCTTAATTGCCCAATATGCCCTATGTTCCAACTCCACAGGCAAGTGACAAGCCTTCCCGTAGACAAGTCTATAGGGAGACATTCCAATAGGGGTTTTGAAAGCAGTACGGTAAGCCCAAAGCGCATCGGTAAGCCAAAGTGACCAATCCTTGCGATCGGGGTTCACCGTTTTCTCTAAAATGTGTTTAATCTCCCTATTGGATATCTCAGCTTGTCCACTAGTTTGTGGGTGATAGGGAGTGCTCACTTTGTGTGTTACGCCATATTTCTTCATTAAGGTTTTAAAAGGGCGATTGCAAAAGTGAGACCTTCCATCACTTATGATGACTCGAGGCGTTCCAAACCGGGAAAGAATATTTTCTTTTAAAAAGCGAATGATCGTTTTATGGTCATTATTCCGGCAAGGGATGGCCTCAACCCATTTGGAAACATAATCAACAGCAAGCAAGATGTATAGGTTTCTAAAAGAAGATGGGAATGGGCCCATGAAATCGATGCCCCAACAATAAAAAATTTCGATTATTAAGATGGGATTGAGTGGCATCATATTTCTACGGGAGATTCCTCCTAATTTCTGACAAGGTTCACATGCTTTGCAAAACTCATGTGTGTCTTTGAACAAGGTGGGCCAATAAAACCCACATTGCAGAATTTTCGCTGTGGTCTTTTTAGCCGAAAAGTGGCCACCACATGCCTGAGAATGACAGAAGGAGATGATACTTTGTTGTTCCTCATCCGGCACACATCTCCTTATGATTTGATCGGGACAATAATTGAATAAGTACGGGTCGTCCCATAGGAATTTCCACACCTCTGTGAATAATTTATCCTTATCTTGCTTTTTCCAATGTGTAGGAGTTGTACCTGTAGCAAGATAGTTAGCAATGTCCGCATACCATGGTAATTGGGAAAAAGCAAGAAGTTGTTCATCAGGGAACATGTCATTGATTGCAGTCATTTCAGGGGAATCTGTGAGGACAAGTCTAGAGAGATGGTCAGCTACTACATTCTCTACTCCTTTCTTATCACGTATTTCTATGTCGAATTCCTGGAGTAGAAGGATCCATCTTAACAACCGTGGTTTAGCATCCTTCTTAGAAAGAAGATACTTAAGCGCGGCATGGTCAGTGAATATAATGATCTTGGATCCAATCAAGTAGGACCTAAACTTGTCCAAGGCAAAAACTATGGCTAAAAGTTCTTTTTCAGTAGTGGTGTAGTTTGCTTGGGCTGAGTTTAGGGTTCTACTTGCATAGTAGATGACACATGGCTTTTTCTCTTTTCTTTGGCCTAACACGGCCCCAATAGCATAGTCACTAGCATCGCAAATAATCTCAAAAGGAATGTTCCAATCAGGTGGTTGCATTATGGGAGCACATGTCAACATGCCTTTAAGGGTGGTAAAGGCCTTTTGACATTCTTCATTCCACTCGAATGAATTTTCCTTTTGAAGTAGGTTACATAAAGGGCGAGAGAGTGAACTGAAGTCCTTTATGAACCTTCTGTAAAATCCTACATGTCCTAAAAAGGACCGTACATCTCGTATGCTCTTGGGTGGTGGAAGGTTAGAGATAAGATCAATTTTCACTTTGTCCACCTCGATTCCATTTTGTGAAACAATGTGACCAAGTACAATTCCCTTTTGAACCATGAAGTGACACTTCTCCCAATTGAGCACAAGGTTCTTCTCTTCACATCTTTTCAGCACAGATTTCAAGTGCTCAAGGCACTCATCAAAGCTACAACAAAATATGGAAAAATCATCCATGAAGACTTCGAGAATGGTCCCCACCATATCAGAAAAAATACTCATCATACAATGCTGGAAGGTGGCAGGGGCATTACATAGTCCAAATGGCATCCGTCGGTAGGCGAAAGTGCTGAATGGACATGTGAATGTAGTCTTTTCTTGGTCTTCACGGGCAATTTCTATTTGGTTGTACCCTGAATAGCCATCAAGGAAGCAAAAGTGGGAATGACCCGCCAATCGTTCTAAAATTTGATCAACAAATGGTAGGGGGAAGTGGTCTTTCCTCGTGACAGTGTTTAGCTTCCTGTAGTCAATGCACATTCTCCAACCGGTAATGACTCACTACCAAAAAAATGACTTTTCCCGACGGCCCCGCCTTTTTTTTCCGACGGCTCTGAGCCTTCGGAATTTCCGACGGTCTAAAACCGTCGGCTAATGTCTATCGGCCGTCGGAAAAAACTACCCAAAAAATACCTTTCCCGACGGTCCCGCCCTTTTTTTCCGACGGCTTTTAGCCGTCGGAATCTCCAACGGTCTGGAACCGCCGGAAAACGAAAATATGCTTATTTTCATAATTTAATGAAACAAACCCACCTTGTTATCCTTACATTGGGGCCCACCTACATGATTTAATGTATATCCATGCCGCCCATCAATTTTAAAAACTCATTTTAGAGTTTTACCCCAAAGAAGGAGGCAGGTCAAAAGCTCAAGTGGACCACACCATATGGAGCCATATCCAAGTCGTCAATTGTTGATTTTAGTGTTGCTCACTTGGACCTTCAATCTGCCTCATTTTTTGGACCATGCCCTAAAATGATATGTAAAAAGGGTTGGACAGCATGGATGAATCACATACAACACCATGGACCCCATGATCCCCTATTTGGATCGTCTGTTTCTAGTACCCCAATCATCACTCGAATTGGGGTGCGAATTAGCTTGGTGTTATACCCATATATGCATGTAACATATTAGTGGATGTTACCCCTACCATGGGGCCCACATTGATGTTTTTTTATATATCCACACCGTCCATCCGTTTTCTTTAGACCATTTTAAGATGTGATGGCCAAAATTATAGAGAGATTAATCTGAAGTGGATCAGTACCACATGAAATGTTGATTCGAGTGCCTCACCATTAAAATTTCCAAAGGCTGGCCTATTATAACATTTCCTTGAATGTTTATTTGTAATCCAACCTATTGATAAATGTCAAGAAGATCTGTATGAAGGAAAATTAGAAAGATAATATTGATCCAAAGCTTTTGTGGCCCACAACAATGTTTTTAATGGTGATTCATCACTCTTTCTAGTGGTATGGTCCACCTGAGATTTGGATCTTCTTATAATTTTGGATCGATTCCTAAAATGAGATGAAAAAATAGATGGATGGAATGGATATACAGAAAAAAATCAAGGTAGGCCGCACACGGTAAAGGTAACACCTACTAAGTTGTTATCTTCTAATTCAACTACAACAAATTGTAGGTGTTAACGGCATGCGGTAAAAGAACACCATCAATTACCTATTTTTATGGCGTGCACAATCTAGCATTGTTAAAGATCCACTTTATAATGGCATTTACTAAATGAACGCCGTTAAAACACATTGTTGAATATCTTATACGATGATTAATTTGTATATCGTCTTCGACCTTGCCACTACTGTAGCAGGTACTGATCGGTGCTTGTGGGGCCCTCCGTGATTTATGAGTTTTATCCATTAAACATTACAGGGCCCTAGGACGTTTTTAATGGACAGTGGACATACAATCACTATTGTTTTCCTGTGTTGTGGTCCACCTGAGATTTAGATATGGCTCATTTATAGGATGAAGTCTTGCTATAATTAATCTTGAGAAATGAATGAACAACATGGATAAATTAAACACAATAATCGTGGGGTCCATAGAGCCCGACCACTAGCACCTGATCACCAATGTCAATAGCGAAACTGTTGGGAACCGAGGGGCCTATTGTGATGTTTGTGAAAATCCACCATGTCCATCTGTTTTGTGAGCCCATTTTAGGACATGCATGAGACAAAAAAAAGAGCTGGGATCCAAAAGTCGTGTGGGTTGAAGACATAAGGATTGAATGACCATGGTTTAAATATTTGTGGGATCATAAAAGTTTTTAATCAAGCTAATATAAATTAATATAATTTGTTTTTTCATGTTCATCCCAGGAGGACTGAGATGTTGCGAACGGTATGGAATATTAATTGTAATGGTAGATCTAAATGTCAACTGGACCAGCACAAGAAACAATGTAATTGAATGCCCACCGTTAAGCTTCTTTGGAGGCCATGAAAGTTTTAGATCAAGTTGTTATTTGTTTTTTCCTTGCATCCATGTTTGTATGACCTAATCAAGAGGTTGGATGTCAATAAACATTGGTGGACATTCAATCACTACTATTTTGTTATGGTGTGGTCCACCTGAGATTTAGATTTGCCTAATTTTTTAGATAAAGCCCTAAAATGATCAGTAGAAATTAATGGACAACATGGATAAAACACATACATCATGATGCGAAAAGCATCAAGGGCTTTTTTGTCTTTCCATAAGAAGATCCAATGCTCTCGGATGACTGTAAGTTGTACTGCTCCTAGTAGCTTACGGGCCCTTGATCAGTCAGATTGATTGATCTGGATCGTTCATTAAATGATCAAGGGCCCATTTCTTGTGTTATTACCATGTAAATTAAAATTACACCAACCAAATGATTCCAACGGACCGATCAACTGCCTTTAAAATGGGCAATTAGGATCATTCACAGAAAATTAAGGAGGTTCAATCAACAATTTAAACCCTTCATTTGTTGGGGCCAACCATGGATCGCTCTTAGTTCTCAATAGCTCCTTTAAGAAGAGAATCCTGACCATCAGTCCATGGCTTATGAAATGGATGGCTAGCTATTCCTATAGATTAGAGCATCTGATCAGTACTGTGAGTTAACACATTGGACCACACCACAGAAGAAAGGTGTTGATTGAAGGTCCACCATTAAAAACTTCCCAGGGCCCACCGTGATGTTTATTTGCCATCCAACCTGTTGATAAGGTTACACAGACCTTGATGAAGTGAAAACACAAATTAATATCAGCTTGATCCAAAACTACTGTAGCCTCCAAGAAGTTTTCAATGGTGAGGATTCAATTCCCAATTTTTCCTGTGGTGTGGTCCACCTGAGATTTGGATCTGCCTCATTTTTTGGCCTGTGCACTAAAATGAGGTGGAAAAATGGATGGACAGCGTGGATAAAACACATACATCATGGTGGAGCCCACACAGCTTTGACACAAGCCACCTGGCTGGTGTGGGGTCACTAGTCAATCCACGTCCGCTGGACATTATGAACGGTATGGATGGCATATGATCCTGTTCGTTTTTTGTCTCAACACCTAAAATGAGCTCAGAAAATAGTTGGACGGCGTAGATTTCTCATAAACATCATGGTGGGCCTCACCCACATTCCGAGCACAGAGAGCATACAAGCTATTTTCACGCGCCCATAGAGTTTTTTGGTTTTTTCCAAAACTCATCTCCCGCCTCTCCCTCTGCCTCTCCCTCTCTGAAAAGGGGTTTTTTTTTCCCAAACCCATCTCCCGCCTCTCCCTCCCTTTCTCCCTGTCCGATCTCCATCCCTCTCCCTCTCTCTGTCTCTCGTCACTGTCAAGGACGTACGCAACCCTCTCCGTCCCTCTCCTTGCACCGATCGGAAGAAACAGAGGGTTTCTTCAGCCGTTCCACTGCTGCCCCTTTATTTAGCGTCACAGGTATCTCTTTCTCCCTTAAACATCGAATAATCTTGCCCACAAAAACCGGATGGATGGCATGGATAAAATACTTTCATCACGGTGGGCCCCACAAAAACTTCACACCACGGCAAAGGGTGATGAGAGCCTCACTACGCAACCGCGATCCTCTCCCGGCTGTGTACAGCTCATCTACCAAAGACGTGGCATGCATGCGCATCAATCCGGACCGTCAGATGGCGGGTCCTCAATGTGGATGGTTCTAAATTAAAAAGAACACTGACAGCCGTTCAAACTTGAAAGGACTGGACAGACCGTTAAGATTATCCAATAATTGTGTTTTTCTGGTGGGTCCTGATTTTGGACGGTCCTGATGATGGCTACCCTGAAACGTTTTAGATTATTTTGTTTTCATTATGAAAATGATATCGACACCTGCCTTGATTGATAAATAAGCCCTTCATTTTCTTCATTTTCTACCTTCAATTGTTTGTTGTGAATGCTAAGTGTGCACAGCATGTGTTTGCTGAAATGTCTCTGTTTAACATATTTGCTTATGTTGCTGAATTTTTCTAAGTACTAGACTGTTGCAAGTAGGCCTGTTTGCCACCTTATGGTGGGCCTCATGATCTGTATCTAAGGATCTCACAATGGGATATGTCTATTCTACATGTTAGTGTATGGTATTGTCCTACTAATTCATTGGAAATAATCCTCATGTGTTTGTGAAGTGGAGCCAAAGTTGGGACAGACTCATTGCCAAAGACTGCAAGTCTGAATATTGTGTCTGGGACTTTGGGTCCCCGTGGTGAGCTCCATGTATGAGATATATTGGGGCTACTAAGATGAATTTCTAATCTACATAAGTGTGTAGATAAATGATACTTTAGTTGGACCAATGTGGGCCTTAGGTGATATTTCGTTTGACTCCAAATTGGGGCTAGGCCGAGTTGTGCAGAAATTTCAGATGGCTATGTTGGGCCATGTGCCACAAATTGTACACATGTAATCAGAGGGTCCTACCTTATGGAATTTTATGAACAAATATGGGAATACCAAGGACACTTGACGGTATGTCGAAATATGGCCTCATGTGTCTGTGGCAACCTCCCAAAGTTGGACAAAAACCATTCCTGCACAACATTTCTGCATAGTCCTTCAAGTGCCAGTGTTTGAGCTCTTGCCAAAATTTATAAACTCATCTTCAAGGGGCCATAGTTTCTGAGTTGTGAAGCCCATGCATGGGGCTGCCAGATGAGTAAATTCTTTTTTCAAATGTGAGCCCCACATGATCACAAGGTAGGCCACAAGACGGCCCAAAACCATTTATGTGTTATACCAAAACTTATGACTATTTGGGTAGAACTTGGCATGGACCCATTTCCATGGGCTCCACCTCTCATCCTAAGATATTTTATGGACTAATTAGGCCCTGGACATGGACGATTCACAGTGGTAGACTATTTCCTAGCGGGCCACCTTATGTGGACCTTACCCTTGCTCATGTGGCCTGTATTATATGTCTTCTGAACTTAATTTATACTCTGATGATGTGGGTCATGTGGTGGACATCTTCATTGTCCATTTATTTATCATAAGTTATTTGGGTCCTTGGGCCTATATAAATGAATTAAAAGTAAGGCCCAAGTCGGACAAATACCAAGAGAGATAGTTGGGAGTGAGAAGTCCACCATGGTGACTTTACTTGGACCCGTTGGGTAGGCCCATTTTATAGTGGGCAGCGTGTCTTGCATAGTACCATTAGTCAAGTAGACAACACCCAATGAGTCCATGTTGGATTATATGAGTTGTAGATTTGGGGCCTTTTATATGATTTACTTATGCATGTAACTAGTAGGCCCAAAATGATGTGGAATGTGTAATAATGTTGGCATCTTGATCCTATGTTTGAGATTGTGCATGGTTTTATTTAATGGTTAAGATGATGACAACGTTGATGATTGAATTGATGGTAGGTTGAATTTTTGGACAGTTTAAGGTTGAATAGATTGCAGTGTTAATGCACACGCTAGTTCCGTTTCATCTCTCCCTTTCTCTCCGAAGTATTCCCTACACTTGTTTTCGTCATCAAATATCCATACCTTTTGTGGATAGTTGACGTAAAATCAAATGCCTGATCAATATTTCTGGAGAGATAAGGGGATATGCAGTCGTAGAAGTTGGACTGATATTTGATTGTTATGGTTGTATACTTTCTATAGGTACACATCATAATTAAAGAGGTTGTATCCAATGGATAGGGAGTGGATTACTCTATGTTACCCAGACCCACGTTTTATGGATGGTATTTTAAGTTTTGTAACGTTCGCATCAGAACACCTTCCTGGTAGAGAAACCATTCATTGCCCATGCATCAAATGCAGATGTATACGTTTACCCTGCATAATTGACGATGTGAAGGTACATTTGATGAAATATGGATTTGATCCAACATATAAGGTGTGGAACATGCACGCTGAGCTTGCAACACCCAAGTATACCGAACGTGCTCCAATTTTCCACCAGTACCCGAGTGTGGCAAACTTAAACGACATTGTCAATGCGGTTGTTGAAGACCTTGGTGGTAATAACCTAGATGAAGTTGTTCAGGATGACCCTAATGTAGCCCCCGAAGTTGAAGACGAAGTTGAGGATCCAATGATGCAAACATTAACCTGTAAATCGCCATAATCTTACAGATTACATTTGCATGTGAGTATACTAATTCTAACTTATGCACATCCAAATGATATAAGCAAGAGATCACTATCACAGTGGAAACATTGTCGTCACTATTGATTTTATGCCGCCAAACTTACTCTAGCAATTGCTGCATGCACTAAGCAGGATGGACAATGTCACCGTCTAGGGTACCTCAGAAATTGACAACCTCCCAACTTCCTATTTTCAAACCAGTAGATGATAATATATAAAAATGCCACAAGTCTGATTAAGGGTGCATTTGGTTGCATCAATATCATTAAATTTCATGACATTTTGTACCAAATTAGACTGATTAATCCCGAAATTTCATGATATTTGGCACATCCAGTATAATAATGCTTTTCAGAAGCCTCCAAATTGAACCATGAGGACACGGTCTTGACGGGTCACACATAGATATCTTTGTGCCCCGGGCTGTGTGGGTTCAACAAAGATGTCTGTGACAAATCCACTCCATCCATCTGTTTTTAAAGACTATAATAGGACGTATTCTAAAAATCAGGTAGATCTAAAACTGTGGGCCGCAATAGGAAATCAATGGAAACAGCAACGTCTAACTCTGACAACTTCCCGGAGCTGACCATGGTGTTTATATCACATCCAAAGGAGCAGATACCACTCCTTTCATGAAGGTGATGTATTCTCTCTTCAGCTGCTCCGTTTCGAGCTCTCCTGGATCCATGCTCATGATATGTTTCACCATTAGATTGAACGTAAACTGCATAAATTTCTCGATTAAAATTTTTTTTCCTATCTAGATTAAAAATTATTGTATGAAATCTCTCTCTCTCTCTCTCTCTCTCTCTCTCTCTCTCTCTCTCTCACACACACACACACACACACACACACACACACACACACACACCTTCTTTGCCTCCTCCTGAGCTGAAATTGTCGAATTCTGTCTCCAAGATCCTAAAACCTGCAACGTATGCCACTCCACCTCTCGCAACAGATGAGTCCGGAGCCTTGCGTTGCTCATGAAATTGAGAGATATCATTCTCATGTCTCGATGCATGTCCCCGACCAAAACCAACATCGACCATTTTCCCAGAATCTCGCCAATACTTCTTGGGTAGCTGCACTCGAACAATCGCCCCTCATTCTGCAATATAAGCCGGTTCAGCCCAGCATCCGCTGAAACAATCGTTGGCTCGCCAAACAAATTCGACCGGTAGATCTTTCCAAACCTGTCAGATTCATACGAGATTTGAAATCCTTGCAAGAAAAGAGAACTTGGGTTTTTCATTTTATCTTTTGATCTATTATCTTCTTGGGTTTTTCGAGATTACCTCGATATATGCTGCTCCATGAATTCTCCCATGGAAATCGCCGGATGAGGTTTCAGATAAGCAATCATTTCGCTAAGGAAAGGCCAGCCGACGTTCCCTAGTGGGAGTTTGAGAGACATTCTCTTCTTTTTTCTGGAATTCCATACGAAGAAAGCTAGAATTGCTGAAGAGAGCAAAAGAAGAAGCTCTATTGAAGACATGGAAGCAGCGGAAACCAGAGAATTCTCCCTCTCTCCCTCTCTCTCTCTCTCCCTCCTTTCAAGCTTCTCTATTCAAAGGAATTTTCCAAATTTACTGCTGTTTAGAGTCCTTCAAAAGAGAAAAATTCAAGAAAGAGAGAGGAGATATTTGCAGACATGGTAGGCAATCTTTTTATAAGCCTGCTTTTTCCACTCTGTTTTGACTCGTAAAAAGTTTCTTGATATTGCTATATACTACCTGTGGAAAACTTTATTTCCTTCGAACAGAATGAGAAAAAGGGTTACTATTTAGGTTCTGAACCTGATGTGCTTTGTTGCAACTCAAAAGACCCCACTACTCATCCACAGTACACGTGGCTTGCGAGTCAGGTCGAATTGTGCATGGGCACTGTGTTTGGACCTGTAAAGTCTAGGGCTGTAAATGGGTCAGCGGACCCAATGGAGTACCCAAACCCAATCCATACAGATCTGACCCATACTCAACCCATTTGTTAATTTGTAAAGGTCTAGGTCCAAGAACAGACCAGCGACTAAACGGATCTGGTTTCCTTTATATTAGGCCTATCTTGACCTAACTCGAACCCATTTAGCAAGTGGGTGGGTTTGGTCTATGTTGCAAGGGATCCATCCAAGCTTGAACCCATTCAGACCCAATTAAAAACATGGTAAAAATGCTTGCATATTAGATCTAGATCTAGATCCATTAGACCCCATTTATAAATGGGTACGAGTGGATCTCCCTTTACCAGCCATATGATGGGGTTGACTCAAACCCGGCCCAAACCGGCCCATTTAATAAAAGAGTCTAAGTCTAAACTTTGAACACTGGGATTCATTTAGGAAATGTGTGGGTCTGATTTTGGCTAAACCCGGCCATTTACAAACCTTGGCATTCAATCCCCACTGTTTCTGTGGTATGGCCCACAATAGTCTTGGATTTACCTGATTTTTAGAATCCTGTCTTATTGTGATATTTAAATACAGATGGACGGAGAGGATTTGCAATGTACATCTCCACGGGCTACATAGAGTCCAGGTCCTTGCCCCAATTCCCTCCGTTCCTGACGGATAGTGAATTCCATGTGCACCCTACACAGACATATACCTGTGCCTGGGGCTTTATGGGTCCCATAGAGATGTACATGATAAATCCACTCTGTCCATCTGTTTTGGAAAACCACAGTAGGGTAGGATTCTAAAATAAAATCAGTAATGTTCAAAACTCAGGTGGGCTACTACAAACGATACAGATGGACAGAAGGTGTACAATCTAGACAACTGATCAGCGGCCCAAATCTGGGGTATGTTCCACAACAAAGGACCGGCAATGAGGGTCATAGCCAATTAACTTTTTCTCCTTTCTTTCCAATAGATACGGATCATTAACTCGAATGGAATTACAAGTCAATTTGACTGTGCATCCAAACACATTCCTGTGCATATGACGGTAATTAGCAACTTATATATGTACGAATTGTGTTTATGGTGACATGAACTGTAATTTCTGGTCATGCAACAACTTCACATCTTTCAATAACAGGGGTTTTGTCAAAACATGTAGAATGGTTAAATGCGTAAATGATTAGGAGACAGACATTTGGTTCATTTTTTTCTTTAATTCTACTATTACAGATGGATCACCTATTGGACAACTTGGGTGTGTAGTGACTTTGATCTTCATAGAAAATGGGCCGCCTTTTAAATGCATCCCTGATTAGCCAACCTCAATTGTTTCCTCACCTGTATATATTGTATTTGTATATACTAATTGCTGTGATGACTTTTGTTTTCCACCTATGTAACTACAATCCCTACTACAAATTGAGCTAAATTGGGCAGCATGGGACCCATTTCTAAATGTCTACATGGCCTATCTCAAATGGTGGGCCTCACTACGATACAGTAGCTACGAATGGACAATCAAAAGCCAAATTTGATTGCATATGTAGTGCTTGTTGCTTTCTTTCTTCTTTTTTTTCCTTTTTTCATGCAACTTATCAATGGCTCTCTTCTTGTACATGTGGCAAATTGCACAAGATCAGAGTCGTCAAGTCAGCCATCTTGGACAATTTTAATAAAATGTTCAACTTTTGGATAGTGTCCCACCTGAAGAACAGGTTGGATCACCGGATTGTTGCAATTTGCATCTTACTATTGTGTTGTAATGTCGTTAACACAGATTTGAGAATGATGTCTTTGAAATTCTCCTTAATATGGTTTTTTTTATTCAGATTAAGATTTGTTAATTATGATAGTTTGTGTCAATTGTGAAGCAGTGATGAAATCAAATATTCTCAACAGCAAAAGCATACAATTGTAAAATTTTAGAATTGATAACATTTGCTTGGTGGATTTCATTTGGAATTCTTATGGATGTAATATTAAGATTTGAAATTTTTATGCTTTTTATCAAATGCCTCGCAAGAAAAACATCTAACAACAGCATTAGTTTTGTTTTTGAGAGAGAGAGAGATTGAGAGAGAGAGAGAGAGAGAGAGAGAGAGAGAGAGAGGTTGCTCATCTTTGATATTCTAATGGATTTTGATGTTTCAAAATATTAATTGCTGTTTTTTTTTCTTCAACTAATGAGCTGAGAAACATGGCATACATCTGTAAGCTAGAGGCATGCATGTACTCAATCAAATAAGACTGAAGTGATCATTACTCGAGATAATGTGTTATACAAACTAGTTAAAACAAATAAAATTCCCATCACCCTTTGCAAAAGAGAAGAAGATTTGCTTTGTAATAATCATGTTCTTACTATGGCATATGAATTGCTTTACACCAAATGCTTGTGTCCCATTTCAGTAATTGTAAGATAGGTTTGACTGCAGTTATTTATATTGATGTGATGAGTCATTCTCATTCATGTAGACCTCTATAGCATTTACTAGCCTGGCGATTGCAGCTGTATCAACGCGTATTGTAAGTTACTTGATTTGTATCTCACTCATTGTCTTTTTACAACACTTTTGAGTTGTCACAAACAAGGCACTCTGCAATCTGCATACAGATGTGTAACATATTTAAAATATTAATTGCTTAAATGCTAATGGTTGGCCATGCTTAAATGCTATATCAACTCTTATGAAATTGCTTTAAGGAACTTTTCTAGGTGCACGTGTGGCCATCCTTAAATGCTAACGGTTTTTTTTCATATTCTAAAGCGACGCCGACGGTCATAAACCGTCGGAAATTCCGACGGTGTGGAACCGTCGGAATTTCCGACGGCTAATCACCGTCGACAGTTCCGACGGTGTGGAGCCGTCGGAATTTCCGAAGGTTTACGACCGTCGGAATTTTCGACGCCTAATCACCGTCGATAATTCCGACGGTGTGGAACCGTCGGAATTTCCGAAGGTTTACGACCGTCGGAATTTCCGACTGTCGAGCGACGGCTCATCGCCGTCGGAAATTCCGACGGCCGACCGACGACATATAGCCGTCGGAAATTCCGACGGCCCATAACCGTCGGAAAGCAATTGTGACGTCCCCTTTCCCGACGGTCCATCCGACGGCCAAAAGCCGTCGGGAAAGCCATTTGCCGACGGCTTTCGACCGTCGAGAAAAGTCATTTTTCTGGTAGTGACTAGTTGGCACGAGTTCATTATTGGCATTGGCTACGATGGTTATTCCAAATTTCTTAGGCACCACTTAAGTTGGGCTCACCCATTGGTTATCGGATATTGGGTAAATAATACCCACATCCAATAGTTTTACTACTTTGGCCTTAACCACATCCTTCATGATTGGATTTAGTCGTCTTTGTGGTTGCCTAGATGTTTTCGCATTCTCCTCAAGGTGTATGCGATGAGTACAAATCAGTGGGTCTATGCCTTTGAGATCCGCAATTAACCATCCAATGGCACTCTTGTGCTCTAATAGAGTGGCTATTAGCCTAATCTCTTGTTCCTCATCCAAGTGGGAAGAAATCACCACTGGATATGTCTCATCTCGACCTAAATAAACATATTTCAGCTCACTTAGTAATGGTTTTAGGTCGAGTGTTAGTGCCTTGATGTTGGATGAAAGGGCCTTCTTCTCGTTTATAGGCAAAGGCTCAAATAGGGCCCTCCATCTTTTATTATCAAGCACTGGCATCATCTCTAGTATGGCATCCATTTCTTATATTGTGTCATCATTTATCTCATGAGAATGGGCCACACATGCCTCCAAAGGGTCGGAAGATAGTGATAAGGGAACTGTATCCTCCACGAATGATTCAATCATGTTTAATTCGTGGACATCATCATCAACCTCCCGTGGTTGTTTGCATAAATTAAATATGTTAAGCTCAAGGGTCATATTTCCAAAGGACATTTGTACAAGTCCGTTTCTACAATTGATAATGGCATTTGAAGTAGCTAGAAACGGTCGTCCAAGTATGACGGGAATTTGAGCACCGGTGCCTATCACGGGATGTGTATCCAAGACAATAAAGTCTATTGGGTAGTAGAATTTATCAACTTAGACTAGAACATCCTCTATCATTCCTCTTGGTATACGGATGAATCTATCAGCAAGTTGGAGTGTGGTTTTGTTGGGTTTCAATTCACCTAACCCAAATTGTTCGTAGACCGAGTATGGAATGAGATTTACACTTGCCCCCAAGTCGAGTAGGGCTTGTTTGATTCGGTAGTCTCCTATGATGCATGAGATAGTTGGACTACCCGGATCCTTGTATTTTTGGGGCACCTCTTGTTTGATGATGGCACTCAAATTCTCAGTCAAAAGAACTTTGTTGTGAACGTTGTGTTTCCTTTTGACTGTACACAATTCCTTTAGAAATTTGGTATAAGATGGTATTTATTGCATCCAACAACGAAATGTTGATCTTCACCTACTTGAATACTTCTAAAATTTCCAAATTTTTATCTAAAGGTTTAGGTGAAATCAACCTTTGTGGAAACGGAGCAACTGGCTTGTATTACCTTTCCAGTTCTTTGTCTTGTGTGGTATTGTTCGAGCTATCATCCTCTTTAGAAATTTTCGGATCCTTAGGCTTTGGGGTCTTCACCGGATTAGATTTGTCAATTTCTTTCCCACTTCTCAAAGTGGTGATAGCTTGAACATGTTCCGTGTGGTGTGAGGATGAGCTTGCATCTTGTATCTCAAACTGGGTTCTTGGGTTAGGAAGAGGTTGGGCAGGAAGTTTGCCCTTCTCTCTAACACTAAGATGAGATTCAACTCTAGCCAGTGATGTTTTTAATTCATTGATGGCTTGAGTTGAATTTTGATTGAATTTCAATTGCTCTTGCATGAACCCATCTATTTTTAGAGAATTTGTCTTGTTATACTCAGCTTGGACTGATACTGAATGCACCCAACATCTCCTCTAGTGATACTTTTGGAGTGTTGTTTGCATTTGCAGTGGGTCCATTCCTCCAACTGAAGTTGGGATGGTTCTTCCAATTAGGATTAAACGTGTTTGAGTTTGGAGCACCAAATTGCTGTTGATAACTGTTTATGGCATTTATTTGTTCTTGTAAGATGCCTTGAACTGTTGAAATTGTGGGGCAATCTTGTGTTGCATGTTGATTTCCAGCACAAATTCCACAAACAGTTTCAACATCAGTGGAGTTGATCGTTTCACTTTTCCTTAATTCCATGGCTTCGACCTTTCTTGTGAGGCTAGCCACCCGTGCACTTATGCTATCTTCTTCTAATAAGACATACATTCCCCCCTTTTCCTTTTGTTGGCCAGTCTTGGAATTTGTTGGTTTCGATGTGTCCCAAGACTGTGCATTCTCAGCCAATTCTTCCAAATAATCACATGCTTCATCAGCTTCCTTATTCATGAACTCCCCGTTACACATCATCTCTACAAATTGGTGCATAGGTGAAGTCAGTCCTTCATAGAAAAAGCTTATAACCCGCCAAATTTCATAGCCATGATGTGGGCATGCATTTAATAAATCCTTAAACCTCTCCCAACATTGGAAGAAGGTTTCATCTTCCTTTTGGGCAAAGTTCATGATAAGGCGCTTCAACATGTTCGTTTTGTGAGTAGGGAAGAATTTTTTTATGAATTCTCTGTGCATATCAGTCCATTCACCAATTGATCTTGGCCTCAATGCATAAAGCCAACCCTTGGCTTTATCTTCAAGAGTGAAAGGGAAGAATTTGAGCCTCACTACATCTTCAGTCACATTTGCAAAGTGCATGGTGGTGATTACCTCATCAAACTCCTTAAGGTGTTGATAGGCACTTTCACTGTCTAATCCATGGAATTTAGGGAGAAGTTGGATCACTCCCGGTTTCAAATCCACATTCCCTGCATTTTGTGGAAAAACTATGCACGAGGGAGTGCTCGCTCTTGCGGGTTGCAAGAAATCACGTAAAGTCCTAGGTCGGGGAACATTCTCAACCACATTCTCCCCTGTTTCAGTTTGGTTTTGGCCCGGATTAGGTTGATTTGTAGCCATATTTTCAGAAAAAATTGGAGAGTTTAGATGTCTCCTAGCAAGTGGTTCTCTGTCAATTCCTTCTACTATCCCCCCTTCACTTATGAGTCAGTTATTGGAATCCTGAGCCCAATGTGGCATGCAAAACCAAAAAATAAGAAACAAAGAGAAAGAAGAATTCTTCCTCCCTTTCTTTACTTTTCTCTAAGACCGAAGCACAAGGTGTCTTGCAATGGCTAAGCCAGAAGCAAGGATAGAGACCGATTTCTCCTGGTCAATAGGGGTTCAGAGAACTCCCCACCCACTCTTTGAATCTTTTGAGAAAAAGTGCAGAAAAAAGAGAAAGAGGAGTAGAGGTGAGGAAAGAAATCTCTGAGCACAAGGTGATCCAAGACGGCAGAGCCGACCAATAGGAATCCAGGTGGCACAAGGCCGACCTTTCAGAGATCCAAAAGGAGTCTCCACCCACTCTACAAGAGATGAATAGGAATGAATAGGAGAAGGAGAAGAGTAAGGTTTAGAAAGATAAAACCTGATTCGGCACTTGAATTCCTTGTATCTTCTTCAGCTTCTTAGAAATCCCTGAAAAGAAAAATTAAATAAACAAACTAAGTTAGTCCTAAAATCCTAAAAATTCCTAAATAGATACTAATTTCAGAAATTTGTGAAAAACCGTCAAAATCCCCGGCAACGGCGCCAAAAACTTGTTCGCTTCCCCAAGTGTAGGGTTGCGATGTAGTAATAAACTCAGTAAGACCGAGGTCGATCCACCGGGACTTATGTAGGATTTCACAAATTCATCCAAAAGTGTCTATTGAAAGTTAATAACAAGATTTTTGTATGAATTTGATGTGAGTAACAAAATTGAATTAAATTGAAAGTAACTAATTATAGGAAGGCACTAGGGGTTCAAGGATCCACTTGTAGCAATCCTTGATGTTTAATCCGCTGTGGTTTTTTATTCTCTCAACTAGAATCGACATTAAGGTCTATCTAGTCGGATGATAGAGCTGTTAAACCAAACAATCTGTCATATGTAGGTCAATGCATAAGATTCACTCAATGTAGGCTGAGCTGAGCATGCTCAATTGCATAGGTCATTCCCCTTTCCAAAAGGTCCAGTTCACAATCATAACCATCCTCAAGTCCTGTCACAAGACAAGGCTAGATCAGGATTTGAACTTGATTCAAATCACATGCACAGTCCATACATATTTCAGAAAATCAAAAAAATAAAACTTTGGTAGGAAGTCCCTTCATGAAGATTATAGTACTAGAGCACACTCCGATTCCTCGGATCATACAGGTCCAGACTGATACACACCAATTAAGAAGTTAAGTAATTCTCCCAAACATCCATGAGTCATCATAAGACTAAGAAAAATTACTTAAAAACTTGTATAAACTTCAAACCATAGTTCATAATCATGAATTCCACACTTAAAACCAACTAACTACATCTTGGATCCACTACAAGCTTCACCTCTTAGCCCTAGCTAAGAGGTTTAGCTGCTCATGATCCAAGGAAACATGAAACAACTAAAAAGTTCATAAAAAAGCAAAACAAACTAGGAGTTGTGGAAGTCCGAAATTCACTTCCGCCGCCTCCAAGCTTGCTTCAACCCTCCTAAGATACCCTAGGAACGATCCCTAGGTGTCCTTTTATAGTATAGAGGCTCCGTAACTTCAGAAAGATCGAGAATCTGCGTAGGAATTACGCAGTGCGCAGAGAAAATCGGACTAAAAATAGCAAGTTCTGTTCTTAGTCACATGGCCGACCGGTCTGGACCGGTCAGACTGAGCTGGCCGACCGGTCACGACCGCTCGTGCCTCAATGGAAAACAATCCAGCAGCCTTGGCCGACCGGTCAAGACCGGTCGGACATCTTCAGTAGTAGTCCAGCGTGCATAGCTGACCGGTCAAGACCGGTCTGGCTCCCATGGCCGACCGGTCAAGACCGGTCGGACATGTTCTTCTTCAATTTCTTCCTTTTCTTTCTTCTACTCTCTTCTCTTTTTGCTTCCTATCATTCTTTGGTCCACCTTGGGCCTTCATCAAAGGTTCTTAAATGAGGTCTTTTCAACTTCAATTAGGCGGAGTCCACTCTCAATCCTGCAATCGCAAAACATGCATTAGATTAGTCTATACACCATGCAAACCTCGCACAATGAGTGATGAATTGGGGTTAGAATATGCACAATTAAGAACTCAACACTTCCTTTGTTCGAAGATCTTCCTCTTCCTTCAACATTCAGAGCATTCCCTAAATCCGTTGAAGCTCCCGATGCCTTCCTTCTAGATTCTTCGCTGAGAATTAGACCGGCCACATCATTGAATTTTAACTTCATAGACCTTGAGAAATTGCTCACGGCAATCACCAAACCATCCCAACTGTTTGGCAAACTAGACAAGATCAATAGCGCCCTGACCTCGCCATCAAAAGTGATGTCAATGGATTCCAATTGGCTGGTGACTGTATTGAACTCATTTAGATGTTCAGCCACGCCCCCACCATCTGACATCTTCATGTTGAATAGCCGTTTCATGGGATGAACCTTGTTGGACGTTGAGGGTTTCTCATACATCGTAGCTAAAGCCTGCATTAATTCTTTTATGGTCTTTATTTTGAATATATTGAAGGCGACACTTTTAGACAAAGAGAGTCAGACGTTCTTAAAGCCTTCCGATCCATTAAAGCCCATTCATCATTTGTCATCTTCTTTGGTTTCTTCTCTTTTCCTTCTAGAGGAATATAGAGGTCCTTCTGATATAAATAATCATTCATCTATATTTCCAAAAGGCAAAGTTTGAACCATCAAACTTCTCTGTTCTAGTTTTCCCTTCTTCCGTCATCGCTCTCACTTAAACTAAACCAATAGCTTTGATACCAGTTGTTGCGCATCACGCCAACAATACTGGTGAACCGAGATTCAATCTCCGGTCTCACCCACAAACGATAAAAGGAATAAATAATAACTAGAAGTAGAATTCTTACAATCTAACAATCCACAAGACAAAATTTACGTAGAAAAACCCCAACGAGGGTAAAAAACCACTGGTGCAAACTTCCACTATGAAGAAAATGAATTTACAAGCAATACACTTACCTTCTCCTATGCTCCCATGTACAGAGATGGCCGTTTTTGCTAACCTCTTGCCTCTTTCTCACCTTAGACGTATAAAAACCCTAATCCCATAGCCTAATCCCGAATTACAACCCTTTTTATAGTAAAATAAGGAAATAGAACCCAAAATAGGAAAGCCCGCAAAACAAGTTGCGGCCGGTCGGGCGCCTGCCCAATGTAGAAATCCTCCAGCGAGCTACGGGTGAAATTGATATTACGTCGGTAGTCTAATAAACACCTTCGTATGTGCGAAAGCTTAAAGAGCAACTAGAATTATGGCTAAGTCCTATAAGGGGGGGGGGGGTGATTAGGACCTTTTGAAATTCCTTTCGCCTACTTACACAATTTAACAAATTAAACTAAGTAAGCAAGAACACTTCGACTTCCAAGCCTAAGTGGATCCAATCACAAGACTAACATATGGTTAAGCAATAAATAACCTAGTCTAAACATGCATAAATAAACAAATGATATAACTAATCAAGCTCCTCACATATGCAACCTATGTAGACTTATGAGAATGGATCAATGAGCTCAAGTTTACACTACTTAGTGAAAGTACATCTTGTCTGTGGTTGTGCCTATCTAGTGCCTAGCATACACTCCTATCAATCATTCATAATTAAACAATTAAATATACAATGCTAAGATAACAATGTGCTCGATCAATCACAAATACAAGCATGTATAATGGTTCAAATTTGGGTCTATTCCACTCCCAGTTCAAGTACTCAACTCCTTTGAGCACACCGGCATTTATTATCGGAGGATTTAAATGAGGTTCACCTCTCAACCTCTACACGGCGGTTTTGTCGGTTCACCTCTCAACCATAATCAGAGTTTTGGACAAAGGGCTAACTCTTAACCCGAACAGAGTTTTGAACATAGGCTAACTCTCAACCCGACGCACATTCACACCCGTGTCGAAGGTTCCCCCTTGGAGACTTTGTTTAGGCCCCGCAAATGGGCCAAGGAGTGCCAAACAACCCGTAATCTTTAGGATGACAAACAAGCCAAGGAACAGCCAACGTCCCTAGTTCTAGTTTGACAAAAAAATTCTACACTCAACTCCCACAGGGAATTGAGTGGATGGACTCTCAACAAAGACAACCTTACTTGTCGGATAAGCCCCTTGTTCAGCGCCGGTTCGGGTTGCTTGATCTCTGCTCTCCCGTGCTTCAATCAACTTCCCATGCTCCCTCGATCGTATTGATGTTGCATCGCCAATGCCTCAACTACACTCGATCACCTTGCTTGTGATGCCTTTGAGATGCCCAAGGTGATAGGAGGATGGTTGAATCTCCTACTTGGGATATGTAGCTTGTTCTAACTAGGAGATTCACCTAGAGGGTCTTCTAGAGGTTTTAAACAAGAGATATGACTATGTGGTATAGTGTCTCACCTCTAGAATTGAGAGAGGAATCAAGTCATCTCTATGTTTGCATTTGAATGCCCTCACTTGTGATTAAATACAAGGGATATGACTTGAAACTCCTCCTCTTTGAGGCCCCATATGATGTACAAAAGGTGTGGGTAATACGCTCTCAAAACCCTCTCCGAATGCCCAAAAATCGAGTTCCATATTTAAAGAAAAAGACTCAAACGGTCATAAAACGGGCAAAAATGGCTAACTGTTGACCTGTCTCGACCGGTCCTGGCCGGTCGGCCAATAGCCAGTGAAGACAGTGTACTTACTGTCTAGAGGGGGGCTCTGTCCGACCGGTCATGACCGGATGGACTAGACCTGTCAAACGGTCCCTGCCGGTCGGCCCAAGGGCCTGTACAATATAGCGACACGCTGTCTGGACTGGGGACTAGTCCGATCGGTCTTGACCAGTTGGTCCAATCCAGCCGACCGGCCGTGACCGGTCGGATAGGCCTGAGTTCAGCTCAACAGTTTGCTAACCCAACTCTTTCACAAGTCAACCTCTATGGACAAGGTTTGGGTGGTCTTTTGGTACACCTAGGGCCAATCTATGATGACTAAAGGTTTCTTAATATTGTCAAGGTCATCAAAGAGGTTAAGGGTTAGGTTTTGGTCAAGGTTAAGGCACATCAAGGCATCACTTTTACCTGTTTCTTCTTCCTTGATGCAGTACGGCCACTTGAGTCTTGAGTCTTTGTCTTCATTAAGCTCAACTGACACTATACTCACTGACCTAAGTGATTGACAAACAAGGTGCACCAGTATGCCACAGAAAAGTGCATTAACAATCTCCCCCTTTGTCAATTACTTACAAAAACCTAACCTACCAAAACAAAATACAGGTACAAGATATTACATTGATATTGAATTAAATACAGGACTCTTGACATGCCTAACTAAGCAGCTCCTCTTCAGTTTGCTCCCCATAACCTGTCAATCCCTGCATCACAAAACATAGTAAACTAGTTTTGGTGGGACTTGATCTTTCTCTCCCGTTTTGTCAGCAATTGACAAAATATTCTCTCCCCCTTAATGATAAATCAATTAAGGTTAAGATAAGAGTCGATAGTATGTCGCAGTTATAACTATAAGCACATGTTAACAAGGAGAGTATAGGGTGCATGATCTTTAAAACATGGAGTATGCTAAGGAACATGATTAATAAGAAAATGTAACTATCTAAGCATACTTAATTATGTATAATTGGTCAAAGATATACATTTGTAATAAAAGCACAAAGGCCTTATAGCCCAATCAACCAACCTCCCTATTAGTAATCAAGACCAATACTAAGCAAAGATTAACATACAATGAACCATGTAATTCAGCAAGATTAGCTAATCTAAGCATGGTGATAGTCTAGCAAGAAAATAGACATTTTAAAAGGAAGGCTAAACTACCAAATTTGGGCTCATGAGGCTTGAATCCTCTGATTTGCCAGTACACTAAAAAATGAGGTTGAAATCCTCAGATATTCCTATAGAATTCCAAAGAGGCTAAATTCCTCAGATTTTATCTATTGAGCTCAATATGGCCTCCTAAGGTCACCTAACCTAGATCACAACCTCCTTGAGTATGATTTATAGGACCCAACATGTTTGCTGGGAGGGAATTCATCTATCCTTGATTTTTCTCCCGTAGGTTCATTCCTAGTTGGAGAGCAATGTTCGGTAGGGGATATGAGTGTAGTTCTTACCCTAGTTATTGTTGTCCTCAACTAATCATTTTACTTATAGTTCAACACGAGGCAAAATAGATTCCCTTCTTGGGTAAACATGATGCTAGTGCTCTGGTACCGGATCTTACTCTAGACGGTTAAGTCCTTGAAGAGCGACTCGCTCTGATATCAATTGAAATTTCGTCGGTAGTCTAACACGACACCTTTGAGGAAGCTTAAAGAACAACTAGAATTTGGCTAAGTCCTATAAGAGGGGGTGATTAGGACCTTTTGAAATTCTTTTCGCCTACGTACACAATTTAACAAATTAAACTAAGCAAGAACACTTCGGCTTCCAAGCCTAAGTGGGTCCAATCACAAGACTAACATATGGTTAAGCAATAAACAACCTAGTCTAAACATGCATAGATAAACAAATGATATAACTAATCAAGCTCCTCACCTATGCAACCTATGTAGACTTATGAGAATGGATCAATGAGCTCAAGTTTACTCTACTTAGAGAAAGTACATCTTATTTGTGGTTGTGCCTATCTAGTGCCTAGCATACACTCCTATCAAGCATTCATAATTAAACAATTAAATGTACAATGCTAAGATAACAATGTGCTCAATCAATCACAAACACAAGCATGTATAGTGGTTCAAATTTGGGTCTACTCCACTCTCAGTTCAAGTACTCAACTCCTTTGAGCACACCGGCATTCACTATCCGAGTTTTAAATGAGGTTCACCTCCCAACCTTTACATGGAGGTTTTATCGGTTCACCTCTTAACCATAACCAGAGTTTTGGACAAAGGGCTAATTCTCAACCCGATCGGAGTTTTGAACATAGGCTAACTCTCAACCCGACGCACGTTCACTCCCGTGTCTGAGGCTCCCCCTTGGAGACTTTATTTAGGCCCGGCAAATAGGCTAAGGAGTGCCAAATAACCCCTAGTCTTTAGGCCGACAAACAAGCCAAGGAACGGTCAACGTTCCTAGTTCGGGTTTGACAAACAAATTCTACACTCAACTCCCACAGGGAATTGAGTGGATGGACTCTCAACAAAGACAACCTTACTTGTCGGATAAGCCCCTTGTTCAGCACCGGTTCGGGTTGCTTGATCTCTGCTCTCCCGTGCTTCAATCAGCTTCCCTTGCTCCCTCGATCGTGTTACCGTTGTATCGCCAATGCCTCAACTACACTCGATCACCTTGCTTGTGATGCCTTTGAGATGCCCAAGGTGTTAGGAGGATGGTTGAATCTCCTACATGGGATATGTAGCCTTTTCTAACTAGGAGATTCACCTAGAGGGTCTTTTAGAGGTCTTAAACAAGAGATATGACTGTGATATAGTGTCTCACCTCTAGAATTGAGAGAGGAATCAAGTCATCTCTATGTTTGCATTTGAATGCCCTCACTTGTGATTAAACATAAGGGATATGACTTGAAACTCCTCCTCTTTGAGGCCCCATATGATGTACAAAAGGTTTATGTAATAGGCTCTCAAAATCCTCTTTGAATGCCAAAAAATTGAGCTCCATATTTAAAGAAAAAGAGCTCCAACGGTCATAAAATGGGCAAAAATGGCTAACTGCCGACCTGTCCCAATCGGTCCCGGCCGGTCGTCCAATGGCCAGTGAAGACAGTCTACTTACTGTCTAGAGGGGTGGTCTGTACGACCGGTCAGACTAGGCCTGCCGACTGGTTTTGACCGGTTGGCCCAAGAGATTGCACAATACAGCTACGTGCTGTCTGTACTAGGGGCTAGTTCGACCGATCTTGACCAGTTTGTCCAGTCCAGCTGACCGGCCATGACCAGTCGGACAGGCCTGGGTTCAGCTCAATAGTTTGCTCACCCAACTCTTTCACAACTCAACCTCTATGGCCAAGGTTTGAGTGGCGTTTTGGTACACCTAGGGCCAATCTATGATGACTAAAGGTCTCCTAATATGGTCAAGGTCATCAAAGAGGTCAAGGGTTAGGTTTTGGTTAAGGTTAAGGCACATCAAGGCATCACTTTTACCTGTTTCTTCTTCCTTGATGCAATAAGGCCACTTGAGTCTTCGGTCTTTGTCTTCATTAAGCTCAACTGACACTAGACTCACTGATCTAAGTGATTGACAAACAAGGTGCACCAGTATGCCACAGAAAAGTACATTAACAATCTCCCCCTTTGTCAATTACTTACAAAAACCTAACCTACCAAAACAAAATACAGGTACAAGATATTACATTGATATTGAATTAAATACAGGACTCTTGACATACCTAACTAAGCTGCTCCTCTTCAGTTTGCTCCCCATAACTTGTCAATTCCTACATCACAAAACATAGCAAACTAGTTTTGGTGGGACTTGATCTTTCTCCCCTTTTTTGTCAGCAATTGACAAACTATTCTCTCGCCCTTAATGATATATCAGTTAAGGTTAAGGTAAGAGTAGATAGTATGTCACAGTTATAACTATAAGCACATGTTAATAAGGAGAGTATAGGGTGCATGATCTTTAAAACATGGAGCATGCTAAGGAACATGATTAACAAGAAAATGTAACAATCTAAGCATAGTTAATCATGCATAATTGGTCAAAGATATACATTTACAATAAAAGCATAAAGGGCTTATAGCCCAATCAACCAACCTCCCCTATTGGTATATCAAGACCAATACTAAGCAAAGATTAACATACAATGAACCATGTAATTCAGCAAGATTAGCTAATCTAAGCATTGTGATAGTCTAGCAAGTAAATATATAATTTAAAAGGAAGTCTAAACTACCAAATTTGGGCTCATGAGGGTTGAATCCTCTGATTTGCTCATACACTAAAAAATGAGGCTGAAATCCTCAGATACTCCTATAGAATTCCAAAGAGGCTAAATTCCTCAGATTTTATCTATTGAGCTCAATATGGTCTCCTAAGGTCACCTAACCTAGATCACAACCTCCTTGGGTATGATTTATAGGTCCCAACATGTTTGCTGGGAGGGAATTCATCTATCTTATATTTTTCTCCCTTAGGTTCATTCCTAGTTGGAGAGTAATGTTCGGTAGGGGATATGAGAGTAGCTCCTACCCTAGTTATTGTTGTCCTCAACTAATCATTTTACTTATGTTGGAACTAGAGAATGGATCATAATGACATCCTCTGGGATGTGGTGTTTTGTTGCTCTGGGGTTCTGAATAATAAAAACATTCATAGACAATCACAAACATTCACAAAAGTACATTAGAGAAAAGATATCGCAAGGCGAATTTTATTCCAGAGATTCTGAGATCTTGTACATTCCAGGCCGTGATCTGGCACGAGCCCTTAATTACATCGAATGATCGATGACCCTTGATTAAAAGGCAGAAGACTAGTCAGCGGGGAGTATGGTCTCGGAGTTCATGGTCGTGGAGACCTATGTTTGTGTGGTCGTAGAGACCTGTATTTGTATGGTCACGGAGACCTGTATCTGTATGGTCACGGAGACCTGTGTTTGTATGGTCGCGGAGACCTGTATTTGTTATGGACTGATCCATCTTTGTACGAGTCGGATGTCTATGTCCCACGTATTGACCGGAGATCCGGGCTGAGGCTGTCAGGGTTTATGGCTGGGAAGGACGACTCTGGGCCCCCGCCTGTCAATGTATGAACAGATGACCTCGGGAAGTCCATTCCACAAGTGTGTGTACCTAGGCAGCTTAACCAGCAGATGCCGTTTGATTGGGTAGGGCATCGACTGTTCTTGAGGTGTCAGTCTTTAACAAATTGTGTGTGATAGTTTAGAGCTCTCCTGGTATGGTTTACCGTGTTAACCATAGTCCCCTTTGCTTAGTCCGGTCCTGAATCCGGGTCACATTATGATAGTGCATGTAATGATGATACATCAGTATGGTTCTGGGCACTAGCGGCCTCTTTTCGGGAGAATTGCTCCATTCAGCTCGTCGGATCGGATCGGACTCTGAGGGCTTGCGTTCTGCTCACTGGGTAGCCCGGATGAGTCATTTGACCACTCCGTTGCGTTTAAAACACTCAAAATACCCAAAATAGGCCCAGACGAGGCTTGAAAACGTCATAAAATAAAGATTTAAAGGTGCTGGAATGAACGCTCAAAGTGCTGATTTTTGCGATCCGCTGGCCTGATTTTACTGATGCGCTGGGGCCAGTGCGTTAAAAAATGATTGTTAAATTTGGTCTATTTTCATGATGCGCTGGGCTATTTTTCTGACGCGTTAGGGCCAGTGCGTCCAAAAATAACTTCGTTTTGGCATATTGATTTTTCTGATCTGCTGGCCTATTTTGCGATGCCCTAGGGCCAGTGCGTCCGAAAATAACTTCGTTTTGTAGATGATTGATTTTACTGATGCGCTGGGAGATTTTGTGACGCACTGGGGCCAGTGCGTCCAAAAATGACGAGTTTTAAGATGTTGATTTATTTGATCCGCTGAGTGTTTTTCCTGATGCGCTAGAGCATTTTTATGATGCGTTGGGGCCAGCGCGTCAAAAAAAATGACTTGTTTTAAGATGATTGATTTTCATGATGCGCTGTTATACTTGTGCAATTTGAAGTTATTTCATCTCCGGACATGTTATGGTCATAGATGCGATTTCCGGCGAGGGGTTCCGGCGATCGGAAAAGGGTTCCGGCAATCCGAAAAAAGGTTTTCCGGCGAAGAGGTTCGGCTCTCTCTCTCTCTCTGAATCGTGCAAATGAGGCGGTGAGAGGGGTATTTATAGCCGAAGTCGGCCAATAGGAAGCTGACACGTGTAGCGCGTCGAGAAAATGGGTTGGCGTGTCGAGAAAACCACTCGGCGCGTCTTAAAATGACTTTGTTGGGATCCTTATTTTTTAGGGTGCACTGGCTGTCAGTGCGTCCTGAAATTCCTAAAAGTGCCTGATTTATTGGACGCGCTGAGGGTCAGCCCGTCCTGAAATTCCTGAATTATTGGATGCGCTGGGGGCAGTGCGTCTGAAATTCACTTCGTAAAACTGTCTGAATTTCTTGATGCGCTGGGTGAATTTCTTGACGCGCTGAGGGTCAGTGCATCCTGGAATTCACTTTGTAAAACTTTCTGAATTTCTTGATGCACTGGATGAATTTCTGGATGCGCTGGAGGCAGTGCGTCCTGAAATTCAATTTCTGAAAATGACTGAATTTCATGATGCGCAGGCCATGGATTTTCTCGATGCGCCGACGTACTCGTGTTTCACAAAATTGGGTTTTGCAAAATGAAGGGCTTGTGGGGCCCACTTTGCGATGAATGTTGATGCACTGGCTCTATTTCTTCATAATTGAGGTCACCCTCCCAAATCTGGAGAGTTCTGATCATGATGACTGGTGGGGTCCACCACTGGCCCATTTTCCCATTTGTGTTTTGTCTGATGCGTGGTTGCGACCTTTGATGCGATTTCTGATGCACTGGCTCTAAATCCAATTAAGTGATGATTTGGGCACTCGTAATCATTGTTTCGAAGATCCTTACTTTTGGGACCCCAACAGATGCCCCTCCGATGCGTTGGGATGGACGCGCGGCGGTCCATGGCAACGCGTCGGATTTTCCGGGTCCCACTATAAATAGGGAAGTCCAGTTCATTTCTTCATTTCACTTTCATTTTCGACAACCAGAGCTCTCGGCCAGCGCATCCCCTTTTTCTCCAGCGCATCGATTTAATATCACCAGCGCGTCGAAAAAAGGTCGGGCGCGTCTATTAATCCTGGGAACTTAACTCATTCGACGCGCTACCCTCAGCGCGTCCTGAAACGGACTTGAAATTTCTGAGCGCGCCACGGTCCTGCGCGTAGTTTAAATGGAAGCGCCAGAGTTAGCGATTTTATGCGAACATTTTCCTTTAGCCCTGTATCTAAGCCTTTTACATGCCGTTGCAGATTATAATGACCAGCAATCCTTCACAAGCCGGTCCTTCGGGTCCACCCCAGACTCCGTCAAAGAGCAAGCGTGCCACCGCTAAGCAGGTTTCCAGGCCATCGGCCGAGAATCCGCAATGGTTCGTTCCCCCGGAGACGTTCAACTTCTATGAACGCATTTTGACTCTTCCGAAGAATGTGCAGCGGAAGATCCTTTGCGATAAGGCTCTACCGACCCCTCCTGATGAGGGCACTCAAGAAGAATGGGATGCGTGGTACGCTCCTTTGCAAGGTTTCCGGACCGACGAGGTTGTTGGGTCCGAAGAGGGTGAAGCGAGCCCAGCTGTGCCTACTGAGTTTGCTAAACGAGGTCGCCCGAAGATGGCTTGAAAAAGCGCCAAGCAGGTCTACATGGAGAATCAAGCTAAGTCGAAGTCCGATAGGATGAGGGTTGTCTGGTCCTACGCGAAGCTGGCGGTGTCATCTCTTGTGATCCGCAACCTCTACACAAAGCAATTCATCCGATTTTCCAAGAGCTTCCAGAGATAACGCTCTTGTTCGCTTCCCCAAGTGTAGGGTTGCGATGTAGTAATAATCTCGGTAAGACCGAGGTCGATCCATAGGGAAGGAAGTAAAACAATTCAAACTATCCTAATAACTAGAATTAAAGAAGTTTGTGAAATTGATTTTTAACATAAAATAGAAAATCTGATAATGGAAAGATAACTAGAGCATCAAGGATCCACTTATAGCTCTCCTTAGATGCATAATTCGCTATGGTTTCTCACTTTCTCAACTAGAATCGATATTAAGATCTATCTAGTCGGATGATAGAGCTGTTAAACCAAACAATCTGTCATATGTAAGTTCAATGCATAGGATTCAGTCAATGTAGGCTGAGCTGAGCATGCTCAATTGCATAGGTCATTCCCCATTCCAAAAGGTTCAGTTCACAATCATAACCATCCTCAAGTCCTGTCACAAGACAAGGCTAGATCATGATTTGAACTTGATTCAAATCACATGCACAATCCATACATATTACAGAAATTCAGAAAAGTAGAACTTTGGTAGGAAGTCCCCACATGAAGATCATAGTACTAGAGCACACTCCAATTCCTCGGATCATACAAGTCTAGACTGATGCAAATCAATTAAGAATTTAAGTAATTCTCCCAAACATCCATGAGTCATCATAAGACTAAGAAAAACTACTTAAAGCTTGTATAAACTTCAAACTATAGTTCATAATCATGAATTCCAACTTTAAAACCAATAAAACGAATTAAACAATCTAAGAAAACTATAAGGTTCACCTCTTAGCTCTAGCTAAGAGATTAGCTAATGAAAAGCATATTAAAAATAAAACTAGAACTAAGAAAAGGAAGAAAAACTAGCTAGAGGAGGCTAGGAAGCCTCCTATGACTTGAACTCCTTGCTCCCCACGTCCTTAGTTGCCCTGGAATAGAAGAGAACACCTCCTTTTATAGTGCAGCAGTAGTACAGCAACATAGCAGAATTTGTTTCGCTTGGTACGGCTTAACCAATGGTCGGATTGCCTTCAAATTTGATTTGTAGCTTCCTTGTAATGTGATCTTCCTCATAGATGATTTAGATTTCCAAGATTATCCTCTGAATGGGCCCACCAATCAGATCACCGACCGCCTCTCCAAATCGCGCACTTCGGGTACCTTCAGAACCAGTCATCTTGCTTTCAACGCTCCGGAGTGTACAGATGTCAGATTGATCCCAAATTTGAATATTGGTAGAAAACTTCCTCCTCTACATGATAGACGGATTAGATTGTCCAAAACAATCCCAGAATGTAGTCCGAAAATTAGAACAATTAGGGCTTTTATAAACTCTGCGCAGTTGGAGCTTTCTGGATGGTCCATCGTTCTTCAACCGGTACGATCAAACCACACATCCTTTTGATCTGAAACTTTGTAGTTATTCATATATGGATGTAGTCTAAAATATGGTCAAAGTAGATTCTTCATATCATCAATGATGGGCCACCTGGACCGGCCCAGAGTGGAACAGCGAAATCTGGAACTTTCTGGACAGTTCGTATTGTTTTGGCCACCACGATCAATCCGTAGCTCCGATCGACACGAAACCACTTGGGTTAGTTCGGCGTCGAGCTCCTCTTCAACATGGATTTGCTGGATTTCCAAATATCATCAAGATAGGCCCAGAAAACTGGTCTGAAAAATCAGAAACGGGAATGTCCTGTTTTCTGCAATTTGGAAGCTGGAATTTGCATGGCCGACCGGTCAAGACCGGTCTGGCCTTCTTTGGCATTACTCCAGCAAGCATGGCCGACCGGTCAAGACCGGTCGGGCTTGTTCAGCTACCTTCCAGCGTGCATAGCTGACCGGTCTAGACCGGTCTGGCTTCCTTGGCCGACCGGTCAAGACCGGTCGGTCTCTTTTTCTTCTTGTTTTCTTCCTTTCTTTCTTCTATTTTCTTCTTTGCTTCCTTCTTCCTTCGGCCCTCCTTGGGTCTTCATCCAAGGTTCTAAATCAGCTCTTTCCATCATCAATTTGGCGGAGTTCACTCTCAAACCTGCAATCACAAAACATGCATTAGATTTGTCTATATACCATGCAAACCTCGCACAATGAGTGATGAATTAGGGCTAGAATATGCACAATTAAGAGCTCAACACACCCCCCAACTAGCATTTTGCTAGTCCCGAGCAAAACATGCGTGAAACAAGTTCAATTCTCCAAAAACTAACTCTCCTTCAGAAACTATGCTTCTATACATCCCTAGACACATAAGTGTAAAAGTCAGAAAAATTAGGTGATAGAAGTTAAAACCTTAAACTCTCAAAACATAATAAGTGTCCATATGAAATTCTCGCTGATTGATTGATGAATAGAAGAACTTGAACAAATTCAACCTAGTGTGCATAGTGAAAGTTCATCTCATGAGTTTCTGGGCTTATCTTCTTCATAGATCAACTAAACTATGGATTTCAAGGTGCACAGAACAACATCAAGCCAATGACAGGAATTTGTCTTACCGTCCTTCCGACGGCTTTCACACAATGTCCCATTTCCGGCTTTGGTTACGGGTAGACCATCCCCCGGTTGGTAGTAGGTAGCCCTAATCGAAATTTTCCACTATTTTTCCATCATTCCCAATTTCATCTTTCCTTTTCCTTTTTCTTTTACATTAGATAGGATTTTTAGAAATCCATATCTTTCGTTATTTTCCCATGGACAAGGATGGACAAAGTACCCCGGCTTGGTTTCTCAACACCTTAAATCAAAGTATAGTTAATCCACAAATCACATAATCCTTTCAACCCATGAAAATCGTGTAATGTGAACTAGGTGTAAAAGTGTTCAAATTTTCTATCACTCACATAAATAGGGGAATTCACATATAAAACCATTATATTAAGAGAAGTTCAAAGCTTGCAACATCACTCACTTCGTATCTCCTCTTCTTATACTCGTATCATCTTGAATGCATAAAAACAACGTTTTCCAAAAGAGTTTTGAATTTTAGAAAAATCGAAAATTTTCTACATAATTGCTCGAAATGTCACAAAAGCTAGTAGATTCATCTAAGGAATCTCACCCCCCAACCAAAATCTTACATTGTCCTCAATGTAATAAGATATGTAATATGCATGACATGAGAGCAATGACATAAAACAAAGGAGAGTGAGAATGAGAGTACCTGAGGTAGCAAGTTGATCAATTCTAGCATCTTCCATTGTCTCAATGAGACTTATTCAATCCTAAATGCAAAAAGAAATCCTAACCTACCTACCTACCTTTGATTAGTCTGATCGACTACATGATCAAATTTGAGCAGGATCTTCATGAATTTCAATAGGTTTCTCATGAGGACCATCCAAAGTCCTGCTCGAATGTATACATGGGTGCGTTTCTTCATGAAGGTCCAATCATAGTGTTCACCACACGCATGTAAGGAGGAGATAAGAGCAGCAAAAAGATATCTCCTCAAGTTCTGAATTGGGTTGTAATTGATTAAAAACGGGTCCTCCCAATCAGAATTTTCAATGGGTTGAAGAACCCATGATGGTGGAGAGACATTCATTAAGTATTTTTCAGTTTGGGTTGTCTCCTCCACAAATTCAGAATTGCACGGTGTTTCCACAAATAATGGTAAATAGTGTAAATCAGTGGAATGGTGTTCTTCAGGCACCGACACCGTGTCTAACAAACTATCCAACTCCTTAATCATCTCATCATCCAGATCATAGGGGTGGGTCATGCATTCTTCTAGGAAATCGAGAGAGTGGGATAAAGGGTCCTCGTTCTCCCTAAGTGATTGAGAAAATTCTGTTTCAAGGGTAAGGAATTCCTCCTCTATAGAGGGGAGGTCTTCCAAAGAAAAATTTTCAGATTCAGTGGTAAGCACATCATCTAACATTAGTTGATCTTTTGAAATTTCAAATTATGCCACCCCGTCATCCAAAGAAACAGAATTTCCAACCTAAGGGAGTTCTTCCACAATAGAATTGGTCATGTTTTGTTGGTGGAAGGACTCAAAAATATCGACTTCAGCCATCTCTCTAGCAAGAATATCTTCTGGCGACTCAAAAACATTCGGCCCTTTGGAAGAACAAATCATGGACTCACAATCATCTTTCAAACCCTCATTGTAGGCAATCAAACTATCACTTTCAGATTTTGTAGATTCCTCGGGTTCGTCAACCGTCCTTGAAATCTCTTCATCATTCAAATCGGAATAGCTAAAAGAGATAATTGATTCACCATAATCAATGGTAATGGTGGGATCACTGAGATCAATATCCTCTAGAAGTTTAGTCATCAAATCGGAAGAGGGTTGGGCTTGGATAGCCTCATCCTCCTCATTGTTGGGGATTGATTCGGTGTTCCCAATGTTGGGTTCAGGATTTTGAGATGGCGAGAGGTTTTGTATGCATTCCTCAGTTATTTCCATAAACTCTCGCAGTGTATCCTCAAGAGTTCGTGTTGGTTGTGGATCATGAGAAAGAAACTCTTGAGGATAATTGTTGGCATCCATGGTTGGCTCATGTTCCATTGGACTAGAGGTGTGAGGACTCTCTCGATGAAGACCATACGTGTTGTATGACAAAGACTGATAAGATGGTTGATAGGCATAACCATACAAGTGATCACGCAATGTCTTTACCGGTTAGTCATTACTCCCCCGGTCCTTTTTCTTATTCCTACCTCCTGTTAAACTTGGTGGAACACTCTTGTTATTTTCAACCCAGTAATCACGTAACGTCTTACATTGGGGGGTAGTGGAGGTTGATTGAATCTCAGAATAATACTTATGCTTAAATTGGTTCCAATCATAAAGAGTTTTGATTCCATGGTCTGTCATCTCATCTTCCAAAAGGTATGCATAAGCACCACACTTCCAATCAGCCATAATGAGATTTTAAAGAGTTGAAACAGTCCCAATCTAGAAAAAAAATAAAAAAGAAGAAGGGGAGATGGAGAGATGTTACCCGTGAAGGTGAGAGCTATGTCAGCAACAATGTCCTACAAAATCAAACAAAAAAATTGTTAGTAATCTAGAAAGAAAAAAAAATCAAAAAATCTACTTCTATAAAAACAAAAAAAATCCTACCTAACTAAGACTACTCTATAGTTACTAGAACAATTAGAACCGTTTAACCTCTTCCCCGGCAACGGCGCCAAAAACTTGTTCGCTTCCCCAAGTGTAGGGTTGCGATGTAGTAATAATCTCGGTAAGACCGAGGTCGATCCACAGGGAAGGAAGTAAAACAATTCAAACTATCCTAATAACTAGAATCAAAGAGGTTTGTGAAATTGATTTTTAACATAAAATAGAAAATCTGATAATGGAAAGATAACTAGAGCATCAAGGATCCACTTATAACTCTCCTTAGATGCATAATTCGCTATGGTTTCTCACTTTCTCAACTAGAATCGATATTAAGATCTATCTAGTCGGATGATAGAGCTGTTAAACCAAACAATCTGTCATATGTAAGTTCAATGCATAGGATTCAGTCAATGTAGGCTGAGCTGAGCATGCTCAATTGCATAGGTCATTCCCCATTCCAAAAGGTTCAGTTCACAATCATAACCATCCTCAAGTCCTGTCACAAGACAAGGCTAGATCATGATTTGAACTTGATTCAAATCACATGCACAATCCATACATATTACAGAAATTCAGAAAAGTAGAACTTTGGTAGGAAGTCCCCACATGAAGATCATAGTACTAGAGCACACTCCAATTCCTCGGATCATACAAGTCTAGACTGATGCAAACCAATTAAGAATTTAAGTAATTCTCCCAAACATCCATGAGTCATCATAAGACTAAGAAAAACTACTTAAAGCTTGTATAAACTTCAAACTATAGTTCATAATCATGAATTCCAACTTTAAAACTAATAAAACGAATTAAACAATCTAAGAAAACTATAAGGTTCACCTCTTAGCTCTAGCTAAGAGATTAGCTAATGAAAAGCATATTAAAAATAAAACTAGAACTAAGAAAAGGAAGAAAAACTAGCTGGAGGAGGCTAGGAAGCCTCCTATGACTTGAACTCCTTGCTCCCCACGTCCTTAGTTGCCCTGGAATAGAAGAGAACACCTCCTTTTATAGTGCAGCAGTAGTACAGCAACATAGCAGAATTTGTTTCGCTTGGTACGGCTTAACCAATGGTCGGATTGCCTTCAAATTTGATTTGTAGCTTCCTTGTAATGTGATCTTCCTCATAGATGATTTAGATTTCCAAGATTATTCTCTGAATGGGCCCACCAATCAGATCACCGACCGCCTCTCAAAATCGAGCACTTCGGGTACCTTCAGAACCAGTCATCTTGCTTTCAACGCTTCGGAGTGTACAGTTGTCGGATTGATCCCAAATTTGAAACATTGGTAAAAAACTTCCTCCTCTACATGATAGATGGATTAGATTGTCCAAACCAATCCCAGAATATAGTCCAAAAATTAGAACAATTAGGGCTTTTATAAACTCTGCGCAGTTGGAGCTTTCTGGATGGTCCATCTTTCTTCAACCGGTACGATCAAACCACACATCCTTTTGATCTGAAACTTTGTGGTTATTCATATATGGATGTGATCTAAAATTTGGTCAAAGTAGATTCTTCATATCATCAATGATGGGCCACCTGGACCGGCCCAGAGTGGAACAGCGAAATCTGGAACTTTCTGGACAGTTCGTATTGTTTTGGCCACCACGATCAATCCGTAGCTCCGATCGACACGAAACCACTTGGGTTAGTTCGGCGTCGAGCTCTTCTTCAACATGGATGTTCTGGATTTCCAAATATCATCAAGATAGGCCTAGAAAAATGGTCCAAAAAATTAGAAACGGGAATGTCCTGTTTTCTGCAATTTGGAAGCTGGAATTTGCATGGCCGACCGGTCAAGACCGGTCTGGCCTTCTTTGGCATTACTCCAGCAAGCATGGCCGGCCGGTCAAGACCGGTCGGGCTTGTTCAGCTACCTTCCAGCGTGCATAGCTGACCGGTCTAGACCGGTCTGGCTTCCTTGGCCGACCGGTCAAGACCGGTCGGTCTCTTTTTCTTCTTGTTTTCTTCCTTTCTTTCTTCTATTTTCTTCTTTCCTTGCTTCTTTCTTTGCTTCCTTCTTCCTTCGGCCCTCCTTGGGTCTTCATCCAAGGTTCTAAATCAGCTCTTTCCATCATCATTTTGGCGGAGTTCACTCTCAAACCTGCAATCACAAAACATGCATTAGATTTGTCTATATACCATGCAAACCTCGCACAATGAGTGATGAATTAGGGCTAGAATATGCACAATTAAGAGCTCAACAGCTCTCTACCTAGTATCGAGCCATCTGATGTGTGTCGCGCAAATTCATTTTACAGCATCGACTCCCGGACGTCTATTCCAGAGACATTCGTCAACTGCGTTGTATCCAAGAACGATACACTGCAGTCTATCCTTAGGGAGAAGGACATGATATTTTTGGAGCCAAACCACGATCCCCACCTGCCATTTCCGACACACTACTATGAGACCTTACGCCAAAGGTTTCGCCCTCTATCTGACGCGAAAATTTGGCCGATCGGGGGGTTCAGGACCCAAGGACATCTGAGTCCTCACCCTGGCTACGAAGCTTGGGCCAGCCGAATAGTCGAGCAGCATGAAGAGACTTTGAAGCAAGTGGGTCTCCTGCGGGACATTCAGGCGACGTCGAGCTACTTTTATCGAGAACCGTGCGTCTATAAGGGGTTCCTGAATCACTGGAGCTCTATTACAAACTCCTTCCACCTGCCGTATGGGGAAATGAGTATATCGCTCTGGGACTTGTATCGGATAGCCGGCCTCCCCATCCGCAGCAGAATTTACGTTGAATGGACGCCCAACGACGAGGAGCTATCCAAGAAGAAAAAGGGCGTCGATGCAGGTTTCTACTCTGAAGCCTGCTATGAATTGTTTACGGAGCTGCCGCAATTCCTGGGCTCCAGAGACAAAGTGCCTTTTGAGGACTGGCTGATTTACTTCAGTCATGGTCTGAAGTGAGTTTCTTCACTTGAATCCCATGCTTTTATTTCATTTTGTCTTCTCTCTTTTATTGATGTTTCCCTTTCTCTTTTCAGCCTAGATTATGGATCGTATGATGAAGGCCGCAGGGATAAATTGGTTTTGGAGGCCAAGATGAAGAAGAAGTTTCCGTAGCCAAACAAGCTATCTCCCACCTGCGAACTCGCTGGGTTCTTAGCCTACTGGTTATGCTATGTGGCCCTTCCGAGCTCTAAGCAGGCAGACAGCGTGAGAGTCTCCTGCTTCACTGTAGAAGGGAGTTTGGCTAACGGCCATCGTTATGCATTGGCCCCAGTGGTATTGTGCTCTATATATCGGGCCTTTGGCGGTGTCATCAGCAACAAGGGTTCGGCTTCCTTTGGACTGAATTCTTCCTATTGAGGGTGGCATTTCTTTTTGGGATGGCTCAAGGTTTACTTCCCATGGGTCTATGGCATAGAACTCAAAGACTTCATCCGGAGGGGGTCGGTTCCGCTGCATGCCTTAATCTTCGTTGGGTCAATTTTTATACCTCGGTGTCTGATAACAAATCTTAAAAACTTGCCAGAGGAAACCCCGAATGCGCACTTCAACGGATTCATATGGAGGCTTTTCTTTCTTAGTCTTTGGAAAACTTGCCATAGATGCTCTCTATGCTGTTCATGCTCAGCTGACCTTACTACCAGATCGTCTACATAACATTCGACATGCTTATGCATCATGTCCTGGAAGATTACCTGCATCGCACGCTGATATGTTGCTCCTACATTTTTCAACCCAAACGGCATCACCGGTAACAGTATATGCCCAACGTTGTACGGAATGCTATCGATTCCTCATCCTTTGGGGCCATATGAATCTGATTATACCCCGAGTAACCGTCCATAAAGGACATCACTGCGTACCCTGTTGTGCTGTCGATCAGTAGCTCCGGGATAGGCAGTGGGAAATCATCCTTAGGGCATGCTTCATTAAGGTTCCAAAAGTCTACGCAGATTCAGATTTGACCGCTCTTTTTCTTGACCGGCACAATGTTTGAAATCCATTGTGGGTATTTGGCTTCTCTGATGAATCCAGCTTGGATTAACTTTTCGACCTCTTCTTCAATTTTGGGCAATATGTCTGGATGGAATCGTCGTTGGGGTTGTTTGACCGCCTTCTTCCCTTTCAGGATGCCCAAATTGTGCATCGCAATTGTTGGACTGAGCCCTGGCATTTCTGAGTATGTCCAAGCGAACACGTCCTTGTTCTCTTTCAATAGTTGGATGTATTTCTCCCTCTCTTCTTCTGGGACATTTTTACTCAGGTATGTATTTCTAGGGTCCTCTGGGGTTCCCAGATTTATTTCTTCAAGCTCATCTATCGTGGGCTGTCCCCCGTCTTCTATCTGTGTAGGTGCGGCGCTGGGTTGAATGATGTCGGCTGCTTCTTGTAGCTGCACCTCTTCTGTGGGACTAATTGTCACCATGTTGACATGTCTAACCTTCATCTTTGCCCCTAACCCTTCTCTTCCTTGGTAGGCTTCAGTGTTTTCTTCGAACGGTGCTAACATTCTACCATTCGATGCTGATTCCGAGTAACAGAAGCCCATATTCTTCATGATGTTACGGCTAGCTTCACTGTATCTTCCCTCTTCTATCGGTTGGGGTAAGCGAGGTGATTTCTCGGCCTCGTCCCTAGACTGCACAGATTCACTCGACACTGAATAGAATTTGATTTCTTTCTTCGTATTGGCACTTGGCGGTACTACAAACTGGCTAGGAGCTCTTGGGAAAGGCTTAACTCTTCCTATTTTCGGTACTGGCATGTTGAAGCTAGATTTGAGCACACTTATGTGCTGATTCGATATCATCTCTAGGACGGACTGCCCTGGCTGTCGCAAGTGTTTCGGGATTATATAGAATTTCTTAGTAGTCCCTTGAGGATCTTCGGCTGACTGACTTGCGGTTTCTTTCTGAGTAATAAACCGAGGCTTGCTTCTCTGTTCAAACTTGCTGACTTTAGGTTTTGCCCCTTGCCCTTTCTGCATTACATTGGGCTTCTCCTTGACCTCTCTTTTGTCAACTAGGTCATAGTACCGGGCATCGGCCAAGAATGATTCTGCGATCGTATAAGGCTTTGGGTCTGCTGCCACTCTGTACTGAACTCCCTCTCTGTTGTATTTGAAGCACTGATGATAGGTTGAGGGAATGACGCGATTCTGATGGAGCCACGGCCTCCCTAACAGGAGATTATACGTTGTTACTGTGTCGATTACTTGGCATGTTACTTTCGTCTTCAGCTCTTCAATTTCTAGCATCACAGTGATCGACCCTAGAGTGCGCTGGCTGTCTAGATTGAACCCTTGAATAACCATGGTGCTGGGGCGTAGGGCTGATGGTCTGTAACCCAGCCTCTGTAGTGTCTTCAACGACATGATGTTTACTGCGGACCCATCGTCAAGCATGCATCGCTTAATTTTCGTATCTCTAATCGTTCCTGTGACCATCAACGGACGGTTGTGGTCTGTTGCTTCAATCATGCGGTCTTCTTCAGAGAATGTGATTACAGAGGGGTGATCTATCTGCATTGCTTTCTGAATCAGTGCATTTCCTTCCCAAAACTTATCTGGATCGTTCATTTCTGTTTCAATTTCTGCCATCATCACCTCTCTGACTTCACTGTCTAGCAGCGCGTTGATCAACATCTCCCTATATACCTTTGAGAGACACAAGGCATCGTATATGCTCAAGCTAGCCGGGACCTTTCGCAGGTGTGACACGACATCATATGCTACTAGTGCTGCCCCTTGCCTTGGCTCTGGCCGACTAGACGTGGCTTCAACAACTTTCTCTTTCAACTTCTGCCCCTGAGGCCTCGTTGATGGTATATCCAGGTTTCCGTCTTCTTGCATCGGATCGACTGGTTTTGGCCGAACGTGTTCCGGCATTTGCCTTCCGGATCGGAGGATGACGGCATTGACTTCTTCTTTACCTGCCCGCAATGTCTCTCCCATTGGCGGCTGTTCTGTGAATGATACCATCGCACAATGTACCTGAGCCTCTATAAGTTGGCTCCTTTCTTGGCTATCCTTCTTTCTCGTCCCTTTCTTCTTGCGGTTAGGAGTCTTCTTCGATTCTCGAGCCTCTTCCGGCTGCTAACTAAAGTCCAGGGTTCTTCAGGTTCAGGGAACGGGACGTGTAATTGGATGCTTTCGTCTGAGGGGAAGGCTGAAACTACCCCCGATGTTTCCTTCGTTGACGTTTCTAGTGACTTCATACTGATCACCCCTTAGTTGATCAACCCCTGTATTCTTCCCTTTAGACCAAAACAGTCTTCTGTCTTGTGGCTCAGACACCGATGGTTTTACAATACCGGGGATCATTTACCTTCCCAACTTCGTGTGGCCGAATCGGTTCTGGTAAGCGGATTACATTTTCTTCTACTAATTGTTCCATGATGGGGATCAGATCGGCCATGTCGAAGGTGTACAGTCCGTTGGCTCTTTCTCTCTCGGCTATTGTTATTCTTTGAGAAATGTAAGGCCTCTTGCCTCTGTCTTGGGTAGGCGTTGCTTTCGTGTCTGGCTTGGGATTTACGGCGGGCCGCTTTCGATCTATTACACCTTTGCCTTTGTTTATATTGTGTGTTTCTGCAATCCTTACTCCTCTTTTTTGCCTTTCGGGTCTGAGGTTCACTCGTGTTGCGGCTTCTTCTACCAGGTGTGCTTGGTGGCCAGTTCTCGGAAAGAGTGAAAACTATTCCCTGATAACCCGTATGATATCATCGGGCCCAGGGCTCGCATACACATCTTTATCTGTTCTTTCTCACTGGGTAACTCTTGGCATTGAGCGGCTATCGTCGCCCATCAGTCCATGAACCTCTCCACAGGTTCGCCCTGTCTTTGTCTGATCAAGGCCAGATCGGTCACTGATGTTTCTCTTTCTATAGAGAAGAATTTTGAGATAAAACTGTCTCACATCTGCTCCCACGACCTCACTGATCTGGCTGGTAGCGACATGTACCATTGAAAAGCTTTCCCCGTCAGCGTTGACCCAAATAACCGCATACAGTACTGTGGACGGTCGACCAATTCCCCAACGCCGTGAGGAAGTGAGTGATATGCTCCTCTGGCGACCCCCTACCGTCAAAATTTTCAAAATCTGGACATCTGAAGTTGACCGGAAATGGTATCTCTTCTATCTCCAGCGGGTACGGGACTTGATATTTATACCCGGTTCCTCTTTCCTTCTCCTTTTCTTGTCGCATGAGACTCGTAATCGTTTGTGATAGCTCCTCTCTCGTCATTTGCGCAGTCGGGACTGTTATTCGTTCCGCTGGAACTCTCCTGGCCTGGGTAAGTGGTTCGGCACTAGCTGGCCCTTCTGCTGCCCCTTGAGATTCTTCGGCTAATGGGCGCGTAGGTGGTACGAGACTTCTAGTAGTACTCTGAGCTATCATTGTGGTCAATGCTTCCTGAATTATCCTCATTCGTTCATTCGTTTCCTGATTGGCCTGAACTAATCTGTCGATCTGATCTTGGACTTTGGGCAATTCCTCCGCTTCATACGATCCCTCTTCTGTCTCTGCTACTTGAACCATTGCGCTGAGCACTGGTCGGGCCTTCCGAAACTGTCCCTGTCTTGGGTCGAGAACTGTCACGGGCTTGGGGCTCTTCACAAGTGCGGTTTCGGTCGATTTGCGCGTGACACAGGTGGTCTTGAACAATGGTGGAAACTGTTCGACCGTCATCGTAGGCACTGGGGACCTAGTTGATGCGACCTGACTGCTGATGGGGATCTTCTGCCCTTGTTTTGGCTGTCATTGTCTCTTGGTCGCAAGGCGAGGTCTTGCAACATTCACCTTCTTATATGCTGTTAAGCTGACTGCTTTCTTCTGCTCTTTCTTCTGTCGGCGCGTTTCGACCAACTGCCATCCAGAATTAGAAGCAGTTGTCGTGGTTGGGATGAAGCGAGGGAAGCTGAAGCCTCCGATGGCAAGGAAGGTGCACAAACTGTTCATTGAGCATGCCATTTCTTCTGTCTGTCCTAGTATCTTGCTAATTCTGTTGTGTCATAAAAATCATTAGAACAGTTCACAAGTGCGGTCGGGAGTATGAGCCCATCGATCGCAATGCATAAACCGACAAAAATAAGCAAGAAGGAAACAAATATGTGTAGTTGTGGAAGTTTGTGGGTTCGAAAACCTTTTAAAGCGTCTATTGCCTTAAAGATGAAGGGAAGAACGTTCCCGTTGAGAGTCGCCAGTTTGGTGCCCGAGGGGCACCGAAACATTACACCCTGCGGTAACTTTCTTATGCGTAGATTCGTGTTTGTAAGTAATTGATCTTAGAGTGTCCCTATATTCAGTTATAACCAGAGATTCTAGTATAGGTCGATCCCCAGTGGAGTCGCCAGTTTGTTGGAACTAGAGAATGGATCATAATGACATCCTCTGAGATGTGGTGTTTTGTTGCTCTAGGGTTCTGAATAATAGAAACATTCACAAAAGTACACAAGAGAAAAGATATCGCAAGGCGAATTTTATTCCAGACATTCTGAGATCTTGTACATTCCAAGCCGTGATCTGGCACGATCCCTTAATTACATCAAATGATCGATGACCCTTGATTAAAAGGCAGAAGACTAGTCAACGGGGACTATGGTCTCAGAGTTAATGGTCGTGGAGACCTGTGTTTGTGTGGTCGTAGAGACCTGTATTTGTATGGTCACGGAGACCTGTATCTGTATGGTCACGGAGACCTGTGTTTGTATGGTCGCGAAGACCTGTATTTGTTATGGACTGATCCATCTTTGTACGAGTCGGATGTCTATGTCCCATGTTTTGACCGGAGATCCGGGCTGAGGCAGTTAGGGTTTATGGCCGGGAAGGACGACTCTGGGCCCGCGCCTGTCAATGTATGGACAGGTGACCTCGGGAAGTCCATTCCACAATTGTGTGTACCTGGGCAGCTCAACCAGCGGATGCCGTTTGAATGGGTAGGGCATCGACTGTTCTTGAAGTGTCAGTCTTTAACAAATTGTGTGTGATAGTTTAGAGCTCTCCTGGTATGGTTTATCGTGTTAACCATAGTCCCCTTTACTTAGTCCGGTCCTGAATCCGGGTCACATTATGATAGTGCATGTATTGATGATACATCAGTATGGTTCTGGGCACTAGCGGCCTCTTTTCGGGAGAATTGCTCCATTCAGCTCGTCGGATCGGATCGGACTCCGAGGGCTTGCGTTCTGCTCACTGGGCAGCCCGGATGAGTCATTCGACCGCTCCGTTGCGTCCGAAACGCTCGAAATACCCAAAATAGGCCAAGACGGGGCATGAAAACGTCATAAAATAAAGATTTAAAGGTGCTGGAATGAACGCTCAAAGTGCTGATTTTTGCGATCCGCTGGCCTGATTTTACTGATGCGCTGGGGCCAGCGTGTTCAAAAATGATTGTTAAATTTGGTCTATTTTCATGATGCGCTGGGCTATTTTTCTGACGCGCTGGGGCCAGTGCATCCAAAAATAACTTCGTTTTGGCATATTGATTTTTCTGATCCGCTGGCCTATTTTGCGATGCGCTAGGGCCAGTGCGTCCGAAAATAATTTCGTTTTATAGACGAATGATTTTACTGATGCGCTGGGAGATTTTGTGACGCACTGGGGCCAGTGCGTCCAAAAATGACGAGTTTTAAGATGTTGATTTATTTGATCCGCCGAGGGTTTTTCCTGATGCACTGGAGCATTTTTATGATGCGCTGGGGCCAGCGCGTCAAAAAAGATGACTTATTTTAAGATGATTGATTTTCATGATGCGCTGTTATACTTTTGCAATTTGAAGTTATTTAATCTTCGGACCTGTTATGGTCGGAGATGCGATTTTCGGCGAGGGGCTTCGGCTCTCTCTCTCTCTCTGAATCGTGCAAATGAGGTGGTGGGAGGGGTATTTATAGCCGAAGTCGGCCAATAGGAAGCTGACACGTGTAGCGCGTCGAGAAAATGGGTTGGCGCGTCGAGAAAACCACTCGGCGCGTCTTAAAATGACTTTGTTGGGATCCTTATTTTTTAGGGCGCACTGGCTGTCAGTGCGTCCTGAAATTCTTGAAAGTGCCCTCAGCGCGTCCTGAAATTCCTGAATTATTGGATGCGCTGGGGGCAGTGCGTCTTGAAATTCACTTCGTAAAACTGTCTGAATTTCTTGATGCGTTGGGTGAATTTCTTGACGCGCTGAGGGTCAGTGGTCCTGGAATTCACTTTGTAAAACTTTCTGAATTTCTTGATGCGCTGGATGAATTTCTGGACGCACTGGAGGTAGTGCATCCTGAAATTCATTTTATGAAAATGACTGAATTTCATGATGCGCAGGCCATGGATTTTCTCAATGCGCCGACGTACTCGTGTTTCACAAAATTGGGTTTTGTAAAACGGAGGGCTTGTGGGGCCCACTTTGCGATGAATGTCGATGCATTGACTCTATTTTTTCATAATTGAGGTCACCCTCCCAAATCTGGAGAGTTCTGATCATGATAACCGGTGGGGTCCACCATTGGCCCAATTCCCCATTTTTGTTTTGTCTGATGCGTGGTTGCGACCTTTGACGCGATTTCTGATGCACTGGTCCTAAATCCAATTAAGTGTTGATTTGGGCACTCGTAATCATTGTTTCGAAGATCCTTACTTTTGGGACCCCAACAACTTATAGTTTAACATGAGGCAACATAGATTCCCTTCTTGGGTAGACATGATGCTAGTGCTTTAGTACCAGATCTTACTCTAGACGGTTAAGTCATTGAAGAGCAACCCATTTTGATACCAATTGAAATTCGTCAGTAGTTTAACACGACACCTTCGTATATGCGGAAGCTTAAAGAGCAACTAGAATTATGGCTAAGTTTTATAGTGAGGGGGGGGGGGGGGGGGGGGGGGTTGAGTAAGACCTTTTGAACTTCTTTTCGCCTACTTACACAATTTAACAAATTAAACTAAGCAAGAACTCTTCAGCCTCCAAGCCTAAGTGGGTCCAATCACAAGACTAGCATATGGTTAAGCAATAAACAACCTAGTCTAAACATACATAGATAAACAAATGATATAACTAATCAAGCTCCTCACCTATGCAACCTATGTAGACTTATGAGAATGGATCAATGAGCTCAAGTCTACACTACTTAGTAAAAGTACATCTTGTGTGTGGTTGTGCCTATCTAGTGCCAAGCATATACTCCTATCAAGCATTCATAATTAAACAATTAAATATACAATACTAAGATAATAATGTGCTCAGTCAATCACACACACAAGCATGTATAGTGGTTCAACTTTGGGTCTACTCCACTCCCGGTTCATGTACTCAACTCTTTTGTGCACACCGGCATTCACTATCGGAGGTTTTAAATGAGGTTCACCTCTCAACCTTTACACGGAGGATTTGCCGGTTCACCTCTCAACCATAACCAAAGTTTTGGACAAAGGGCTAACTCTCAACTCGAACGAAGTTTTAAACATAGGCTAACTCTCAATTCGACGCACGTTCACTCCCGTGTCGGAGGCTCCCCCTTGGAGACTTTGTTTAGGCCCGGCAAACGGGCCAAAGAGTGCCAAATGACCTCTAGTCTTTTCAAACAGGCCAAGGAACGACCAACGTCCCTAATTCACGTTTGACAAACAAACTCTACACTCAACTCCCATAGGGAATTGAGTGGATGGACTCTCAACAAAGACAACCTTACTTGTCTGATACGCTCCTTGTTCAGCGCTAGTTCGAGTTACTCAATCAGCTTCCCTTGCTCCCTCAATCGTGTTGCCGTTACGTCGTCAATGCCTCAGCTACACTCGATCAATTACCTTGCTTGTGATGCCTTTGAGATGCCCATGGTGATAGGAGGATGGTCGAATCTCATACATGGGATATGTAGCTTGTTCAAACTAGGAGATTCACTTAGAGGGTCTTCTAGAGGTCTTGAACAAGAGATATGACTATGTGGTATAGTGTCTCACCTCTAGAATTGAGAGAGGAACCAAGTCATCTCTATGTTTGCATTTGAATGCCCTCGCTTGTGATTAAACACAAAGGATATGACTTGAAACTCCTCCTCTTTGAGGCCCCATATGATGTACAAAAGTTGTGGGTAATAGGCTCTCAAAACCCTCTCCGAATGTGCAAAAACTGAGCTCCATATTTAAAGAAAAAGAGCTCCAACAGTCATAAAATGGGCAAAAACGGCTAACTGCCTACCTGTCACGATCGGTCGGCCAATGGCTAGTGAAGACAGTGTACTTACTGTCTAGTGGGGGGGTCTGTCCGACCGGTCCCGGCCGGTCGGACCAGACCTGCTGACCGGTCCCGGCCGGTCGGTCCAAGGGCTTGCACAATACAGCGTCACGCTGTCTGGACTGAGAGCTAGTCCGACCGATTTTGACCGGTCTATCCAGTACAGCCGACCGACCGTGACCGGTCGGACAGGCCTGGGTTTAGCTCAACAGTTCGCTGACCCAACTCTTTCACAACTCAACCTCTATGGCCAAGGTTTGGGTGGTCTTTTGGTACACCTAGGGCCAATCTATGATGACTAAAGGTTTCCTAATATGGTCAAGGTCATCAAAGAGGTTAAGGGTTAGGTTTTGGTCAAGGTCAAGGCACATCAAGGCATCACTTTTATTTGTTTCTTCTTCCTTGATGCAGTAGGGACACTTGAGTCTTCGGTCTTTGTCTTCATTAAGCTCAACCGACACTAGACTCATTGACCTAAGTGATTGAAAACAAGTGCACCAGTATGCCACAAAAAAAGTGCACTAACAGAAATTACCCAAATATCGGGCGCTCGGTCCACTTGATCGTCGGGCGCTCGCCTATTCACAGAACAGTCTAGAGACCTCCTATCTCTAATACGTGAATATCGGGCGCCCGGTCCAAAGATCGTCCGGGCGCCCGACCATCCCTTGGTGTGATTGGCTCCACACCTTAACAGATATTTCATTTAGACAGATCGGATCTCACATTCTCTTTATTTTGATCATTGTATAGAACAAGACTTGATACGGGTTGAATCGTCTCTTTCCAATTCGAGTCTAGGACCGCACCTGGGTTGGCTCGAGTGTCAATTTGATCCCTTGATTTTCGGAATCTTCTGGATTATTGCTGGCTCTCTGAACGTCTCTGAGAAAATCTCCAATTTTAGAAGGATTGTAAGAGACGCCCCACAGATAAGATTATATATATCTAGTTGTGGGATATGATACGCTTGCTCGGCGGGCCTTTTATAGCTGTGTCAGGTACATTGCCTCATTTAATGGGCGCATCAATCATGGTTACATGGCATGCGATAGTACATCCCCTTAACGGGCCTGATAATAGTCTGTATCATTGCATTAATGACAGAACGCGTAACGTGGAAGGAAGATCAAACATAGATCTCTTCGGGTCTAAGTATATATTCTGTATTTCCAAATACATAGTGTCTTTGTGGCATTCTCCATTGGTCCATACCAGGGCACAAAAAATGGATATAAACAACGTGGTCACAAAAATGAGCGGCATGGGCTAACACGACCATGGAGATGAGTATCACTAGCTTTGATGAGAGGCAAGCAGGAGGGATAAGTAGCGGAGACTACGAGATGAGTAATAACTTTAAGCTAGCAGGCACTTCTGTGACGAACGATGTGACCCACCAACCCATTTCTCTGACACAAATAAAACTGATCCAACTATCCAATATAAACATTGAGTCCAAGCAAACTACTCGAATTACTGATAACAATCCATTCCAAGCACAAGTCTGAACCAGCAGTTTGGAACATAAATGAGTGAAACGAGTTCAAGCCAACTACCATGTGAAAAAATAATATGAGCCAACTGCCCTGTATTAAAAACTAACCACACCACACATGCCATCAAAGGAACACTAGATGAAGAAGCATTTATATCATTGAAGGAGGTGGTGGAGATGAGGTGAGCCTGGGTCATATAACAATATATGATGCAATCAACGAGATGGCGAGGTTGTCCATAATGAATCATTTCAAACCGTCCAACAACGATAATAATGTCAACATCACAACAGAACAATGATTGTAGACCCACAATAAACTGGCCAACTGGCCACATATGAATCAAGCCCATAGAAAGCTAGGCTACAACCAAGTCAGGCCGTACCAACCACGAAATTGACTAAACAAGCCGGCAACGTCCAAATTATAGGTCCACTAAGCCCAAACAAGTAGGCTCACAAATATTCCACAAGGAATGGTTCAAAGGATGCCCCATAATGCGGGCACAGATCAAGCAGTGTACCCAAAACTCGGTCGTCCAACAGTGCAGATAATGAGTAGCTCCCAATAGCGAAAATCAATCCAATACCAATCAAACGATCAAGTAAAAAGAGAAGGCCCGCAACAAGGGTTCACGTCAGCACATTCCAATAAGGAGGCCCAATAAGAGTCTACAAATCTGCCGAAGTCCAGCACAAATGTGATGGAATCAGAACGGCCCCAAAACAAAACAGCTAGCCAACGGATTAGCAGTCGAACCAAAAAAAAAAAAAGAAAAGAAAATGGGCCCAGCAGATTCCAGCTATCCAAATGGGCCAGTCTAGAAATGGAAGGAACAATGGCCAGGCCATTCGTCCCCACAGCAATGAGGCCATGTGAAATGGCCCGCAGGCCTAACAGGCCCAATCAAGAGGCCTACAACAATCTTGTGGTAAGCAAGCGGCAACAGGCCCGGATGCAAAAATGGGATTGAATTGTTACCAGCTGAGCACAAACGGAAGGAAATTTTAAACCACGTTACAGATAGATGGCACGATCTGCAGCTGGATAGATGGCACGATCTGCAGCAATGGACTGCAAGATCAACCGTATCATGCAAGGAAACTAATCAGCTGATGCAACAATTCAACGATTCTCAGTGCAGATCGCATATGGGCCTACCTGATTATTTGATTTGCCTCAGTTACCTCAATGATCATTAAGGTAGGACAACCTCTTCAGCGGCTCAGATATTCCAGACATGTGAACATAACGTATGCAACAAAATGGATGGTACCTTTGTTATCTATTGAGGCATCTCTCATTAACGATATCCAAAGAAGATAGAGGCAAGAGAAAGAAATCTGCTGAATCTCCAAAATGACGAAACTCCAGCGTGACTATGCATGGGCAGGTATACGTAGTTTTAGTACGAGCCAGGTCCATCAGGTGTGCTCTCACTGTTTGGGTCGGTCCCAGAACATCACATCAAGCCATAACTCAGGTGGACCTCGCCACGTGGTGCGGCCCACATAAGTTTCAGGCTAGAGTACGTATTGAAACATCCATTCATCCTTGTGATTCGTACAAGACTAATGAACTGGATGACATATAGAACCACGGTGGCCCCACATGCAAGTAGTGGTGCTAATCCAACCCCATCGCATCCCTTCTATACAGTGTAGTCTACTTAATTTTTGGATTAGCCTGATTTTTGGGTTCCAGGATGAACATGAGGCAACTCAACGGACGAATGGGGTGGATTGCATGCAACTATTATTGGCTCGGCTATGCTGCCACATTAAATACTAATTGCCATTTCTATGCTGGTAAGTTTATTGCTTGGAAAGTGACTTGGGCTTTTCTAATCATTTTGACCTTGAAAAAGACTAACACATTAAAATACAATCTTTCACCTTCAACCATACACATGGAGAAGAAGTATAGGATTTTTGTATTGAATCAAAATTGCATCGAACATGTACATATGTAAAACTCAGAAGAGATTCAACAGAACATGAAATTTCTTCTTCAGAAGACATGAAGAACAGATTGTTGGTTGGTCTGACGTTGAGGGAGCATGGAAGATGTTGAGCACCGTCCACTTACAACGGAGATAAGCAAAGCCTTCTGCACATTTTCAGACGCACGTCTCCTGAGCAATGAAACTACGTACTCCATGAAGATCGCATCACATGGAAATGTAATAGGTCCGTTGCCTGGCAACCCATACTCCTCTTCCGACATTTTAAACAATTCTCTGAAGACGGGGCTGTCAAGGTATGACAACGGAACTACAAAACGTCCACTGTCTGCTGAGTAGATGACAAAATGGCCCTTATCAGCTACTGTTTTGTAGCCTGCTCTTAAATCCAAACCCGCATCAGACCTGGATAAGGAGATCCTTTTTCTCCCCATGGCTGCTACTCTTTGCCATTTCTTCGCCATTGCAAAAAGCCTCTTTGCATTGATCATGGCTAACTCGAAGCGAAAGGGAATGCTTTGAAGAAATGAAGCTCTTGGAATGCAAAGGAACTTGTGGTGGTGAGTAGGAAGGCAAGGCAGGTCATTGGTTATATAGTGGCAAAGGGTAGACAATCAGGTTGTTACTTTTCTTATTAGGGCAGCATAGGAAGCAAAAGCACGTGGCTTTTGGATAAGAAAAGTGTAGTGTGTGGTGAGCATGTTTTGGTTTTTATTTAGCCACGTTAGTGATGAGCTATAGGTGCTTTTGAATGGTATACAACAATCAGTTGGATAGTAGCTTTCCTTTTGTAGGGTCGCATGGGATGCAAAACCATGTGATATTTAATTTTTGGGAGGTGGGCATGTCTGGATTTGGTTCAGCGATTACCTCCTCAGCAGGGCATATGTGACAAGACGTTTAGGTCAAGTCGGCCTCTTCTAGTAAAGTGAAAAATTTCCAAGTTCTGATCGTTAAAAAACCGGGGGGGGGGGGGTTGGTATAGCTTATGTTTAAAATTGCTGTAATCAGTCCACATCATTAGAAACAATTTTGAGTGTGGACGCCCACCATTCACTTGTGTTCTGTGTGCACCATGTTGTGTTACACTATTTACTCCATTCATCTTACTTATCCACCTCAGAGGAAGGGATGGCACAAAAATTACGTCATTCTTGAAGTAGGGTGGGGCTCAGCCAATCAACGTTGCGTGTCCACCTCTCAATCAAATCACGCCATGCTTAAAGTAGGGTGGGGCTCAGCCAATCAACGTTGCGTGTCCACCTCTCAATGTTATTGCTGGGGTTTCCCACCTCATTCAGGACCCCTGGCATCTTAGCAAATTGCAGCGTCGGGCAGTGAATACGGATTAACATCTTAATTTGGATTACTCATGGAGTCCGTAATTCCGGCACCATTTGCTACTTGAACAGGACTTTGAAACAATATAATGTTTGTGCTTTGGCTATCCTATAGCTGATGGTTGCTGAAAGCAAATGAGGTGGAATCTCTTATGATGTTAATAATGTAGGTAAAGTTTATTTCTTGTTTAAGAATTACTTGCATGCGCTGATTCATAGTTGTTCTGATCAGTGTGTATCTCTAAATATTGGTCTAGATTGGAGTACATTCGATTTTGTCATGACTTTCATTTATGCTAAATGCAATAAAATTTTGAGAAGGAACCACTGGAGCGAATTAATTTCCATGGCAATAGCATCACTAACCATGGCCTGCTTGTGGGGATTTTAATGCTCGTTTTGACATGCCTGAAAGGCTTTTTGTGGTACAGGGCCAGGCTTTGGTATTATGTGTCAAACAATCACTTTCTCTAAAAGCTCTAGCTATTAGAGGATGGCGTATCAATGTATATCAAGGGATTCTAATACTCCCCACACGTGGGGGTGAAACTCCACACGGGAACATACTGGGCAAGGGTGGAGGGATACTCACAACTCACACCTAAGTGGAGGGATACTCACAAGTCACACCATAAATGGCCCCCCCCGTGAGAAAATATATTACCGGTGGCATATTTGCTACTTTCGGGATTGGAACACAGGACCTTCCGCTCTGATACCATATCAAATCACCACTTTCTCTAAAAGTTCAAACTTTTAGAGAAAGTGGTGATTTGACAATATGATTGAATTTTCGGAAACCATTGCCAATGTGAATCTCCTGGATGCAAGGTACATGGGAAATCGTTTTAGGTGGTTTAATATTCATGTAGGTCCTGCTAAAACTTGGGTCAGGCTTACCCGGTTTTGATATTTTATAGTGGGCTAGTATGTAACCTTCATTCAAAGTATTGCATCGCCCCCCTTCTACTTGAAATTGCGTGGGATATTCTAACATGAAACCGACACACTATAAGTTGCAGGAGCATGGTAGAGCTTAGAATAACGGCTAAGTCGGGTGAATATGGTGGCATTAGAGACCGTATGCCGAGCTGTCGAAAAAGAGTGACAGGGTGAACAACCATCCAAAATTTCACCAACATGCCTGTAAGTGTTGAAACGTAGTCCAGGTTCGTTTCGATCCTGTGGACCCTTGCCGTTTCGTGCTCCCACACGACGTTCTTGTCCCTTCCCCTTTCGGAAAAGAAGGAGAGGAGGATGCGTGAGTGCGAAATCGCCGTTTGTACCACTGGCTTGCCTCGTTCTCGAGGGCTTTATTTGGTTGTCGTGTTAAGCTGGATGTGTTTGAATGAGTTTATATAAGACCAGAGTCGCCACTAGACCAGCGTCGCCAATTACTTCGAATCTACAGTCGGCTAGACCCCGTAGAAACCTTAGAGAAAGAGATTCGAAGATTCCTTCCTCTAAAATGACTCCTTTTGATCTGCGGCCAGAGATTCAAGGTAAGGGATCACGGTTACAGGGTGGGAAGAGGTTAAGCACCCCACACACTGCCCGTACCAAAGTACGGTCTCTACTTCACAGAATCGAACTAATACTTGAAAGTCTGTTTTAATCCTCGTACATTCTCATAGATGACATGATGCATGAATGTGGGTCTGAACAGTAAGAGTTTCTGATGGGCAGGTTCCAACAACGGGCAAGCCCAGAGCATACGCTCGAACTGACAGGTGCTTAATATAAGACGTATGCAGTGTGCTTGAATGATCAAGGTGCTTTATAGTGAGGCATGAATGCAGGTCTGAACAGTAAGAGTTTCTAATGGGCAGGTTCCAACAACGGGCAAGCCCAGAGCATATGCTCGAACTGACAGGTGCTTAATTTAAGATATATGCAGTGTGCTTGAATAATCAAGGTGCATGCAGTGAAGCAGGGGGTTGGAAGAAAAGTAAATGTTGCACTTATGCTAGATGCAAATGAGATGATGCTGGAAAAAGAGTAGCTGGATGGACGGAGGTGTCGCAAGGGTTGGCTTCGAGTGGCTGGATCAAGACTTAGATGGCTTGGGAGACTTGGACCAGTGGTCAGGCTGGGCTAGACCAGGGCTAGGATCTCCTCACTCGGGCTCTCCTTGGTGGAGGAATGGGCTAAGGTATAGAGGGACGGATCGCACTCGGATTGAAGAGAGGGAAGTGGATTATGAAATGAGAAGGGGAGGGGGGTATTTATAGCAGCGGGCAGTGGCAGTTTGCGTAATTATTTTTGGGCGGCCCACTGTGGGCCGCCCGTACGGCCGTTCCTCGATTTCCAGCGAGGTACGGTCGCTCCCTCGGGGCTGCTGTTTGGCTCGATGGGTTAACTCAGTGAGTTGACTCAGCGGGTCGACTCGGTGATTTGACTCAGTGGGTTGACTCGACGGGTTGACTCGGTGTTTTGACTCGACGAGTTGACTCAGCGGGTTAACTCAGCGGGTTAACTCAGTGGGTTGACTCAGTGAGTTTGACTTTTTTAGGATTTTTTGACTGGCTTTTCTTATGGGGGGTTTTTCAGGCTAATGTTTAGGACTGGGTTGACTGGGTTCAAGCTTGAACTGGGCTATGGAATAGGGCATACAAGGGTGAGTTTGGCTGAGTTTGGACTTGGGGTTTGGGGGTATGGTCCTCCATTCATCCAGCTATCTCTACCAACATTGTAGCCTAAGGTGGGGGTGTCTACAGATGCCCCTCTTTGGCAGAGGTTGTTTGCAACCGAATGCCAAAGCGAGTGGACACCCGACTTCTGACTCGGTCATTCATAGATCATGTTCTGAAATCTTTGCTTGCCTTTGCATCTGTGCCAGTTGATTGTTTGGAAACCGATCACTCGTATATACCGAGGGAGTTTGGAGAAAACGTTGCGATTGTCCCTGCATGCGCTGCAACCTGGGTACCCAATCGCAACCCTTCCATTCCCGATCGGTACTAACATCGGAAAGGTACAGCAGAGCCTCTGCGTCGCTAGTCTTACGAGGATGCTGACCCTAGACTGATTGTGTGATGTTTAATGTTTTCCTAGATCACTCCAGGAGTACTTGTTTCGCTTGACTGTCAAAGTGGTTAGACGCCCTGCGTCAGATAGTCTTACGGGATTCTACTACGCCGACTTGGACTCAATCAAGGTACTTCAGGCATCCACGCCTAGGTATGTGTTGGTGGACTCTTTCCACCCGATCTGCTGGTTTCAATGCTTAGTTTGCAATTCATTCTTTACTTGATTGTGGTCTGAAATCTTTGTTGTCCTTTGTATCTGAGTCAGTTGATTGTTTGGAGATTGATAACTCGCACATACCGCGGGAGTTTGGAGAAAACGTTGCGATTGTCCCTGCAGTTTGCTGCAACCTAGGTACCCAATCGCAACCCTTCCATTCCCGATCAGTACTAACATCAGAAAAGTACAGCAGAGCCTCTGCGTCGCTAGGCTTACGAGGTTGCTGACCCTGAGACTGTTTGTGTGATGTTTGATGTTTTCCCAGATCACTCCAGGAGTACTTGTTTCGCTTGACTGTCAAAGTGGTTAGACGCCCTGCATCAGATAGTCTTACGGGATTCTACTACGCCGACTTGGACTCAGTCAAGGTAATTCAGGCATCCACGCCTAGGTATGTGCGGGTGAACTCTTTCCACCCAATCAGCTGATTTTGATACTTGGGTTACAATTCATCGTTTCCACCTGTTCAAATGGTTTCTGTGACCGAGCCTTTTGGCTTTCATCTTTTTTTGTATCTTGGCATGTGGTACGACCGCACTGACGCTGGAGTTCAGTTCGACTGTACTTAAGTGCATTGGATCCGATGGTCTCCGGGGAAACCGTGAGACATCGGATCTTATTTGATTTTTGCGTCGGCTCCTACCCAGAGATATGGAAGATCTCCTGATGTTTTGGAGGCAGAACGCTCTACTGGGAAAATATTTTTTTGGATTTTTGAAAAGATATCCACTCTGGGGAGTGATACTCCGTGGGGTTTTTATTTGCAAATAGAAATATTTTTTATTTTTTGAAATGGAAATTGGGTCTACACGTGACTCCACTAGGGATGCCTGTGGGGTTTTTAGCTAACCAACTTTATTTTGAAAGCAGGTAAATATGATGATTGATGCGATGGATGCTGATGCATGGAGATGCATGATGAATGCATGGCTTGGCTCATTCTCTTTCAGTTTGATGATTTTGCTTTTGCTGGGGATGCAGAGAATTTTGAGCTTATTGCTTGCAGGGTTATGCTCCCTGGGGATTTTCTTTTTATACGGGTGTTTGGTCAGCGGGTTGGTCAAGATCCCGACCTGTGATCGATCAGGTCCATCGTCCCAAGATGCTATTTCTTTGCTAATGAGAATGTACGAGGATGTTATCCGACTTCAAGATGTTCTTCTGGGCATAAATGAGATTGAGACGGTGCTTGGTCGCCCGTTTTGGTCAACATTCCAATTTGCGGGCGATTGGATCCGTCATCCCAAATTGTGAAGAGAGTGGAGTTCAAGACTCCTGAAATGTAGTGCTGGGGGTTAGTGATAATTTTTGTGATTTTTGTAAATATGTGGTCCGAATCTTTACCTGAATGGTCAGGATAGAGATCGGTTATTGAAAACAAAGGAAATATTTTTGTGATTTTTTTGAAAATATTTGATTTAAAAGCAAGGGAAATTTTTTTGTGATTTTTGCAAGTATTTGATTTGAAAGCAAGGGACATATTTTTTGTGATTTTTTGAAAAGGTGATTTTGCAATGTTTTGGTATTTTGTGATTTTTCTGAAATGCAGGGAAAAGTATGGAATTTTCATCCACTTCCAGCTTTCACTGCTGGTAAGGCACTCGATCCATTTTACGTCAGCGAGCAAGATGAGTCTCACACAGTTAAGTGCCATAGTTTTACATCTTCGGATGAGGGGATTTTGAGGGTTTTCAGTCAACACACCCACAAAGTTGTTTGTTCCTCATGTGCAATGCACATAGATCACGTATCGTCCGACGGACTCCTTCGGCCACAAAATGAGCCACATCCTCACATTTCCCTTAGTCAATCCAGTTTGGGGCCTTACGTTGCTCACAATTCCGTGAGGGTGCGCTCCACCTCCCAATAGCCTTAATCCCCTTCATGAGTTTTAGGAACAGGGAACATCCGTCAGATTCAACAACGACTTCCAAATCAAGGTTATCTATCACGGTGCGTTCAACACGAACAGGATTGCGGAGCTCTGCCCACCACAGCCCTTACCTGTTTAAAAGATTCCAGACACCTGTACGACCAAGTGTCAGCCATGTCTGGAACAGGTTAGGAAAGGAAGCCCCCGAGAAGTTAATCCCAGTGTAGTTTTAGGTCTTCGGACCGTTGAAGATAAATTTGTGCAGTTGTAATTGATGGTGAAATTTTTATTTTTATTTTTATTATTATTATTATTTTTTTTTTTGTATTTTTGAAAAAGTTTCAGATTTCAACTCGGGTAATCGAGGTTGATGCTGGTTTTTATGGAAAGCTCAAAAAAATCTTTTTGGTATTTTTTGAAAATGATCCGGATTATCGAACCTTGATCTCAGCGGTTGAGGCCGATGCCGGTTTTTGATTGAAAGTAGGAAAAGGTCCCCCGAGAAATTAATCCCAGTGTATTTTAAGGTCTTCGGACCACAAAACTGTACAAAACAGGGTAAACACATTTTTTTGTTTTTTTTTTTTGAAAAATGTCCGGAGTCATCTGATCTTGATGTGAGCAAATAAGACCGATGCCGCTTTTTATTGAAAATCTCTCGGGATGTCGATCCCGACGTAATTTAAGGTCTTCGGACCCAAAACTATACAAGAGAGTGCTGGAAATGCACATATATATATATATATATATATATATATATATATATATATATATATATATTTGTGATTTTTGAAAAGTGTCCGGTATTGTCCGATCTTGACTCGAGCAATCAAGACCGATGCCGGTTTTTATTGAAAGTCCCTCGGGATCTTGATCCCAACGTAGTTTAAGATCTTCGGACCAAAAAGCTGTACAAGCTGAACATACATTTTTTTTGTGATTTTCAAAAAGTGTTCTGAGTCATTGATCCTGATTTTGAGGGTCGAGATCGATGCCCGTTTTTATTAAAAATCCCTCGGGATCTTGATCCCAACGTAGTTTAAGGTCTTCGGACCCAAAACTTTGTACAAAAGAGCAGCAATCCAGGTTGGAGACTATGGGAATTCTTCTTGGAATGGTTCGGATCATCAGGTCATACCCTTGGATGGTTGAGATCACTGTTTGACCAAGTCAATCTTTTTCTTTCTTTTTCTTGAAAATTCCATGGAACTTTTCCACATCATCAACCCAATTTCTCACCCATTTCTCACAAGATGAGATTTTGGTGAGATTTCTTCCTTTTTTCTCACCATTCTCTTCCATCACTTCACTCTTACATGGAGGTACAAGATTCACTTGCAACCACCCTTCTTAAGGAGGAGTTCTTCCCAAGGAGAGGGGAGGAGAGGTCGTTTCACATAAGTGAGAGGTAGGACGGCCCCCTGGGCGCCGCCCGGACCGCCCTTGCCCACTGGTTTTTTCAGTGGGCTGGGTAAAAGGGTGCCCTCCCCTTTTCTATATAACATGAGGCACCTTTGCCCCTTCCAACGTGCAATCTCTCTCTTCTCTTTCTCATACTCTCTCTTTCTCAAAGTTTTCTCTCTCCTCTTGGTGGTTCTTTGCTTCTCTCAAGTGGTGGGCCTTAGAGAAGTTTTGGGATAGCAAGGTGGTCCTTCTTTGGTGAGTGGTAAAGGTATGGACCACTCCCTTTCTCTTTTTTGTCATTTTCCTTCTTCATTGTTTCTCATGGTTCCTTTCTTTCCTTCATGTAGCTATTTCAAAAGAAGTGAAGGTGGGCCCAAGCATTCTTGACCTTTTTTTAGATCTCCAATTTCTTTCAAAGGTGGTGCATGGAGAAGGACATTGCAAGCTTTCCATTTCATTTTTCCTTCTCTTCTTTTCACACTCCCTTCATGTGTATGTAAAGGGTGATTTTGCCATGTCCATCAAGTGTGCATGGCAAAATATATTATCTTTTCCATGGGAGTTGGGCCTCTTTTCACATGTATCAAATGGGCTCAAAGTGAAGTCATGGCCCTTGGTGTATTTGATGGGCCCAATGCTTCATTTTGGGCTCCCTCTTACTTTCTCTTTCTTGTCATTTCCTTTGGAGCTCTCTTTTCCTTTTCCATCTTCTTTTCAAGGTTTGGGCCCATGGGCATGGCAAGGCCCATCTCAAGTTTTGGGCTCATGGGGCTCACTTTGGGTGACCCCATCTTTCTTCACATATGTATGGACCAAGATGACTAGCCCATTCTTCATTTGGATCTCAAGTGGGCTAGATTTCCTAGTTGGGCCTTTATGGACAAATAGCCTAAATCTTCCACCATCTCTTGATTATGATGTACATCCTTGTACAAAGTGTGGTGGGTTCCTTGGAGTTTTTCCATATGGATGGGCTTTTGGGTCTTCATTGGAGCTTGGATTTCTTTGGACCATGTGTGCACCACTACACTTTGTCCATGTAGGCTTTTTTCCTTTCATGCTCTTTTCTTTTGATGGATGGAGGACTTGAGTTACTTGATCATCTACAAGTCCCATGAGTGAGTTGTTCCAACAATCTCACTAAGTTCAAATGGTTTTTCCTTGTGGTAGGAATGTGGTTCTCAAGAGTTTCCCTTTTAATGTTATCAACCTCAAATGGATGATCCTCAAGTGAGCTATCCATACAACCATAGCTCCTTGATCTTTTCTTTGGGGGCTTGGTGGGTCATCCACCATCATTCTCAAGTATGAGTGATTTTTCCTTCAATTTGTGAGAAAGAATGATACCCATAAGTTGCCCATTTTTGTCCCATGCTTTGGGGACATTTTGGATTTTGATCTTCAAGTGGGCTATTTATACCATTCTTATCCATTTTCATGATGGTTGGGTGACTCATCAAGCCATGCCCTCTTGTGTTCAAATGGTCCCCTTGTTTTGTAAAGAAATTGGTGCACATAAGTTGCCCAAACTTGCCCTTACATGGGCATTTCCAACTTTGATTCTTCATGTGGGCTATGTGCATTAACTTTCTACCATTAGCTTCTTTGATTCATATGTTTGTGGGTAGACCGCCATGTTGTACTTTCATGGTCAAAACTTTCATCAAGATGGTGCACATAGGGGTGCCCATGGTTAGCCCATAAATGGGTCCTCATGTTTTTCAAGTGGGCTATGTGCTCCCTTCAATCCATTGAGGTGAGGCATTTGGGTTGCTCTTGGGGGCCCACTTCCTTTCTATCCTCCACTTGTCCATGTACATGTGTAAAAAGATGGAAACATCTTAAGTGAGAATCATGGCCTTGGCGTAAAAAGTGGATCAATCCTTGGCCACATATGGACTTTGAAGAGAGATTTCTCATGTGAAGTAAGATTCTTATCCTTTGTTGATCTCATGGCACTGGAGTGCATTTGTTGTCCAAAATGTGTCCTTGAATGATGGACTTTTCTTGCCTAAAGCATGTCATGCAACCTTCTTTAAGGTGGGCCTTGCTTTCTTCAATAGGCCCAACACTTATCCTAGGTAACACATGGAGTTGGGCTTTAGATCTTGCATTTGAATGTGAGTCCAATCCCATGGGTTTCCTGGATGATAATTTGGACTTTAACGGGTAAGGGATAGGGACTTACCTTGCCAAGCTTGTAAGATTCAATGGCAGACAGTACCAGGGGACATCGAGTGATTGACGAAGATGATCCTGCCTTCATCATCCGTCGAGGGGACCACATGTGTTCCTTGGCTATGGAACATCAACCTCTTCCTGCTATCAAGGGTCGAGGCACTAGGGATCACTAGGACAACTGGGTGAAGGACCCACAGCCCTTGCTTGAACAAGTACTGGTTGGTACCCCTTTTGCTGGCCTCCTCACCTTACATTTTCATAACAACAGTGCCAACCGTATGATGCTCGCGGCCCTTTGTGAGAGGTGGCGGGACGAGACACACACCTTCCAGCTCCCTTGTGGTGAATGGGGAATAACTCCCCTGGACATTTATATGCAAATAGGCTTTCCGTTTCATGGGACAGTTGTCCCCCAAGTCAGCTCTCTGGTTCCCATCACTTCCACTGACTAGCTACGGCTTGTCGGTGATGTCCCACCCGAGGATGAATTTCAAGGCCATCAAGTGAAGATGCGATGGTTCTACAATACCTTTGCCTCCGTCATCCCCACTACCGAGCTAGAGGCCCTCCACAAAGCACGGGCCATGATCACTTACGCCTTCGGGTCCTTCCTTCTCTGCCACGCCAATGAGAGGGTCGATCCTAAATTTCTTCGCTTGGTTGATGATCTACACCACCCCTACAATTGGAACGGGGCTATCCTGACCCATATTTTCCAAGGTCTGGATAAGGTCTATCGGAATAGCCGGTCCTACACCGGTTTCTGGCCTGTCGTCGAGGTATTTCTTCCTTCACCTTTCTTGGAGTCATTTGCCTTCTTCCTCTCTCTGATCATTAGACATGCTTTTTGCCCAGACCTGCTTTTATGACCATTTTCCCCATCTCGCGCCGAGGATGCGGGATGATATTGAGCCCTCTTTGTATCGCCACATGTACTGGCACCAGCAAAATCGTCAATGGAACTCCCGAGTTTCTAGGGACAATTGGTGCTCTGACATAGACGGGTTGACCGTTGATGACGTAAGTACTTACTTTCCTTATCCCTCGTGCTGCACTGTAACTGATCATGGTGACCTCATTTGCTGCAGCTCTCTCGGATGCCGTATGCCAGCTTCCCTCTCTATTACACCCCCCAGCGTGTGGAGGCATATGACGCTTCATGTCTCCGTATCATGCTTTCCGACGCTGAATCTTTTCAGTGGTATCTGGGTGAGAGGTTGCTTCGGCAGGTCACCGGGGTGGCTCGGGTCCCTTGTTCTGCACCTCCTCCAGCTGCTCAGATCCCAGCTGATGAGAGAGCTGAGGCTCTCGTGGGCCAGCCTGGATTTCGCTTCACGATCCCGGATCGTGACTATAATGAGTGGTATTTGCTGTACGGCCAGGGGCCTCTGCTTCCTTCGCTCTATGTTCCAGGGGGTCGTCGTAGATATTCTGGAGGCTCGATGACTGCTCCTTTGATGGATTTTTATCGTCGGGAGCGGGACGAGAGGAAGGACGATGACGACTATGTTGGCGACTTGTAGGCTGCTTTTGTATTCAGCTCATTTGATGGGTGGCCTTCTTCTTTTTGCTTTTACCCACTTTTGTATCAAAATCTTCTAAATGAATACACAATCTTAATTCTTCTCAGATTACTTGATGACGCTTGGATGCTTTGATTTCTGATTCAGTCTTTAATGATTTGTGGAGGATGAGCCCTTTTAACTGCATGGATGATGACTTGAACGGTTCAGATTGCTTGATTGGCCTTGTGGGCCCACTTAATGATCAGATCTTGGATTATGGCCTTCTTTATTAATGATCAAACCTTTGATCTTGTTGCTTCATGACTTGTGTAAGCTTTTCCATGGTTTAAATCATGCTGATCTAGTCTTTGAATGGCTCAGATTGATAGCTTCGGCCCTGTGAGCCCACTTGAGACCTCAGCTTTACTTTGGAGCACCTCCTTTTGATGATTTGTGAGGCTAAGAAAGCTTCTCATGGTGTGGATGATGACTTGAACGTCTCGGATCGCCTGATTGGCCCTGTGGGCTCACTTGATGACCCAATATTAGATTCTGACCCTTCTTTTGATGATCAAACCCTTGGTCTTGCGATTTGATGACCCATGCGAGCTCTTCCATGGTTCAGATCATGATGATCTAGTTTTTGAATGACTTGGATTGCTTGTGGCCCCCACTTGATCACCTTTTCCTCTCTTTGACTTGATCAGACCAATTCTAACCGTTGTGCTTAGTGATTGGACCGGTGGGGCACCTTATATATGATCTTGATCAACCTCAGTCGAAATCTGGAGCGGACCGGAGCCTTGGGGGCCCTCGGGGTGCCATCTGCTGACGTGGACTGTCAGCCTCACCTACCAAGAACCCTGGAGCCAATCCCGCAGAGAGAGAGGGAGCGCGTCCGTACGGGCGGCCCAGAGCGGGCCGCCCAGGGCTCGCCTCTTGTGCGGCCTGGGTTGGCTCTGGTTCGGACATTCTCTTCTATCCCCTGCTCTTGTCCCCACATTCTCTGTACTAGACCATTCAATTCCAGCCATGAATCTTCTTTTCTCCTTGTCTTTTCTCTTGATTTTGTCCTCATCTTGCTTTGTCCTTTCTTGGGCAATGGATGGTGGAGATTTAGGGGTTGTGGGGGCTGTCCATGGTGGGTCCCACACTTCAAAAAATGTTGAAGGCTTTAATGATAGAGGGCTTTCTTTAGTAGATGGTGGAGATGGAGCATTGATTGGGGGCATTGATGAGGGAGTAGGGATGGTGGTTGGTGGAGCTTTGAATGGCCCCATTAATGGCAGCCATGCTGAAATTTCTGATTTGAATGGGGCCTTTATTATGGGAGGAAAGGATGGTATGGATGGGATGATGAGATGGGACATAGGTGAGGCTATGCATCCCTTGAGCGTGGGCCACATGGATGATGTGATTGATGGAGGTGATGGGACCATGATGGATATAGATGGACTGATCTCATGCTTGGATGGGATGGATGGTTCAGATGATACCTTTGACGGTTTGGATGCTCTTGATGAGGGCCGAGATGTGCGGCATACTTGTTTGGGTGGACTTGATGTGATCATTGATGATGTCCCCTTGATGATGGATGGTGTGGATGCCTCGATGATCCCTTTGATCGGCCAGGATGATGACTGGATTCATGATTTCATGTTGGAGAGGGCCGCGGTCTAGATCTGACCGTTGATTCTTCGATCGGGGTTGCCGGGACCCTTCTTGATGGTTCAGATGTATTTTTCGACGGTCAGGTTGGCCAGGATGCCACGATGTGTGGTGTGATCTTCGCTGGTAGCCCTTTTGATGGAGAGTATCGTCCTTCTCCTTACCGTTGGTCTTTTGCGCATTTCGTTCATGAGGTGGGCGAGTCTTCTCATGCGGCTGAGGTTATAACAGTTTCAGATAGTGATGCGACTATATCAGACATAGCCGTTACTGAGGGTAGGTCAGGGAAGTCCCAGTCTGCAGAGGTTCCAGCTTTTTCTTCTCCTTCGCCCGTTGACCTTCCGATCCTCGATGAGCTGTCATTGATTTCTGGGCCTTTTGTTCTAGAGGGGGTACCAGTGAGAACTTGTCAGCTGCTTCCTCGTCCTTCTTGCTCGCCATGACTGCTTGCTTGGCTTGACAGCTTGTCAGCTTATGAGATTCGAGATTTGGAGTCCTATGGCTTTGGCAGTTTGATCCATATGGCTAGAGTTGATATTGATTGGAGGATGCTTGGAGCTACCTTGATTGACTGGGTCCCTTCATTGAACTTGTTTGCGTTCAATGATATGGAGATGGGACCCTCTTTGGAGGAGCTTGCACGCTTGACAGGCCTTCCTTGGGATTACACTCAGTATTTTTCGCCGAAGACTGCCACACCGCAGAACTGATTCGGGATCCCCTCTCTTGTTCGGCCTGCAGCTGCTGGCCAGGATGCTGTAGTGTTCTCCTTGGATTTACTGTATGACCTTTTTTCGGGTCTTCGGAGTGTGGCCAATCCTACCTTTACTCGGAACGCATTGATGTTCTTCTTGATAGCTGAGGTGCTGTTCTCGGGATGGCGCAGGTCCCAGACTCCTCTGCTTTTTGAGGTGATGGTCCGAGTTATCTGACGGTAGGAGATCATTTTTCTCATCTTGGCCGAGTTGTTTAATGGGCTGACTGACTGTGCCCTGGGCCGCACTCATGTCCTTCGCGGCTGTTGTGCCTTTCTTCAGGTATCTTTTCTACACCTTTTTCTTCTTGCTTTGTTAGGAATTGCTTTGCTCTAGCTGAACTTCTTTTCCTTTTTGTGATCAGGTCTGGCTACGGGAGCGTCTTTCTTTGACCGTTCCTGTACCCCTTCCTGGCATTCCTAGCTCTGACATCATGCGTTATATCATGGAGTTCCTTCCGCATACAGCTAGGATGAGTGAGCCCTTGTATCGCAGGATGTTCGCTGAACTTCGTGACTGGAACGTTTGTTGGGAGTCATCTTGGCTTTCACTTCCTCCAGTGCTTTGTGATGCACACCGCCTTCCTCTGATGTTGGTAGGCTTTCGATCCTACTTTCTTATCATCCCATTCGGTTCCTGCGGCAGTTTGGATATGAGCAGGATGTTCCTCTTTTTGCTTTCACGGGTATCGGGCGTCGAGCACTTCCCTCTAGATCCTCTGACTTCAGGACCCGGATTGATTGTTCTTGGGCGAGTTACTTGACTGATGATTTGCTGGGTTTTGAGCTGCTGGACTTTTCCGATGGCGACCGCCCCATATCAGTACTGGGTTGCTGAGCAGTCTTTGTATCGACGTATCCCTTACTGGCACCAGACTGCTGATGAGGATGAGCAGGATATCCTTGGAGATGCTGGCTCTTCATCTGGTTCATATGAACCTTTTGAGGAGTGCCCATTCATTGATCCTTGCTTCCTTTTGGCCACTCATGGCCATCTGTTGTCTGAGATCTCTGCACTTCGGCATCATTGTGAGATGATGTCGAGGAGATTGGCTGCCGATCAGAGATTGTCTGATGAGGAGACAGCGATCCGTACCCTTGAGCGCGATGAGGCGCATTACTTGCATATGGAGGTGAGCAGGTTGAGAGAGAGGCTATCTTTTTATGAGTCAGAGGACTTACCTGACGTGGCCGAGGAGGAGGGTAGAGATTGATTGTGTTGGCCACCTGCACATTCTTTTTTGCATATATGATTGATGATGATGAAATTTTTTTTTTGTATTTTTTTGAAAAAGATGACATGATACGTGTAAAAGAAATATGATGCATTTAATTAAAAAAGGAAACTGTTTGAAAATCTACTGTGCCATGAGTTGTCTTGTGAGTCAGTGTCTAGATTTTTGTGTCGGTATATAGGAATCAGAACTGGGGCTCGGTCAATGCTTTGACCGATGTCTTGAGATTTGACTTGTGTGCTCCTTTGGTTCCCTAGAGGTGTAGACAATGGAAACGGTTGCTTCTTGAGATTGTCAGAGTTTGTAGAGCTCTTCACTCCTGACTGCACTTCTTCTTGTTCTTGAACTGTAACTGTTTGAACTGATCTGGACCGTCTGATTTCTTGGTACCTGCACTTTTTTTTCTTTTTTTTTCTTTTTCCATTTGAGTCATTTTTGCCTGTAGCGCTCTTTCGAGTTTTCACTACAGCCGGCTTTTTCCCGTCATTTTTGCCCGTGGCGCCCTTTCAGGTTTTCACCACGTCCCGGGTATTTGATCTTGCCTACCCCTTGGCAGCTATACTATTTTTACCCTCAGTGCCCTTTCGAGTTTTCACCAAGTCCGCTGTATGCCCACTGTTTTTACTCGGAGCGCCCTTTCGGGTTTTCACTCCGCCCTCTTTGTTTAAGCACACATTTTCCCTTTTTTTTTCTTTTTTTTTTTCTGGATCTTTGGATAACTGCGGCGACTAGAGGTCGGGAATCCGTCGTTGCCGGCCAACGACAGTCTTTCAGCCCTTATCCTAAGTTACGATGATAGAGCTGTTGGTCTTAGCTAAAGACCCTTCTGAGACGAATGGATGGATGACTGTTTTTCTTCTTGGACTGATTTTTTTTCTCTTGGGTGCCTTGTTTTAGCTTCCCTTTTTCTTTCTCTTTTCTTCTTTTTTTTCTTTTTCTTTTGTATTCTTTTTCTCTTTTTTTTTTGTCTTTTCCTTTTGAATCCCCCCTTTTTTTTGTATTTTTCTCTTTTTGAATCCCCTTATTTGAAACACTTGTTGGTGGACGGAAATGATCTCTCAGAGGTCTTAGCTTTGACCTCTTGACTTCAGCTCTATTAAAGTAACTCTTGATAAGGTCAGAATAACTTACCCGTGAAAGATCTTCACGTTGTCGGCGTTGGTTGGCTCAGGAAGATCCACTCCTCTCATGCTAGGTGAGTCTGAGGGCGCCTCCGATAAGTACTTCTCTGATGATCAGTGGCCTGTCCTACGAGGGTTTGAACTTTCCTCTGGGATCCGGAAGGTGCGACGGTAGAATCTTCTTCATGACCATGTCGCCTACCTTGAAACTTCTTTTTCGGACTCTCTTGTTGTAAGCCCGAGCGATCCTTTTCTGATAACACTGAGAATGACTTAGCGCACGCATGCGCTTTTCATCTGCTAGCTTGCAACTGATCGAATCTGGCCCGTTGCCATTCTCCCTCTTCAACTCCGCTTTCTAGTAACACTCGTAGTGATGGTATTTTCACCTCGACTAGCGAAACTGCCTCCATTCCATAGGTAAGCTCGAAAGGAGTAACGCCCGTAGCAGACCGTACAGACGTTCGATGAGCCCAAAGTGCATATGGGAGCATATCTGACCAATCTCGATAGGTCACGACCATCTTCTCGAGTATCCTGACGATTGTCTTGTTTGCGGCTTCTACCCCACCATTCATCTGAGGACGATAGGGGCTTGATCGATGCCGTTGGATCTTGAATTTACCGAGGAAATCATCCATCTTCTTGTTGACGAACGGGGTCCCATTATCTGTGATGATAGCATTAGGAATTCCATACCGGCATATGATGTTGTTCTTCATGAATTTGATCACCTGAGATGCTGCAATCGTGGTGTAGGAGGCTGCCTCTACCCACTTGGTGAAGTAGTCGACTGCCACAAGTATGTACTCATGACCATTTAATGCTTTGGGACTGATCTTGCCGATGATGTCGAGTCCCCACATGGAGAAGGGCCAGGGGGTGGTCAGGTTGTATAACTCTGATGATGGGGAATGGATTTGATTCGCATGCTCCTGACACTTGAAGCATTTTCTGACGTGCTGGCAACAGTTTGTCTCCATGGTGAGCCAATAGTAGCCGAGTCGTAGAATCTTCTTTGCCATCATGTACCCATTCATATGTGGGCCACAGATTCCTTCGTGTATTTTCCATGATCTTTGCAAGCTTCTGTTTCATCGACGCATCGAAGGAGGATGTGATTATAGGATCAGCTTGTAAAGAATCTCGCCACTGATAGTGAACTGAAATGGTTCGACGATCTGTTGCTGTTGCTGACTCTGGATACTCCTGGGTTTCGAGATATTGCTTGATGTCGGCATACCAGGGTTTGTCAGGGACAGCTTCGGCTTCTTCTATTTGCAGGCAGAAAGCAGGTTCATCTTGAATTTCGACTGTGAGCTCCCATTCCGAAGCTCCTTTTGGTATCTCGAGCATTGATGCAAGTGTGGCGAGAGCATCTGCAAACTGGTTCTTGGCTCTGGGCATGTATGAGAAGGTGATTTCCTTGAACTCCTCGATCAAATTTTCAAGATACACATGATATGGTATCAACTTCTCATCCTTGGTTTTCCATTCGCCATTGGTCTGATTGATGATAAGCTGTGGGTCTCCAAATACTCGCAGCTTCTTGACGCCCAAGATTATGGCTTCCCTTAAGCCAGTGATGCATGCTTCGTACTCTGCCATGTTGTTGGTGCACTCGAATGCTATGCGCCTTGAGATAGGAATAGGGACATCATCTGGAGAGTAGAGGATCGCTCCAATACCACTCCCTTTAGAATTTGCTGCGTCGTCGAAGAATAACGTCCATTCATCTTTCTTTTTCTTTTCTTCCTCTTCAATGAGCAAGAGATCTTCATCAGGGAAGAATGTCTTGAGCAGTTGATAATCCAGGAGGGAGTGGGCGGCAAGATGGTCGGCGAGGGCCTATCCCTTGATTGCCTTCTGAGTAACATAGGTGATGTCGAACTCAGATAGGAGTAGCTGCCATTTAGCTATCCTTCCAGTGAGTGCCGATTTCTTGAACAGGTACTTGAGCGGATCCATGGGAGCGAGTAGGAGAATAGGGAATGCAATCATGTATTGACGGAGTCGCTGAGTTGCCCAGACTAGGGCGAGGCAAGTCTTCTCGATCAGGGAATACCTGGTCTCGTAGTCGGTGAACTTTCGGCTCAAATAATATATTGCTTGTTCCTTCCTCCCGGTCTCGTCGTGTTGGCCAAGGGCACAGCCGATGGCTTCTGCTGTTACTAAGATGTATAACAATAGTGGTCGTCCGGGAGCGGGCGGCACTAGGACTGGAGGATTCATGGGATATTTCTTGATGCGATCGAAGGCGACTTGGCAATCATCATTCCATTCTTTTGGAACATTCTTCCGAAGGAGCTTGAAAATGGGCTCACAAATAGGTGTGAGCTGTGCGATGAAGCGACTGATGTATTGAATTCTGCCGAGGAAGCCACGAATTTCTTTCTCTGTTCTAGGAGGGGGCATCTCAATGATTGCTCTAGTTTTGGTCTTGTCAACCCTGATGTCATCCTCGCTCACCATAAAGCCGAGGAGCTTGTCTCCCATTGCACCGAAGACACATTTCTGAGGGTTGAGGCGGAGCTTGTACTTTTCTAATCTGTTGAATAACTTCTTCAGATCTTCAAAGTGTCCTTCAATTGTGCGAGATTTGACGATCATATCGTCCACATATACTTCAAGCTCTTTGTTCATCATGTCGTGGAATAGTGCTGTCATTGCTCGCTGATATGTTGCTCCTGCGTTCTTCAGACCGAACGGCATTACCCTGTAACAGAAAGTACCCTAGGGAGTGATAAACGATGTCTTCTCGCGATCTTCGACGGCTATCTTGATCTGATTGTAACCTGAAAATCCGTTCATGAATGAGAAGACCTTGTATCTAGCAGTATTGTCGACCAGAGTGTTGATGTGTGGCAAAGGGAAGTCATCTTTAGGACTGGCCTTGTTGAGATCTCGGAAGTCGATGCACATTCGAACCTTGCCATCCTTCTTTGGTACTGGTACGATGTTGGCGAGCCATTCAGGGTAGTTGGAGACTACCAGGAATCTCACGTTGTACTGTTTAATGACTTCATCTCGAACTTTCAGGGCCCATTCTGGCTTCATTCTTCGAAGTTTCTACTTCACTGGCTTCATATCTGCCTTGGTTGGCAGATGGTGTACGACGAGCTCTTCATCGAGCCCCGGCATGTCTTCATATGAGAACGCGAAGTTGGACAATCTTGGAGCTAGGAACTCTATCATTTTCTGTTTCATCTCAGGTGGCAACGATTTTCCGATGCGTACTTCCCTAGGGATCTCAGGTGTCCCCAAGTTTACTATCTCAAAATCGTCAGCTACAACATTGGCTTTGGATTCGAACTTTTTGAGGAGATCCTCAAGTTCGGGAGCAGGATCATCATCTTCCTCATCCCGAGCTTCGTCCAGACCCATGAGCTCGAAGTCTAATTCGATGTCAAAATCATATGATTCGACTTCAAACTCATGCGACTCTTTAGACGAACTTGGCACACTAGGAAAAGAAATGTTTTTTGGTTTTTGAGATTTTTTTGAAATGGAAATGCTAGATGTTTTTGGCTTTTGAAATTTTTTTATTTTTTTTGGATTTTCGAAATTCATGGGACTTTGAACAGTGGGCATTGCAGACCATGATTGAGCCCAACTTGTTCCAAAGTTCCGGTCGCTGCTTAAACAGGCATTTTTTTTGGAAGCCAGAGCCCTCAGATGGCTCTTTGGCTAATTCAAAAGTTAGGGGAACGGATGACCATTCAGGACCCCACACTTCCTCCCCTGAAGAGGTGGGGGTTAATGATTCGGGCGAAGAATCATAGTCTGGCCCAATAACCATGATTTCTCAGCTGGTCGGGTTCGAGATCTGAGTCATACTCAGTCCCACCCGGATCACTTACCTCGCATTGCAGCTCGTCTGGTTCTACGGCTAGACACAAGTTTGGAATCTGGACATCAGACCAATCTAGGGCTGGCCACTTCCCTTTCTTGGTCCAATGGATGGGCTGCTTCTGCCCCTGGCTGATGATTGATGATGTTGTTATGGGCGAGTCGTGCCCCTTGCTGATTGATGTTGAGATGGGCAAGAGGTGCCCCTGGCTGATTGAAGTGGGCAGGTTGTGCCCCTGGTTGATTGATGCTGAAGTGGGCAGGTTGTGCCCCTGGTTGGGAGCAGGTATTAGAGTAGCCTGGTCCTGAAGCTGCTGTATTTAACTTCCTTCTTCATCTTCATCATTTCCTTCTTCTTCTGGAGGCTTAGACGGTTCGAGAATCTGGTCCCATCGAATGGGGGGCCACGTGGCCCAAGCTAGGCTCATTGGGAGGCCTTTGTGTAGTGCAGTCGGTTGATTCCCTCCCGGGTCTTTACAAGGTTCTCCTGACTTGACGAATTGGATGGGTGAGCACCGAAATTTCTTCTTTCTTTTGTCCATGAAGATTGTCTTGTATCCGAGTCCCCATTTGCGTTGATTATATACCAGCGATATCTTTCTAGACTTGAAATGATTCTTCATTCGGTATTTGAGGCTCAGACGTTCTGCTGGTGAGAAGACACGGTCCACCCTTATCGGTTCTGGATTAGCGATAAAGTTTACAGTCTCGAATTCGAAACTATGAAACGGGATGTCTTCTTCAGAGTGCTTGGATATCAATGACCGGGATGTTTGGTTCAGTGGCAGTAGCATTGGAAGGAATGATGAGCTCCTTCTCTGCGTGGATAGAGATTACTTGATTTCCACAGATGTATTTCACTCGTTGATGGAGGGTTGACGGCACAGCTCCAACCTTGTGCAGCCAAGGCCGTCCAAGCAACATGTTGAAAGAGGCTGATATATCCAGAATTTGGAATGTGATGGTGGAGACTTCCGGACCTATCTGTACCTCTATGTCGACCTCCCCTTCCACTGATCGGTGAGTGTTGTCGAATGCTCTGACACATATGGTGCTGGGTCGGAATGAAGAAGGATTGATTCCCAGACGTTCCGCAGTCTTGAGTGGGCAGACATTTAAGCTTGAGCCATTATTGATAAGGACCAGTGGGACGCAGAGGTCTTTGTATCGTAAGGCTATGTTGAGGGATCGCCCATGATCGCGTCCTTCTGGTGGCAACTCATTATCCGTGAAGGTGATGGCGCGCGGGGCCAGGAGTTGTCCAATCATCAATGCTATCATCTCTGGTGCCGTATCGGAGGAGACGTGAGCATCGTTCAAGGTTTTGGCAAACATTTCTCGGTGTATGCGAGATGTGCAGAGTAGCTCCCATACTGAGATTTGAGCAGGGATTGACTTGAGCTGAGTCGCCACATCGTATGCGGCTTCATTTTTGTTGCCGAGGCCTGAGAGGGCGCCTTTGGGATCTCCTCTGTTTTGATTATCTCTTCAGATGCAACGCCCGTTGGGGTTCATGTTCCCCACTTCCGCACATTCTGGATAGTGCCATGGGACTTCTTTATAATTTTCCTCACCTTTGCCTTCTAGGACCACAGGTTCTTGCAACGATGCTGGTGTGGGTACCAGATCCTCCTCGTATAGAGCTTTTGCCTTGAGAACTACATTGTTGCCTGTGCTGAAGGAGTAATATCGAGGCTTGTCTTCATAGATCACATAAGGTCGTGGTCCTGGCTTGACTGTTCCTGGAGCAGGAGGCTCCCATGGAATGAATACTGGTCCTCTTGATATGGTAAGGAGTTTCTCTGTTCGTCCCAGCTGCCGTAGTGTGATTGACACGCCTCCGGGGTTTGCCCCTTGCAATATGACTGGCTCAACTGGAGGAGCTCCTTCCAATACAATGGGTTCTTGTTGCTGATGAGTATGGTTTCTCCCTTGTGAATTGTATTGTTCTTGTGCTGGGATTGCCCCTTGTAAGACGACATGTTCGTATGTGGGCTCGATGTATGATTGCGCTCCTTCTAGGACGACTGGTTCCCAACATGAGGGGCCGTAAGATGCCCCTTGCACAACTGGCACATCGTATGGAAGTGTTCCTTCGAGTACTACTGGCTCGGAGACCGAAGGAAGAAATGGACTTGCCCCTTGCAAGATTGGAGGAGGATTTGTCGGCTCATAAGCGTAGGCATGGATGGATTGGATGGGGGAGAAGAAGCGATCGAGGCGTTCTTCTTCTTCTATGTTGTTGACGGTGGGGCCTCGAGATGAACTGGGATCTGTCGGATGTTGAGGCAGAGGATTCTGAAGAATATTGGTGGAAGCTGCTGCAGGAGTCCCAGGGACCGAGATGACGATCTTGCAATCATCAATCAGATCTTGTATGGCATTCTTCAGAGTAAAACATCGATCAGTAGCATGGCCACGCCCTTGATGGTAGGCACAGTACTCATTTTCTCGGTAGGTTTGGAGGCAGAGGATGAGGAGGAGGCCTGGGTGCCATTAGAGTGAGCAACTGCTTTTGTACCAGCATAGTCATGACCTTACTAAGTGGCTGAGTGAGTGGAGTGAACTTCCTGAGCTCCCTGTAATTCTGCCTATTCTGGTACGGGTATTGACCGTTTCCTCTGAACTGCTGCTGCTGTCGAGGTGGTTGTGGTTGTGGTTGAGGATTTGGTCATGGTTGATACCTCTGAGGTTGGTACTGAACCTGATTCTGCTGACGCTGTTGATGTCCCTGTTGGGGAGCATTTTGATTACCCTGAGCAGTGGTGCTGATGTTGTTTACCTCTGTCGGGTGAGGAGGAGAACCGCTTGCGGTTTCCATTCCCATATCCGATGGGTCTTCCCTCCACTCTGTTTCTCTTGACTGGAGTGGCTTGATGAGGCCATGGGGAGATTGTCCCGGCACGGATCCCTGCTTCGACTTGCTCTCCAGCACGAATCAACTGTGAGAAATTCACATATGGATGCGAGATGAGATATCCGGATATGCCTGGATATGTTGAATGAACAATCATGGAGATTTGTTCTTCGTCGTCGATGGGTGTCTGCATTCTGGCTGCTATAGCTCGCCAACGTCCCACGTAGGCAGATAGTGTTTCATCACTCCTTTGCCTGAGAGCCGAGAGGTCGGCTCTTCTGGGTGCCATGTTGAGATTGTATGCGAATTTGTCGACGAAAGCCTGGGAAAGCTGTTCCCAAGTCCTGATGCGGTGGCAGTCCAATGAGGTATACCAATCTAGGGCATCGCCCTTCAGAGATTTTTGGAACAAATGAATGAGGGCCCCTTCATTTCCTGAGATTGCACTCAGTTCTCCACAGAAGGCCTTGAGATGTGCTGTGGGACAACCGCTGCCATCGTATCTTTTGAATTTTGGTACCTCAAAGTTTTGAGGTACTTGAGCGTCTGGGAAAGGGCACAAGTCTCTCAACTTGGTCGAAGGTAGGTCGATTCCTTGCTGTCGCTGAAGCTGATTTTGCAAGATCTGGAACTGCTCCCGCAACTCGTCCAGTCCTGAGTGATCGGTTCGAGCGACTGGTGCCTCTTGGAGTAAGGCACGTTCTTCTTCGGCATAGTGGTCAATGTCTTCGACCCTATGTGCTTGCTGAAAAGCAACTGCGGGTTGCTGAAGTTGATTTGATGATTGAACTGGATTCTGATGAACTTGTGCTTGAAATGATGGCAACTGAACTCGAGATTGTACTAAAGGTTGAACTGGAAGTTGCTGGAAATTAACTGGAGATTGCTGAATTGAAGATTGCTGGAAATTAACTGGGATCCCATCGGCGGGGATGTGCTGGAATTGAAAAGTGCTCCTGTTTGCAGGAGGCTGAGATGCTGGGAAGTGACCCCCTTGTTGGGTATTCGCCACTGTCCGCTGATTGATGTGGGCTTGACACTGACCCCCATTGTGGGCATTCGCCAGTGCTGTACCTGTTGCTAGAAATTGAATTGAAATCCCATCGGCGGGGATGTGCTGAAATTGAAAAGGTATCCGTCCCATCGGCGGGGACATGCTGAGATCTACTGAGACTGTTGTTTGCAAGATTGACTGGAAGCTGACTGGAAGTCCCTGCGACGGGAGCGCTTTGAGATGGCCCTGTCGTTGCAGGAAGATACTGAGGAGGATGCCCCATAGAGAAGGGCTGAGATGGCTGCTGTTGGTAGTCTTGGGCAGACTCCGATGGTTGTGCTTGATTTGAACTGGAGGCCGGAAGGATCCGGCATGGCTGCTGAGATTGCTGAACTGGGCCAACCTGATTGTTGGCTGCTGCGGTGGCTTGTGCTTGCATGAATTGCAAGAGCATTTCTTGCATTACTCTCATTCCTTGTGCCAATTCTTGTATGATTGGCGTATTATCAATGGGCTGTTGCGCTGGAGGTTGCGCTTCGGTCATCTCAAAAGCAGGGAAAAGATGAGTTTCTTCTTCGTGGTCGGACATGGCTTGCTGAGCCCGAGTGCGGATTATGCTGCGGAAGGGAAGTTGTTTCCGAACACGTTGAGACCGAGGAGGCGCAATGGTGAGGACTATACTCTACTTTTTTTTGGGTTTTGGGATTTTCTATTTTTTTTTTTTTTGGGTAGAATGCTATGCAGATGAGATTGTATGAGGATTAGTGACTTTCAAGTACGGGAAGGATTCTGTTTTTCAAGTCGGATCACAACTAGTGGGACTAGCTCATCCCCAGCAGAGTCGCCATTCTGTGGATCCTCGCCGTTTCATGCTCCCACAAGACGTTCTCGTCCCTTCCCCTTTCGGAAAAGAAGGAAAGGAGGATGCGTGAGTGCGAAATCGCTGTTTGTGCCACTGGCTTGCCTCGTTCTCGAGGGCTTTGTTTGGTTGTCGTGTTAAGCTGGATGTGTTTAAATGAGTTTATATAAGACCAGAGTCGCCACTAGCCAATTACTTCGAATCAACAGTCGGCTAGACCCCGTAGAAACGTTAGAGAACGAGATCCGAAGATTCCTTCCTCTAAAATGACTCCTTTTGATCTGCGGCTAGAGATTCAAGGTAAGGGATCACGGTTATAGGGTGGGAAGAGGTTAAGCACCCCACACACTGCCTGTACCGAAGTACGATCTCTACTTCACAGAATCGAACTAATACTTGAAAGTCTGTTTTAATCCTCGTACATTCTCATAGATGACATGATGCATGAATGCGGGTCTGAACAGTAAGAGTTTCTGATGGGCAGGTTCAAACAACGGGCAAGCCCAGAGCATACGCTTGAACTAACAGGTGCTTAATATAAGACGTATGCAGTGTGCTTGAATGATCAAGGTGCTTTATAGTGAGGCATGAATGCAGGTCTGAACAGTAAGAGTTTCTGATGGGCAGGTTCTAACAATGGGCAAGCCCAGAGCATACGCTTGAACTGACATGTGCTTAATTTAAGACATATGCAGTGTGCTTGAATAATCAAGGTGCTTGCAGTGAAGTAGGGGGGTTGGAAGAAAAGTAAATGTTGCACTTATGTTAGATGCAAATGAGATGATGCTGGAAAAAGAGTAGCGGGATGGACGGAGGTGTCACAAGGGTTGGCTTCGAGTGGCTGGATCAAGACTTGGATGGCTTGGGAGACTTGGACCAGTGGTCAGGCTGGGCTGGACCAGGGCTAGGATTTCCTCACTCGGGCTCTCCTTGGTGGAGGAATGGGCTAAGGTATAGAGGGACGGATCGCACTTGGACTGAAGAGAGGGAAGTGGATTATGAAATGAGAAGGGGAGGGGGATATTTATAGCAGCGGGCAGTGGCAGTTTGCGTAATTATTTTTGGGCGGCTCGCTGTGGGCCGCCCGTACGGCCGTTCCTCGATTTCCAGCGAGGTACGGTTGCTCCCTCGGGGCTGCTGTTTGGCTCGATGGGTTGACTCAGTGAGTTGACTCAGCGGGTCGACTCGGTGATTTGACTCAGCGGGTTGACTCGACGGGTTGACTCAGTGTTTTGACTCGACGAGTTGACTCAGCGGGTTGACTCAGCGGGTTAACTCAGTGGGTTGACTCAGTGGGTTGACTCAGTGAGTTTGACTTTTTTAGAATTTTTTTACTGGCTTTTCTTATGGGGGGTTTTTCAGGCTAATGTTTATGACTGGGTTGACTGGGTTCAGGCTTGAACTGGGCTATGGAATGGGGCTTACAAGGGTGCGTTTGGCTGAGTTTGGACTTGGGGTTTAGGGGTATGGTCCTCCATTCATCCAGCTATATCTACCAACATTATAGCCGAAGGTGGGGGTGTCTACAGATCCCAATCAGACTTAATATACCCAGCATCGGCAGCCATCAGGTGGGATCAGAGACCGTATGCCGAGTTGACGAAAAACATAGACAGAGCGAACGACCATCCGGAATGCGTCCAAAATTTGACCAACATGCCTATAAGTGTTGAAAAAGATTCCACGTTCGTTTCGATCCTAATTGGACTCAGTATACTCGGCATCGGCGGCCATAAGGTGAGATTAGAGACCGTATGTCAAGTCGCTGAAAAAGAGTAAAAGAGCGAACAACCATCCGGAATGAGTCTGAAATTTCTTTGACATGCCTGTAAGTGTTCAAAAAGAGTTCACCTCTGTTTTGAACCCAATCATACTAAGTATACCTGGCATTGGCAACCATCAGGTGTGATCAGAGATCGTATATAATGTCACAAGAAAAGACAAAAAGAGCAAACAACCATCTGGAATGTATCCAAAATTTCTCAAGCATTCCTGTAAGTGTTGAAAATGACTCCACGTCCGTTTCAATCCCAAACAGTCTTAGTATACCCAGAATCAGCAACCATCAGGTGGGATCAGAGACCGTATGTCGAGTCGCTGAAAAAGACTGATAGAGTGAACAACCATCCAAAATGCGTTTGAAATTTCTCCCGCATGCCTGTAAGTGTTGAAAAAGAGTCCACGTCCGTTTCGATCCCAATCAGACTCAGTATACCCGGCATCGGCAGCCATCAGGTGTGATCAGGGACCTTATGTCGAGTTGCCGAATAAGAGTGAAAGAGCCAACAACCATCTAGAATGCGTCCAAAATTTCTCCGACATGCTTGTAAGTGTTGAAAAAGAGTCCACGTCTATTTTGATACCAATTAAACTCTGTATACTGTTCGCTTCCCCAAGTGTAGGGTTGCGATGTAGTAATAATCCCGGTAAGACCGGGGTCGATCTACAAGGAAGGAGGTAAACAATTCTAACTACTCTAACAACTAGAATCCTAAGAGGTTTGTGAAATCGGTTTTGAACATGAAACAGAAAAATCTGATAATGAAAAGATAACTAGAGCATCAATGATCCACTTATAGCTCTCCTTAGATGCATAATTCGCTATGGTTTCTCACTTTCTCAACTAGAATCGAAATTAAGTCCTATCTAGTCGGATGATAGAGCGGTTATATTATCAAAGCAATCTGTCATATGTGTGATTAATACACATGATTCCCTCAATTCAAGTTAGGACTTGAGCATACTCAATTGCATAGGTCAATCCTAGTTCCAATAGGTTAAGATCACAACCATGATACTCATCAAACCTGTCACAAAGCTTAACTATATTATGATTTGAGCTTCATTCAAATCATATGAACAATTAACACATAATTCAAAATTTAGAACAAAAAGGTAGAACTTTGGTTTAAGTTCCCACAAGGAAATCCAAGTCTAGAGCGTATTGAATCTGATTCCTCGGAGCGTAGAGGTCTAGAACTGTGCAAAACAATTAAGAACTAAAGCAATTCTTCCAAACATCCATGATTCATCATAAGATTAAGAAAAACTACTTAGAACTTCACTCAAACTTCTAAAAACCATTGTTCTTTAATAAATCCAAACTTGAAACCAATAAAACGAATTAAACAATCTAAGAAAACTATAAGGTTCACCTCTTAGCTCTAGCTAAGAGATTAGTTAATGAAAGGCATATTAAAAACTAGAACTAGAACTAAGAAAATGAAGAAAAACTAGCTGGAGGAGGCTAGGAAGCCTCCTATGACTTGAAAACCTTGCTCCCCACGTCCTTGCTTGATTTGGAATAGAAGAGAGCACCTCCTTTTATAATACAGCAAGAGTACCGCAACATAACAGATTTTGTTTCGCTTCGTACGGCTTAACCAATGGTCGGATTGCCTTCAAAATTGATTTGTAGCTTCCTTGTAATGTGATATTCCTCATAGATGATTTAGATTTCCAATATTATCTTCCGAATGGGCCCACCAATCAAATTAGCGACCGCCTCTCAAAATCACGCAATTCGGGTACCTTCAGAACCAGTCATCTTGCTTTCAACGCTTCGAAGTGTTCAGAGGTCGGATTGATCTCAAGTTTTGAATATTGGTAGAAAACTTCCTCCTCTACATGATAGATGGATTATATTGTCCAAAACAATTCCAGAATTAGGTGCGAAAATTAGAACACTCAGGCCTTTTATAAAATCTGCGCAGTTGGATCTTTCTGGATGGTCCATCTTTCTTCAACCGGTACGAGCAAACCACACATCCTTTTGATCTGAAACTTTGTGATTATTCATATATGGATATGGTCTAGAAGATGGTCAAAGTAGATTCTTCATATCATTAATGATGGGTCACTTGGACCGGCCCAGAGTGGAGTATGTGGAATCTGAAACTTTCTGGACAGTTCGTATTGTTTTCGCTACCACAGTCAATCCGTAGCTCCGATCGACATGAAACCACTTGGGTTCTTTCGACGACGAGCTCCTCTTCGACATGGATGTGTTGGATTTCCAAATATCATTAAGATGCCCCCCAAAAACTAGACCAAAGAACCAAAAATGGGAGTAGCCTGCTGTCTAAAATCTGGAAATCTGAAATTGCATGGCCGGACAGGGCTGGCCGACCGGTCTTGACCGGTCGTGACCTGTCTGGTTTGGTCCAGCAACCTCTGTAGAAGGTAGCAGAGTTGGCCGACCGGCCTTGACCGGTCGGGGCCTATTTGGCTGACCAGTCTTGACCAGTTGGACCACCTCGTGGGGCTCCTTTTCATTCTTTCCTTCTTTCTTTTCTTTCCTTCTTTCTTCGTGATTCTTTGGCCCACCTTGGGTCTTCATCCAAGGTTCCTAAATATGCTTCTTTTAGCTATTGATCGAGTGAACTCTCTCTCATTCTTGCAATCACAAAACCATGCATTAGAATAGTCTTTAACATTAAAATCCATGCATAATGAGTGATGAATTGGGGTTAAAATATGCACAATTAAGAGCTCAACATATACCCGACAACGGTACCAATCAGGTCGGATTAGAGACCGTATGTCTAGTCATAAAAAAAGAGTGATAGAGCTAACAACCATCCAGAATGCGTCCGAAATTTCTCCGACATGACTGAAAGTGTTGAAAGGAGTCCATGTCCGATTTGATCCTAAATGGACTCCATATACCTAACAGCGGCAGTCATCAGGTGGGATCAAAGACCGTATGTTGAGTCGCTGAAAAAGAGTGTAAGAGCGAACATTAATCATGAACGTCTTCAAAATTTCTCCAACATGCCTGTAAGTGTTGAAAAAGGGTTTCGATCCCAATCAGACTCAGTATACCCAGCATCGGCACCCATGAGGTCCGATCAGATAACGTATGCCGAGTCAACAAAAAAGAGTGAAGGAGTGAACAACCATCTGGAATACGACCGAATTTTCTCCGACATGCCTGAAAGTGTTGAAAAAGAGTTCACGTCCATTTCAATCCTAATTGGACTCAATATACACAGCACTGGCATCCATCAGCTATGATCAAAGACAGTATGCCGAGTCACCGAAAAAAAGTGTAAGAGCGAACAACCATCCGAAATGCTTACAAAATTTATCCAGCATGCCTATAAGTGTTGAAAAAGTGCCCACGTCCGTTTCTATCCTAATCGGACTCGGTATACCCAGCATCGGCAACCGTGGGGTGGGAGGAGAGACCATATACCGAGTCGCCAAAAAAGAGTGAAAGAGCTAACAAACATCCAAATTGTGTCCGAAATTTCTCTAGCAAGCTTGTAAGCGTTGAAAAGGAGTCCACGTTCATTTCAATCCCAATCGGACTCAGTATACCTCGCACCTGACAGCCATCAGTTGGGATTAGAGACCGTATTACGAGTTGCCGAAAATGAATGTAGGAGCGAACAACCATCCGGAATGCGTCCAAAATTTTTTTTGGCATGCTTGTAAGTGTTGAAAAAGAATCCACATCTATTTCGATCCTAATCGAACTCAATATATAGGTGTCGGAAGCCATTAGGTGGGATTAGAGACCGTATCCTGAGTCGCTGAAAATGAGTGAAAGAATAAACAACCATCCGGAATGGGTCTGAAATTTCTCTCGCATGCCTGTAAGTGTTAAAAAATAGTCCACGTCCATTTTGATCCCAATCAAACTCAGTAGACCCGACATCAGTAGCAATGAGGTGGGATGAGAGACCATATGCCGAGTCGTCGAAAAAGAATGAAAGAGTGAACAAACATCTGAAATGTGTCCATAATTTCGCCGATATGTCTGTATGTGTGTAAAAGGAGTCCACGTCCGATTCGATCCAAATCAGACTCAATATACCAGGCATTGGCTGCCGTTAGGTGGGACCAGAGACCTTACGCCGAGTCACCGAAAAAGAGTGATAGTGCGAACAACCATCCGGAATGCGTCTAAAATTTCTTCGGCATGCTTGTAAGTGTTGAAAAAGAGTCTATATCCATTTTGAGACTCAGTATACCAAGCATTGGGAGACATTAGGTGGGATTGGAGACGTTATGCCGAGTCATCGAAAAAGTGTGTAAGAGCGAACGTCTATCACAAACGCGTTTGAAATTTCTCCCACATGCCTGTAAGTGTTAAAAAAGGGTCCACATCTGTTTCGATCCCAATCGGACTTAATATACCCATCATCGGTAGCCATCAGGTGGGATCAAATAACATATGCCGAGTCAACGAAAAAGAGTGAAAAAGTGAACAATCATCTAGAATGCGTCTTAATTTTCTCCTGCATACCTGAAAGTGTTGAAAAAGAGTTCACGTACGTTTCAATCCTAATCAGACTCAATACACACGGCATCGACATCCATTAGGTCTGATCAAGGACCATCTATCGAACATAAAAAAAGAGTGTAAGAGCGAACAATCATTCAGAATGTGCACAAAATTTATCCTGCATGCCTGTAAGTGTTGAAAAAGTGTCCACGTCCGTTTCGATCCTAATCAGACTCGGTATACCCGGCATCGGCAACCATCGGGTGGGATGAGAGACCATATGGTGAGTCACCGAAAAAAAGTTAAAGAGCAAACAAACATGCAGAATGCATCCGAAATTTATCCGGCATGCTTGTAAGTGTTGAAAAAGAGTACAGCTTATCTATTTGCTTAAATGTCATAAATACCCTTTTAACAAGTCACGAGTGGTGTGGATTGGTTTGCCTCTTGTGTGACGCATCTAATGTCCGGATTGAAATGATTTTTAGCTACCGATGAGTGTCCCACTTGATAAACATGCATTCAACGGTTTGAATATGAAAAACAATAAAAGATGGCCCATATATGTCGATTTGTAGTTTTAGCCTAGCCTACACTCATTTGCAGTAGAACCCGCCTCAATACTAATTCCCATTTCTATTATGGTAAGTTTATTGCTTGGGAAGTGACTTTGAGCTTTTCTATTCATTTCGACCTGAAAAAGACTAACGCATTAAAATGCAATCTTTCACCTTCAACCATACACATGGAGAAGTATAGGATTTTTGTATTGAATCAAAATTGCATCGAACATGTACATATGTAAAACTCAGAAGAGATTCAACAGAACATGAAATTTCTTCTTCAGAAGACATGAAGAACAGATTGTTGGTTGGTCTGACGTTGAGGGAGCTTGAAAGATGTTGAGCACCGTCCACTTACAACAGAGATAAGCAAAGCCTTCTGCACATTTTCAGACGCACGTCTCCTGAGCAATGAAACCACGTACTCCATGAAGATCGCATCACATGGAAATGTAATAGGTCCGTTGCCTGGCAACCCATACTCCTCTTCCGACATTTTAAACAATTCTCTGAAGACGGGGCTATCAAGGTATGACAACGGAACTACAAAACGTCCACCGTCTGTTGAGTAGATGACAAAATGGCCCTTATCAGCTACTGTTTTGCAGCCTGCTCTTAAATCCAAACCCGCATCAGACCTGGATAAGGAGATCCTTTTTCTCCCCATGGCTGCTACTCTTTGCCATTTCTTCGCCATTGCAAAAAGCTTCTTTGCATTGATCATGGCTAACTCGAAGCGAAAGAGAACGCTTTGAAGAAATGAAGCTCTTGGAATGCAAAGGAACTTGTGGTGATGAGTAGGAAAGGCAAGGAAGGTCATTGGTTATATAGTGGCAAAGGGTAGACAATCAGGTTGTTACTTTTCTTATTAGGGCAGCATAGGAAGCAAAAGCACGTGGCTTTTGGATAAGAAATGTGTAGTGTGTGGTGGGCATGTTTTCGTTTTTATTTAGCTATGTTAGTGATGAGCTATAGGTGCTTTTGAATGGTATACAACAATCAGTTGGATAGTAGCTTTCCTTTTGTAGGGTCGCATGGGATGCAAACCCATGTGATATTTAATTTTTGGGAGGTGGGCATGTCTGGATTTGGTTCAGCAATATTTACCTCCTCAGCAGGGCATATGTGACAAGATGTTTAGGTCAAGTCGGCCTCTTGATGGAAAGTTTAGTAAAGTGAAAAAATTTCAAGTTCTGATCGTTGAAAAACCGTTTGAAGGGGATAGCTTATGTTTAAAATTACTGTCATCAAGTCCACATCATTAGAAACAATTTTGCGTGTCGACGCCCACCATTCACTTGTGTTCTGTGTGCACCATGTTGTGTTACACTATTTACTCCAATATTCATCTGACTTATCCACCTCAGAGGAAGGGATGCCACAAAACTCACGTCATTCTTGACGTAGGGTGGGGCTCAGCCAATCAACGTTGCGTGTCCACCTCTCAATAAAATCACGCCATTCTTAAAGTAGGGTGGGGCTCAGCCAATCAACGTTGCGTGTCCACCTCTCAATGTTACTGCTGGGGTTTCCCACCTCATTCAGGACCCTGGCATCTTAGCAAATTGCAGCGTCGGGCAGTGAATACGGATTAACATCTTAATTTGGATTACTCATGGAGTCCGTAATTCCGGCACCATTTGCTACTTGAAAAGGACTTTGAAACAATATAATGTTTGTGCTTTGGCTATCCTATAGCTGATGGTTGCTGAAAGCAAATGAGGTGGAATCTCTTATGATGTTAATAATGTAGGTAAAGTTTATTTCTTGTTTAAGAATTACTTGCATGCGCTGATTCATAGTTGTTCTGATCAGCTTGTATCTCTAAATATTGGTCTAGATTGGAGTACATTCGATTTTGTCGTGACTTTCATTTATGCTAAATGCAACAAAATTTTGAGAAGGAACCACCACTGGAGCGAATTAATTTCCATGGCAGTAGCATCACTAACCATGGGCTGCTTGTGGGGATTTTAATGCTGTTTTTGACATGCCTGAATGGCTTTTGGTGGTACAGGGCCAAGCTTTGGTATTTGTGTCAAACAATCACTTTCTCTAAAAGCTCTAGCTATTAGACGATGGCGTATCAATGTATATCAAGGAATTCTAATACTCCCCACACGTGGGGGTGAAACTCCACACGGGAACATATTGGGCAAGGGTGGAGGGATACTCACAACTCACACCATAAATGGCCCCCCGTGGGAGAACTCACAAAAAAGAGTGAAAGAGTGAAAGCGCTAACAAACATCCAAATTAAGTCCGAAATTTCTCTAGCAGGCTTGTAAGCATTGAAAAGGAGTCCACGTTCGTTTCAATCCCAATCGGACTCAGTATACCTCGCATCGACAGCCATCAGTTGGGATTAGAGACCGTATTATGAGTTGTCGAAAATGAATGTAGGAACGAACAACCATCCAGAATGCGACCAAATTTTTTTTGGCATGCTTGTAAGTGTTGAAAAAGAATCCACATCTTTTTCGATCCTAATCGAACTCAGTATACCCAGTATCGGAAGCCATTAGGTGGGATTAGAGACCGTATCCTGAGTCGCTGAAAAAGAGTGAAAGAATAAACAACCATCCGGAATGGGTCTGAAATTTCTCTCGCATGCCTGTAAGTGTTAAAAAATAGTCCACATCCATTTCAATCCCAATCGAACTCAGTAGACCCGACATCAGTAGCAATGAGGTGGGATGAGAGACTATATGCCGAGTCGTCGAAAAAGAGTGAAAGAGTGAACAAACATCCGAAATGTGTCCATAATTTCGCCGATATGCCTGTATGTGTTTAGAAAGAGTCCACGTCCAATTCGATCCAAATCGGACTCAGTATACCACGCATTGGCTGACGTCAGGTGGGATCAAAGACCATATGCCGAGTCGACGAAAAAGAGTGATAGTGCGAACAACCATCCGGAATGTGTCTGAAATTTCTCCAGCATGCTTGTAAGTGTTGAAAAAGAGTCTATATCCATTTTGAGACTCAGTATACCAAGCATCGGGAGACATTAGGTGGGATTGGAGAAGTTATGCCGAGTCGCCAAAAAAGTGTGTAAGAGCGAACGTCTATCACAAACACGTCTGAAATTTCTCCCACATGCCTGTAAGTGATGAAAAAGAGTCCACATCTGTTTTGATCCCAATCAGACTTAATATACCCATCATCGACAGCCATCAGGTGGGATCAAATAACATATGCCGAGTCAACGAAAAAGAGTGAAAGAGTGAACAATCATCTAGAATGCGTCTGAATTTTCTCCTGCATACCTAGAAGTGTTGAAAAAGGGTTCACGTACGTTTCAATCCTAATCAGACTCAACACACACGGCATTAACATCCATCAGGTCTGATCAAGGACCATATGCCGAACGTAAAAAGGAGTGTAAGAGTGAACATCATTCAGAAGGTGCACGAAATTTATCCGGCATGCCTGTAAGTGTTGAAAAAGTGTCCACGTCCATTTCAATCCTAATCAGACTCGGTATACCCGGCATCGGCAACCATCGGGTGGGATGAGAGACCATATGCCCAGTCACCGAAAAAGAGTTAAAGAGCAAACAAACATCCAGAATGCGTCCGAAATTTATCCGGCATGCTTGTAAGTGTTGAAAAAGAGTGCAGGTCCATTTCAATCCCAATCGGACTCAGTATACCTAGTATCGGCAGCCATCAGTTGGGATTAAAGACCATATGTCGAGTCGTTGAAAATGAATGAAGGATCGAACAACCATCCAGAATGCGTCCAAAATTTCTCCGGCATGCTTGTAAGTGTGGAAAAAGAGTTCACGTCCATTTCGATCCTAATTGGACTCAATATACCCGGTATCGGCAGCCATTAGGTCGGATTAGAAATTGTATCCCGAGTTGTCGAAAAAGAGTGAAAGAGCGAACAGCCATCCGAAATGTGTCAGAAATTTCTCCGGCATGCCTATAAGTTGTTGAAAAAGAGTCTACGTCTATTTGGATCTGATCGGACTCAATATACCCGATGTTGGGGTCCCATAATGTTGGGGTCCTCAAAACGAACATAATGGTCACACACTTCCAAAAAATCGCACAAAACATCCTTAAGTACAAGCAAAATTGAGATTTACAAGGTTTAAGTCTTCTTAACCATTTTTGGCTAAAATCTCCGGTGGGCCCCGCAAATCACCATGATCGGAACTGTCCAAAATCAAGTCGATATCATCATAAGCAGTGCATGACCTTTCATCATCAAATGGGCCCCACAAACTCATCATTTTCCAAAACCCAATCGGAACGTACAAAAAGTCTGTCAACGCACCCATAAATTTGGGTCCCATGCACCCGAAAATTCAGCATAATTAAAAAAATGATTTAAGGGTGCATTGGAGTCCCACGCATCCGTAAATTCACTCCCACGCATCCATAAATTTAGGAAAAATCAGAAAAGTATTTTAAGCGTGCGTCGAAGTCCGACGCACACGAAAAATAGTCTCACGCACCAAAAAATTCTGCCAATTTCAGAAAACCTTTTTTGGATGCGTCAGAGCCCCATGCACCAATTTAAGGGTGCGTCAGAGGCATTTTGGGGTACGTGGCAGGTGACAACCCCTCATTGGTCATCTTTTGGTATTTTCGGGTGTAAATACCCCGCCCGACTGTTCATTTGTACGTTTTCAATAGAGAAAGAGCTATTATCCCCTAGGTAATTGAGATTCTCGATGGAAAACCCTCGTTGAAATCCCTTTCGGATCATCGAAAAACCTTCTCAGTGATTGGAATCCCTTTCCGATCACCGGTATCCCCCATCGACAGCTTACTCCGACCACTGCAAGTCCGGATTCTAAAATTCACAAGTGTGGGTAGGCACCCGTAAAATCAGCAAGTCGGACAAAGTAATTCAATGGTGCATTGAACTCCCACGCATCCGAAAATTCGTCCCACACCCGAAAAATGGTCCACACATCCGAAAATTCAGCATAATTCGGACAAATATTTTAAGGGTGCATTGGACTCCCACGCACCCGAAAAATGGTCCACGCACCCGAAAATTCAACATAATTTGGACAAATATTTTAAGGGTGCATTGGACTCCCACGCACCCGAAAAATGTCCCACACACCCGAAAATTCAACATAATTCAGACAAGTACTTTAAGGATGCGTTGGAGTCCTACGCACTCAAAAATTCAGTCCCACGCACCCATAAAATCCTTCAATTTCAAAAAACATTTAAGGATGCGTCGAACCTCAGTTTAAGTGTTTTGAGGTCATATTTAAGCCTATTTTGGGTATTTCGAGCGTTTCAGACGCAATGGAATGGTAAAACGAACATTTTGGGACACCTAATGAGCAGAATACATGCCTTCAAAGTTCAATCTGTTTCAACGCGATGAGTAGAATAACTTCTCATAAAGAAGCCGCCAGCGCCTAGAACTGTACAAACGTATCATTATTTACATATACTGTAAGATATGACCTGATTAAGGTTGGAAACTAGACAAATGGGATTATGTTTACCACAACAAACCATATCAAAGAATTCAAATTCTTCATGAAGTAATTGCTATGAACTGTCACAATACAACAATCGATGCCCTACCCATTTAAACGGAATTCATTGGTTGGGTTACTCAGGTACATACAACCGCAGAATGGTCTTTCCGAGGTCACCTGTCCAGACATGATAGGCACGGGCTCAGAGTCGTACCCTCTCAGTTAAAAACCATGACGGTCTCAGCCCAGATCTCCGGTCAAAACATGGGACATAGACATCTGACTTATATAAAGATGGCTCAGTCCATAACAAAACAAATACAAGTTTCCATGACCACAAACTCTAAGACCATAGTCCCTGCTGACTAGTCTTCTACCTTTTAATCAATGGTCATCAATCATTCGATGTAATTAAGGGCTCGTGCTAGACCACGGCCTGGAATGTACAAGATCTTAGAATCTCTGGAATAAAATTCGCCTTGCGATATCTCTTCTTTTCTGTACTTTTGTGAATGCTTGGGATTCTTTATAAATGTTTCCAATACTCAGAACCCTAGAGCAACAATACATAGAAAATGTCATTGTAGCATTTTCAGTTCTAACACCCGACATCGATAGCAATAAGGTGGGATCATAGACCATGTGCTGAGTCGCCGAAAAAGAGTGAAAGAGCGAACAATCATCCGAAATGCGTCCGAAATTTCTCCAGCATGCCTGCAAGTGTTGAAAAAGAGTTCACATTCGTTTTAATCCAAATCAGACTTAGTATAACGGGCTTTGACAGACATTAAGTCGGATCAGAGACCGTATACTGAGTCACCGAAAAAGAGTGGTAGAGCGAATAACCATTCAGAATGCATCTGAAATTTCTCCAGCATGCTTGTAAGTCTTGAAAAAGAGTCAACATCCATTAAAATCCCAATCAGACTTAGTACACCATGCATCGGGAGCCATCAGGTGGGATTAGAGACCGTATGCTGAGTCACCGAAAAGAGTGATAGAGTTAACAACCATCCGATATGAGTCCAAAATTTCTCCAGCATGCTTGTAGTTGTTGAAAAAGGGTCTATATCTGTTTCGATTCCAATCAGACTCAGTGTACCCTGGCATCGATAGCCATAAGGTGCGATTACATAAGTATACTGAGTCAACAAAAAAGAGTGAAAGAGTGAAAAACCATCCAGAATGAGTCTGAAATTTCTCTGGCATGCCTGAAAGTTTTAAAAAAGAGTCCACATTCATTTTGATCCTAATCGGAGTCAATATACCCGGCATCGGTAGCCATCGGGTGGGATCAAAGACCATATACCAGCACGCCGAAAAACACTCTAAGAGCGAACAACCATCCAGAATGTGTATGAAATTTATCCAGTATTCTTGTAAGTGTTGAAAAAGAGTGTACATCTGTTTCGATCCTAATCGGACTCAATGTACACGGCATCCGCAGCCATCAGGTGGGATGAGCTACCGATTGTCGAGTTGGAGAAAAAGAGTGAAAGAGCAAACAACCATTCGGAATGCGTCTGAAATTTCTCCGATATGCTTGTAAGTGTTGAAAAAGGCTCCACGCCCATTTCAATCCCAATCAGACTTAGTATACCGGGCATCGACAACCATTAGTTGGGATCAGAGACCATATGCCGAGTCGTCAAAAATTAATTAAGGAGGGAACAACCATCCAGAATGAGCTTAAAATTTCTCCGGCATACCTATAAGTGTTGAAAAAGAGTCCACATCCATTTCAATTCCAATCGCAATGTATACCCAGTATTGGCACCCATCAGGTGGGATAAGAGATCATATGTCGAGTCGTCAAAAAAGGGTGATAGAGCGAACAACCATCCGTAATGTGTTCAAAATTTCTCCGACATGCCTGGAATTGTTGGAAAAGATTCCACGTCCGTTTCGATCATAATCGGAATCAGTATACCCGGCATCGGCACGCATCGGGTGGGAGGAGACACCGTATACCAAGTCGCCAAAAAAGAGTAAAAGAGCTAACAAACATCTGGACTACGTCTGAAATTTCTCTAGCATGCTTATAAGCGTTAAAAAAGAGTCCATGTTCGTTTCGATTCCAATTGGATTCAGTATACCTAGTATTGGCAGCCATTAGTTGGGATTAGAGACCGTACCCCGAGTCGCCGAAAACGAATGGAGCGAACAACCATCTAGAATGCGTCCAAAATTTCTCCAGCATGCCTGTAACTGTTGATAAAGAGTCCACGTCCGTTTTGATCCCAATCAAACTCTGTATACCCCACATCGGCACCCATGAGGTGGGATCAGAGACAATATGTCGAGTTGCCGAAAAAGTGAAAGAGCGAACAAACATCTGGAATGTGTCCAAAATTTCTCCAGCATGCCAGTAAGTGTTGAAAAAGAGTCCACATCCATTTTGATCGAAATCGGACTCAGTATACCCGACATCGGTAGCAATGAGGTGTGATTAAAGACTGTATGCCGAGTCACCGAAAAGAGAGAAAGAGCGAACAATCATCCGAAATGCGTCCAAAATTTCATTGGCATGCCTATAAGTGTTGCAAAAGAGTCCACGTCCATTTCAATCCAAATCCGACTCAGTATACATGGCATTGGCAGCCATTAGGTGGGATCACAGACCTTATGCCAAGTCGCCAAAAGGAGTGACAGCGAACAACTATCCGGAATGCGTCTAAAATTTCTCAAGCAATCCTGTAAGTGTTGAAAAATAGTCCACGTCTATTTTGATCCCAATCGAACTCCATATACCCAAAAGCGGCAGTCATTAGGTGGGATCAGAGACCATATGTCGAGTAGCCAAAAAATTATGAAAGAGCAAACATCTATCAGGAATGCGTCCGAAATTCTCTAGCATGCCTGTAAGTGTTAAAAAAGGGTCCACATCCGTTTCAATCCCAATCGGACTCTGTATACCTGGCATCGGCAGTCATCAGTTATGATTAGAGATAGTATGACAAGTCGCCTGAAATGAATGGAGCGAACAACCATCCGGAATGAGTCCAAAATTTCTCCAGCATGCTTGTAAGTATTGAAAAAGAGTCCACGTCCATTTCAATCCTAATTGGACTCAATATACCTAGTATCGGAAGCCATTTGGTGAGATTAAAGACCGTATCCCGAGTCGCCGAAAAATAATGAAAGAGCCAACAACCATAAAGAATGGGTCCGAAATTTCCTCGGCATGCCTGTAAGTGTTGAAAATGAGTCCACGTCCATTTCGATCCCAATCGGACTCAGTCTACCCGACATCGGTAGCAATGAGGTGGGATGAGAGACTATGCCGAGTCGCCGAAAAAGAGTGAAAGAGCAAACAACCATCTGGAATGCGTTTGAAATTTCTCAGGCATGCCTGTAAGTGTTGAAAAAGAGTCTACATCCGTTTCATTCCCAACTAGACTCAATATACATGGCATTGGGAGCCATCGGATGGGATTAGAGACATTATGCCTAGTCACCGAAAAAGAGTGTAAGAGCAAACATCTATAACGAACACGTCTGAAATTTCTCCGGCATGCCTATAAGTGTTGAAAAAGGGTCCACATCTATTTCGATCCCAATCGGATTCAATATACCCATCATCGGCAACCATTAGGTGGGATCAGATAACATATGCCGAGTCAACAAAATAGAGTGAAAGAGTGAACAACCATCTGGAATGGGTCTGAATTTTGTCTGGCATGCTTGAAAGTGTTGAAAAAGGGTTCACGTCCATTTTGATCCTAATCAGACTTAAAACACACGGCATTAACATCCATCAGGTGTGATCAAGGACCTTATGCCGAACATAAAAAAAGAGTGTAAGAGCGAACTACCATCCAGAATGTGTACGAAATTTATCCGGCATGCCTATAAGTGTTGTAAAAGGGTCCATGCCCATTTTGATCCTAATCGAACTCGGTATACCTGGCATCTGCAACCTTCGTGTGGGATGAGAGACCGTACGTCGATTCGCCAAAAAAGATTTAAAGAGTGAACAGACATCTGGAATGCATCTAAAATTTATCTAGCATGCTTGTAAGTGTTGAAAAAGGGTGCAGGTCCGTTTCGATCCCAATCAGACTCAGTATACCTGGCATCGGCAGCCATCAGTTGTGATTAGAGACCATATGCCGAGTCGTCGAAAATGAATGAAGGAGCGAATGACCATCCAGATTGTTAGTGCACAGATTTGTGCATTGTATTGTCAATTGCGTGATCGTAAGTGTCAGTCAAGTCTTGTGAGCCCCTACGAAGATTGAAGACTCAAGACTTGAAGACCAAAGCAGCTTTCCGCACTCAAGTTCAAGCCAAATCAAGCTCAGAAGGTAAGTTGCATATAGCAGCCTATAGGATCCCAAAACACCCAAGTCTATGGCATTCGAATCACACTTTATGTTTGCCAGTTGATCCACGGACTTAAGGTCAAGATGATTAGTCTTGGACCTCCATTATGTAGGTGCCAATCAGTTGAATAGATAGGAAAATCATCTCTATGTGCACCATTAAAGACAAGGGAGTTCACCCCATTTCAGGCCGTGAGATTAAGCCTGACGGGTCTGAGGACCGGTCGCTGGTCTCTTAGGACTGGTCGCACGACCGGTCGCATTTGGACGAAATCTGTCCAGCAACATTTGGGAGAAAAAGTTTAAAGGAGAGACCGGTCGCTGATTGCCCAAGACCGGTCGCTGACCTTCCTAGACCGGTCTCACGGCCAGTCGTAAATGGACCAAAAACATCGAGAGACTTCAGGGCTATTTTTCATAAAGGAAGACCGATCGTACGACCGGTCGTCAGACCTGTCGGAGGTTCATCTAAGACCGGTCCTAAGGCTTCTTAGAAAGGTCGTACGTTACCATTTTCTGTCCGTTGGAGCTCGATTCTTGGAGCCTATAAAGGCATATTTCGAGGGTTTTGAGGGTATCACTTGTACACTCATTTAGAGCATTAAGAGAGGCTATTAAGACTTTCATCTAATCTCTTTTGGTCATCCTTGTCTTGAGTTCATCCTTCAAACCTAGCCATTAATGGCACTACATTGAGTATTCAAAGCTCGATTTGAACAATGAACTCAAGCATTGCATTCATGGCTGTCCCTATCATGGAATCTTCATCTTGAAGTCATTTATAGCCATTAAATGATCCGATTGATGGTTCTTTCACTAACCATTGCATTGTAATAGGCATATATGGAACATCAATACCTTCTCCCACCTACCCGGCACTAGTCTAAGAACATCATATGCATTGGTAGTTGATCGTGGGAGCTTGGAGAGGAGCTAAGGCATTCGTGGAAGCTGAAGCTACTCATCAACGGCGCTGAATCGGGGCTCATCTCTAATAAGTGTCTAAGCTTATAGAGTCCATTGTTTGATTCCCCCTTCTTATTGAGATTGGGGTCTAGAGATTATGACCTAATCTCGGAGTTGTCCTTGAGTAGGACGTGTAAGTCCTTGCGTAGGCCTCCGACACGGGAGAATACGTGCGTAGGAGTTGAGAAGTCCTTGTATAGGCATTTACCTTGTGTAGGTTGTAAAGGTTGAGAGGTGAACCTCATTTAAAACCTCTGATAGTGAATGCCGGTGTACTCAAAGGAGTTGGGTACTTGAACGTGGAGTAGAGTAGACTTATCATCGAACCACTATACATCATGTGCAATGTGGTGAATGCATTTTGTCTATTATTGTTCCTTATTGATCAATCTTATAAGTATTTAACTGTATGCCCATCTTGTGTTCGATAAAATGCTCATATGCCATCTTTGAATGATTGATACAAGCATGCATATGAACTGTTTGATCAATTACTTCTTTTAGTATAGTTGATCATTTAGTAGGACCTTGCGTGATCAATTTACGTGTATTCACATATATTATATTGGTAAATTGGTTGAGTTTTTAATTGGCAAAGAATTTGTTAAAAGTCCTATTCACCCCCCTCTAGGACATAAGCATACCTTCAAGCTTATCTCACGAGCTGTAAAACCGCAATTTCAATTGCGTCTAAAATTTATGTGGCATGCTTGTAAGTGTTAAAAAATAGTCCACGTCCATTTTGATCCAATCAAACTCAGTATACCCGGTATCGGCAGCGATTAGGTGGGATGAGAGACTGTATCCCGAGTTGCCGAAAAAGAGTGAAAGAGCGAACAACCATCTGGAATGTATCCAAAATTTCTCCGACATGCCTATGAGTATTAAAAAAGTATACAACCATTTTGATCCCGATCGGACTCAGTAAACCCGACATCATTAGCAATGAGGTGGGATAAGAGACCGTATGCCGTGTCGCCGAAAAAGAGTGAAAGAGCAAACAATCATCCGAAATGCGTCCAAAATTTCTCCAGCATGCCTGTAAGTGTTGCAAAAGAGTCCACGTCCATTTTGATCCAATTCAGACTCAGTATACTGGGCTTCGGCAGCCATTATGTCAGATTAGAGACCTATACCGAGTCGGCGAAAAAGAGTTACAGACTGAACAACCATCCGGAATGCGTCCGAAACATTTCCGGCATGCTTGTAAGTGTTGAAAAAGAGTCAACATCCGTTTCGATGCCAATCAGACTTAGTATACCAGGCATCTGGAGCCATCAGGTGGGATTAGAGGTCGTATGTCAAGTTGTCGAAAAAGAGTAACAGAGTTAACAACCATCCAGTATGCGTCCAAAATTTCTTGGGCATGCCTGTAGTTGTTGAAAAAGGGTCCACATCCGTTTCGATCCCAATCAGACTCAGTATACCCGTCATCTATAGCCATCAAGTCAATTTACATAACGTATGTTAAGTCTACGAAAAATAGTGAAAGAGTGAACAACCATCCGGAATGCGTCCGAAATTTCTCCAGCATGCCAGAAAGTTTTGAAAAAGAGTCCACGTTCGTTTATCTGGTGGGTTCAAAGACGGTATGCCGACTTGTCGAAAAACACTCTAAGAGCGAACAACCATCCGGAATGTGTACGAAATTTATCCGGCATTCCTATAAGTGTTGAAAAAGAGTCTATGTCCGTTTCAATCCTAATCAGACTTAATATACCTAGCATCCGTAGCCATTAGTTGGGATGAGAGACAGATTATCGAGTTAGAGAAAAAGAGTGAATGAGTGAATGACCATCAGAATGCGTCCGAAATTTCTTCGACATGCTTGTAAGTATTGAAAAAGACTCCACGCACCTTTTAATCCCAATCAGACTTAGTATACCTGGCATTGGTAGCCATCAGTAGGAATCAGAGACCGTATGCCGAGTCGCCGAAAATGAATTAAAAAGTGAACAACCATTCGGAATGCGTCCAAAATTTCTCCGGCATACCTGTAAGGGTTGAAAAAGAGTCCACGTCCATTTCGATTCCAAACACACTGTATACCCAGCATTGGCACCCATTAGGTGGGATAAGAGATCGTATGTTGAGTTGCCGAAAAAGGGTGATAAAGCGAACAACCATCCGAAATGCGTTCGAAATTTCTCTGGCATGCATGTAATTATTGAAAAAGATTCCACATCCATTTAGATCCTAATTAGAATCGGTATACCCAGCATCGGCAGCCATCAGGTGGGAGGAGAGACCGCATACGAAGTTGCTAAAAAAGAGTAAAAGAGCTAACAAACATTCGGACTGCGTCTGAAATTTCTCTGACATGGTTGTAAGCGTTGAAAAAGAGTCCACGTCCGTTTTGATTCTAATCGGACTCAGTATACCTAGTATCGGCAGCCATTAGTTGGGATTAAAGACCGTACCCCGAGTCACCTAAAATGAATGAAGGAGTGAACAACCATCCAGAATTCGTCCAAAATTTCTCCAGCATGCCTGTAACTGTTGACAAAGAGTCCACGTCCGTTCAAACCCAATCGAACTCTGTATACCCGACATCGACACTCATTAGGTGGGATCAGAGACCGTGTGTCGAGTTGCCGAAAAAGTGAAAGAGCGAACAAACGACTGGAATGTGTCCAAAATTTCTCTGGCATGCCTTTAAGTGTTGAAAAAGAGTCCATGTCCATTTCGATCCAAATTCGACTCATTATAACTTGCATCGACAGCCATTAGGTGGGGTTAGAAACTGTTGAGCTCTTAATTGTGCATATTCTAACCCCAATTCATCACTCATTATGCATGGTTTCATGATTTAAAGACTAATCTAATGCATGGATTTGTGATTGTAGGAATGAGAAGGAGACTTCACCAATTCATGGTTAAAAGATTCACTTTGTATGCATTGAAGATCAATAGAACAAGTGCCGAAAGGTGGAAGAAAGAAGCAAGAAAGAAAGAGAAGAGAGGATGAAGAAAATCTGAAATTTTGTGCCTAGACCGGTCGCTAGACCGGTCGCCAAACAGGTCGACAGTGTATTTTTTTGGACTGTTTTTCTCATCTTAGACCGGTCGCTAGACAGGTCGAGAGTAGTCCAGAAACACAAAAACTCTCTGGACAGATTCTGCAGTTTTGAGACGGGTCATGCGACCGGTCGTCCACAGTCTCAGACCTGTCGTGAGACCGGTCGTCAGTGCAACAGCATCTGCGTGAAGCTCCGATTTTCTCTGCGCAATTGCGTAATTCCTTGCTAAATCTGGAATCTTCCACGCCAATCTATAAAAGGGACTTCTCTTCATACCAGGGCATGCTAGGACGTGGGGATTGCTTGGGAGACGGATTCTACTTCAAGTTTTCTTAGTTTTCTTCCTGTTTTGGTAGTTTTTATGTTTTTGAGGCTTCTAGTTCAAGAATGTTAGAGATGAACTAAAACCTCTTAGCTAGGGCTAAGAGGTGAAGCTTTTGATTCATTTTTTATGGATTGATGCAACCTAGGTTTCCTTTTTATGATTTAATTGATGAATTTTAGTTAATGTGAGTTTGAATCAAGTATTAGTTGGGTTTTTACTTTGATCTCTTGATGACTCCGGGCTCATGTGATTCTTAGTGATCCTAACTTAGTAATTTAGCTTCTGAGCATTGTTTATGCTTGTGTAGTTCATTGATCTATCATCGACTCCGGGCATGGTAGACCCTTTGATTGCCTTGTGCACAATGGCCTGATTTTCATGTGGGAACTCACTCAACTAAAGTTCTTATCTTTTATAGTAATCTGAAATAATTGTTTGTTGGTTGATTTTGATTTAATTAGAGTTCTAATCATTAGTTGTAATCAAGTCTAGTGACAGGATTTGATGAAGGCTATGGTTATGAATCTCAACTAGATTAGAAAGAGGCTTGGCCTACACAATTAAGTGTGCCCAAGGCCTAAGCATTGTTGTGGGAATCAAATCAATGAATAAGCACTTGTTTTGGATAATTGCTGATTGAACCGCTCTATATTCCGATCGGATAGAGATATGAATTCGATTCCGATTGAGTTATGAGAGACCTAGTTGTGTTGATGCATTGAAACTTATCAAAAGTGGATCCTTGGCGCTCTAGTACCTTTTTAGATTGAAATTACCTTATACATTCACTGTTTAAACCCAAATTACTACTTTCCAGCTTTAGTTCTTAATAGGATCTTAATTATTAGTTGTTTTAGTTAAATTCTGAGAATACTCATTCATAAATCTCTGTGGGAACGATACTCGGTCTTTCTGAATTATTACTACTTCGCAACCCTACACTTGGGGAGTGAACAAGTTTTTGGCGCCGCTACCGGGGATTTCTATGCGGTATTTTTAGAATTTTTTGAATTAACTTTTAGTTGAGATTGTGTTAAGATATGTTTAGGATTTGTTTTGCTTTCTAGGGTAGGTTTTCTTCTAATACTAACTTACTTTGTTTTAATTTTTGCAGGATTCTAACATAGGTCTAATTCAGGGATTTTTAGGAAGTTGAAGAAGAAGTAGGCATCTTGAGTCACAAATCAGGTTTTATCATTCTAACCTTACTCTTCTTCTTCTTCTACTCATTCCTACCATATTCATCTCTTGTAGAGTGGGTGGAGACTCCTATTAGATCTCTGATAGGTTGGCCTTGTGCCGCCTGGATTCCTATTGGTCGACTCTGCCGTCTTGGATCACCTTGTGCTCAGAGATTTCTCTTCTCAACCTTATTCCTCTTTCTTCTTTTTCTGCACTTTTCTCAAAAGACTTAAAGAGTGGGTGGGGAGTTCTCTGAACCCCTATCGACCAGGAGAAATCGGTCTCTATCCTTGCTTCTGGCTCAGCCATTGCAAGACACCTTGTGCTTCGGTCTTAGAGAGAAGTAAAGGAAGGAAGGAAGAATTCCTTTTTGTTTCATTCTTTTTGGATTTGCATGCCACATTGGGTTCGAAATTCTAATAACCGACTTGTTAGTGACGGAGTAATTGTTGAAGGGATTGATAGAGAGCCTCGTGTTAGAAAACGTCAAAATTTTCCTGAAATTACTAGAGAGATGGCTGAAAATCAACCAAATCAAGGGGCTAATCAACATCAAAATCAAGCTCCAAACCTTACTGAATTGGATGAGAATGAAGTGGGGGATGTACCTCAACCTAGAACTTTACGTGACTATTTACAACCAGCTAGGACTAGTACTCCCTCTTGCATAATTTTCCCTCACAATGTGGGAAATATTGATTTTAAACCGGGGTTGATCCAACGTCTTCCTAGATTCCATGGACTCGACTATGAAAGCGCTTATTTACATATTAAGGAATTTGAAGAGGTTATTGCCACAATAAACTATGACAATGTAACCAAGGATACTATAAAACTTAAATTATTCCCTTTTTCGTTGAAAGAGAAGGCCAAATCACGGCTACATTCCTTAAGGCCAAGGTCTATTGGGACATGGGCTGAGATGACTAGGGGATTTCTAACAAAATTCTTCCCTACTCATCGAACCAATGCACTAAGAAGGGCCATAATGAACTTCGTCCAAAAAGAAGAAGAAACCTTTTTTTAATGTTCGGAAAGGTATAATGAGTTATTAAACGCATGCCCACATTATGGCTATGAACGGTGGAGGTTGATTAGTTTCTTTTATGATGGATTAAACTCAACCATGCGCCAGTTTGTGGAGATGATGTGCAATGGGGAGTTCATGAACATTTTTAACGGAGGAAGCTTGGGATTATTTTGACATGTTGGCTGAAAACACACAAGCATGGAATACATCTAAGCCGACAAGTTCAAAACAACTCCAAGCCAAGGAAAAGGGAGAAATTTATGTTTTAAATGAGATAAGTTCTAGAGTGGCTAATCTCACACGAAAGGTCGAGGAGATGGAACTTAAGAAAGTGGACACAACCCAACAAAGGGGGGCTGTTGAAACTATTTGTGGTATTTGTGCTTCCAATGTGCATCAAAGCCGGATTGTCCAACAATCTATGCGTTTTGAGAACTTTTATTTGAACAATTAAATGCTTTGAATAGTTATCAACGACCTTTTAGTACTCCAAATTCACACACGAACAATTCTAGTTGGAGAAACAACCCTAACTTCAATTGGGCAAATGGAAACACGGCTAATCAAAATAATCCTCAAAGGGGGCCCCCAATGCAAATTCCTATGGCCCCACCTCAAATGCCTATAGAGGATACTTTGAAAGCATTCATGGAAGGTCAAGCTCAAATAAATCAATCCAACCATACGATAATGCTTGAGCTTAAAAATTCGGTGGAGGAAATCAAGGCTCGCTTAAACGCAAGGGAAGGGATTCTTCCAACCCAACCCATACCAAATCCAAAACCACAATGCGAAATAAGCATGCATAGTTCTTCTAACCAACACATGGAGCATGCTAAGGCCATCACCACTCTTAGAAGTGGTAAAATTATTGAAAAATATGATCCGGTGAAGGTTTCAACACCTAATGATCCGGTATCTTCCAAAGAGGATGATGGACCTAGCACCGCCATGAATGAAAAAGAGCCATTGAAAGAATATAGGCCCGTTGCCCCATTCCCCTAACGCTTGATTTCAAGCAAACTTCAAGATAAATATCAGGAATTTTTGGAGGTTTTCAAGCAAGTAAAAATCAACATCCCATTGTTGGATGCAATTAAACAAATACCATCATATGCTAAATTCTTAAAAGACCTTTGCACGGTGAAAAGAAAAATACATGTGCAAAAGAAGGCATTTTTTACAGAAAATGCCAGTGCCATTATAAATCACGGGATGCCCAAGAAAGACAAAGATCCCGGTTGTCCAACAATACCATGCATAATTGGAGACTACCGGGTGAAACATGCTTTACTCGATCTACGGGCAAGTGTGAACTTAATCCCCTTTTCGGTCTATGAACAATTGGGTTTAGGTGAATTAAAACCCACCAAAACCACATTACAACTTACTGACCGATCGATTCGTATTCCGAGAGGGGTGATTGAGGACGTCCTTGTCCAAGTTGACAAAGTCTACTACCCGGTGGACTTTATTGTCTTGGACACACAACCCATGGTTAATATTGGCCCTCAAATTCCTGTCATACTTGGCCGTCCATTCCTAGCTACATCAAACACTATCATCAATTGTAGGAGTGGGGTCATACAAATGTCTTTTGGCAATATGATGATTGAGTTGAATGCTTTCAATATTGACAACCAACAAGAGGATGAGGATGAGGAGGTCCACGAACTATAAATTCTATTGTGGAAAATGAGTCCCTCTCACCTTTTTACTCCTGTCACTTAGATGAAGATATGACTTACTCCCTTGATGAGAACGATGATATGATAAGGGAGATGGTCACACTTTTCGAGTCGGTATCGGCATATGACGTTAGCCGAGAGAAGGATGTGGAAACAATACCTTTTTGTGCTGAGAAATCAATTCATATTTCCACACCTTTGTGGATCATGCATACCAAACTCCACCAACCCTGGGATGATCCATATTTGCAATACCAATGCCCAGGAAAATCTAAATGGAGACATATTTTTTCTGATAAATATGATGATGTTCCCTCTTATACATGTGGTGAAAATATTAAGGAACCCGCTGAAATTCCTTTTCGGGATTTTCATTGAGTTATCTGGATCAATTACACACATGTATATTGTAAAGCGGGATATTGGATGACGTTACTGCGAAACCTTTTAATCCATCTAGTGATTCTACTTAACTTTATGCTTTTGGATGAGTTGTTAGGATTAACCTCCTAGTCTGACGGAGGATGATTTTCTAGAATGCTTTCCCATTAGGATTTGTTTTGATAGTTGAATTAGTTGTGAAGTAATCCATCTCCAAAAGTTAATCTTGCCATGGAATATATGCTTCAGGTGATATCTCTCTTTCTCACTCCTTTTTGTTTTGTCATTGCTCTCATGTGTTGCATTCATTGTACACGTTCTTACATTGAGGACAATGTGAAGTTTGGTTGGGGGGTGAGAGATTCCTTAGATGAATCTACTAGCCTTTTGTGACGTTTCGAGCAATGACATAGAAATTTTTCAATTTTTCTAAAATTCAAAACTCTTCTAGAAATCTTTGATTCTATGCATTCGAGATGATATAAGTATAAGAAAAGAAGATACGAAGTGAGGGATGTTGCAAGCTTTAAATTTCTCTTAATATAATGGTTTTATATGTGAATTCCTCTATTTTTATGATTGATAGAAAATTTGAATACTTTTACACTTAGTTCACATTACACGATTTTCATGATTTGAAAGGATTATGTGATTTGTGGATTAGCTAGACTTTGATTTGAGGTGTTGAGAAACCAAGCTGGGGTACTTTGTCCATCCTTGTCCATGGGAAAATAACGAAAGATATGGATTTCTAAAATCCTATCTAATGTAAAAGAAAAAGGAAAAGGAAGAATGAAATTGGGAATGATGGAAAATGGTGGAAATTTTCAATTAGGGCTACCTACTACCAACTGGGGGATGGTCTACCCGTAACCAAAGCCGAAAATGGGACGTAGTATGAAAGCCGTTGAAAGGACGGTAAGGTAAATTCCTGTCTTAGGCTTGTTGTTGCTCTATACACCTTGAGATATATAGTTTAGTTGATTTATGAAGAAGAACATCCTGGAAACTCATGAGATGAACTTTCACTATGCACACTAGGTTGAATTTGTTCAAGTTCTTCTATTTATCAATCAATTAGCGGGAATTTCATATAAACACTTATTATGTTCGGAGAGTTTAAGGTTTCAACCTCTATCACCTAATTTCTCTTATTTTTGTGCTTGTGTGTCTTGGAATGTATAGAAGAATAGTTTCTAGAGGAGAGTTGGGTTTTGGAGAATGAAACTTGTTTTACGCATGTTTTGCTCGGGACTAGCAAAATGCTGGTTGGGGGTGTATTGAGCTCTTAATTGTGCATATTCTAACCCCAATTCATCACTCATTATGCATGGTTTCATGATTTAAAGACTAATCTAATGCATGGATTTGTAATTGTAGGAATGAGAAGGAGACTTCACCAATTCATGGTTAAAAGAGTCACTTTGTATGCATTGAAGATCAATACAACAAGTGCCGAAAGGTGGAAGAAAGAAGCAAGAAAGAAAGAGAAGAGAGGATGAAGAAAATCTGAAATTTTGTGCTTAGACCTGTCTGTAGACCGGTCGCCAGACAGGTCGACAGTATATTTTTTTTGGACTGTTTTTCTCATCTTAGACCGGTCGCCAGACAGGTCGAGAGTAGTCCAAAAACACAAAAACTCTCTGGACAGATTCTGCAGTTTTGAGACAGGTCGTGCGACTGGTCGTCCACAGTCTCAAACCGGTCGTAAGACCGGTCGTCAGTGCAACAGCGTGTGCGTGAAGCTCCGATTTTCTCTGCGCAATTGCGTAATTCCTTACTAAATCTGGAATCTTCCGCGCCAATCTATAAAAGGGACTTCTCCTCTTCATACCAGGGCATGCTAGGACGTGGGGATTGCTTGGGAAACAGATTCTACTTCAAGTTTTCTTAGTTTTCTTCCTGTTTTAATAGTTTTAATGTTTTTGAGGCTTCTAGTTCAAGAATGTTAGAGATGAACTAAAACATCTTAGCTAGGGCTAAGAGGTGAAGCTTTTGATTCGTTTTTTATGGATTGATGCAACCTAGGTGTTGAACCTCCAATTTATACATTGCATTGCCCATTACACTACATAGTTTGCATGATTTTCATGGTTTAAAGGCCCACCTAACACATGTTTCTGTGATTGTAGGGATGAGAGTGGATTTCATCAAATTGAAGCCAAAAGAATATATTTGAAGACATTGGAGGAAGTCTTGAGATGGATCAAGGAAAGACGAAGAAAGAGAGAGAAAAGAAGATGAAGAAATACAAGGCTGACCGGTCGTCCAACCGGTCAGCCACATCAAAGGAATCAAGTAGAAGAGAGGCTGACCGGTCATGACCGGTCGGCCATGAACACTGAATGAAGGCTCGCCACATTGCATTGGGGCCGACCGGTCATGACCGGTCGGCCATAGGCACTGGATGAAGGATAAAACAGCTCCGACCGGTCATGACCGGTCGAGCATGCACGCTGGAACAATGGACAGTCCACACCGACCGGTCATGACCGGTCGGCTGTGCTCTCTGGAGTATTTGAAAAGCCAGGCCGACCGGTCACGACCGGTCGGTTCTGCGTAAGAAGAATCCTTTCTAATTCGGGACTCCGAATTTCACTGCGCAAGGCGTAGGATTTCGCAGAATCCGACACAAGGGAGGATTGTTGCTATAAAAGGCCACCTAGGGGCTCTCCCTAAGGTATCAGAGAAGAGAAGGAACGTGAGTTTGGAGGCTGAAGGCGACTGTGGAGCGTCTGCAACATCTATCTTCGGGTTTTTCTAGTTTTATGCTTTATTTTTGAGTTTTTAGTTGTAGCATGACTATGCTCGGCTAAAACCTCTCAGCTAAGGCTGAGAGGTGAAGCTTGTAGCCAGTTCTATGTTAAATTCAGTTTGATTTAAGTATTTTTCAATTCAAAGTTGATTCTTCTTATGTTTCAGTCCAATAGGTGGTAGTTTGAGATGTCTTATCTAAGTTTATGTGCTCCGGACATGAATTCCTTTTAATTCTCTGAGATTATCACAGGTTGCTTGTTTAGATTCGAATTATAGTAATCCTTGAGCAGGCCTATAGTCCATAGGCATGGCTGTTACTCCGCAGGCTATGAATTTGAATTCTACATTGATTGAATGGACTTGAACTTGGAAGTTCAACTTGAATTGGATGAATGTGTGTGAATGCTTTATTTTCCAACTAGATAAGAGATAGGACTTCAAATCTAGTTGTGTTCTCTACTTGGATTGACTGAATTGACATAAGATTGCTACAAGTGGATCCTTGAAAGCCTTAGTACATTATATCTCTGATTTTTCATTAAGTTATTGTTTTAATTAAACATCCCATTGAATTTGAAATTTACTCTATTAAACTGAGTTGCTGGAGTAATTAGGAAGCTGTTACTCTTTCCCTGTGGATCGACCTCGGTCTTACCGAGATTTATTACTACATCGCAGCCTTACACTTGAGGCGAGCGAACAAGTTTTTGGCGCCGCTGTCGGGGAAATAGATAACGATTTCCAAATAATATCAGTGGCTGTAGAAGTAGCAGTGGATAGTTTTTCTGATTTTCTTAGAACTAACAAGTTTTTCTGTTTTATAGGAATTTTTCTCTAGTTCAAGCACATCAGGTGATACCCTTCTAACTTAGCTCCTGCAGAATTTTCTTTCAGTTTCAGATTTTTTTTTCTAGAATAGGATTAGTTTCAGTTTCTGGTTGAGTGGTTTATATCCCGTTGGGAACGTAACCATTCAAATCGTCTCCAATCTGAAGGTGGTTTAGTTGGACCTTTGTCAGTCCATAGACGAGTCCGGAATTATCAAGAGCATTGTGAAAGTTTGGGGAGTATGGATCAAACACCCTTAAGGAATCCTCCCCCCCTACTCCAACCACAAACGCAAATCAGGAAGGAGTAGGAGAGAATGAGGTACATAACGTTCCTCCAATGAGATCACTACGGGATTACCTACAACCTGCTCGTACAATTACACCTTCTTGCATAGTTCTACCAGCTAACGGTGGGACCCTTGACATAAAACCGGGAGTAATCCAACTTTTACCCTAAATTCCATGGGCTAGACTCTGACCGCCCATACTTACACTTGCAAGAATTCGAAGAAGTGTTGGCCACCTTGCATTATCCCAATGTTTCTGGGGATACAATCAGACTTAAACTTTTTCCCTTCACTTTGAAAGAAAGAGCCAAAGATTGGCTTCACTCTCTTACACCATATTCGATTGGGTCATGGGTTGAGATGAACCGGGAATTCTTGAAAAAGTTCTTCCCGGCTCATAAAACAAACACTCTTCGAAGGGCCATAATGAATTTCTCAGCTAAAGAGGGTGAATCATTCTTTCAATGTTGGGAAAGATTTAAGGAACTCCTGCTTGCTTGCCCACATCATGGCTATGAGAGTTGGCGAATTATAAATTTTTTCAATGATGGATTAAGTTCTAATATGCGCCAATTTGTGGAAATGATGTGCAATGGCGAGTTTATGAGTAAAAATCCAGATGATGCTTGGAGTTACTTGGACATGTTGGCTGAAAACGCCCAATCTTGGGATACCTCGAATAAACCCAAGAACCCCAAGCCTACTCAAGAGAAAGGAGGGATTTATGTCCTTAAAGAGGAAGACGACGTAAATGCAAGGATAGCCAACCTCACAAGGAAGGTTGAGGCCATGGAACTTAGCAAAAATGGAGTTTTCAAGCCCAAGGAAGCTGTTGAAACCACATGTGGGATTTGTCTCACCGACTTACACGCCACGCAAGATTGTCCCACAATTCCTGCATTTAAGGAAGTGCTGCAAGAGACAGCCAATGCCACATATGGTTATCAACGTCCCTTCAATGGACCGGTAGGTAATACGTACAATGAGAGTTGGAAGAACCACCCGAATTTCAGTTGGAAGAATGCCCCAACGGGCAATCCTACCAACTCCCAAAGAGGGCCACCCATGCAAAATATGGCCCCACCTCAATTCTCATTGGAGGATACCTTGAGAGCATTTATGCAAGGGCAAGCGCAAATAAATGAATCAAATCAGCAATTGTTCCAAGAGCTGAAAGTCTCGGTTGATGAGATTAAGGGACGCTTGAATGCTAGGGAAGGGACCTTTCCAGCCCAACCTCAGCCCAATCCTAAGCAAGTACATGAAGTAAGCATCCCTAATCCTTCCAACCAAAACATGGAGCAAGCTAAATCCATTACCACCCTTAGAAGTGGTAAACAAATTGACAAAACTATTCCGGTGAAGGCCGATGAGCCTAATGATCCGGTAAGTTCTGGGGATGAAAATGGATCTAACTTAGCCCCACAACAACCGGAACGCATTTACCAGCCCATAGCACCATTCCCATCGAGATTGGTTGCCCCAAAATCTCTCCCAAATTCTCAAGATATTCTAGAGATTTTCAGACAAGTCAAGATCAATATCCCTTTGCTTGATGCCATCAAACAAATTCCCTCTTATGCCAAGTTTCTAAAAGACCTATGCACAACAAAACGCAAATATAATGTGCAGCAAAAGGCCTTCTTAACTGAGCAAGTTAGTGCCATCCTCACTCAAAAGACTCCCCCAAAATTCAAAGATCCCGGTAGTCCCACAGTCTCATGTATCATTGGAGACTACCGGATTGAACGTGCCTTGTTAGACTTGGGGGCGAGTGTAAACTTGATCCCATACTCAGTATATGAGTAATTGGGCGTTGGTGAATTAAAACCCACTATAACCACATTGCAACTCGCTGATAGATCTATCCGTATACCAAGGGGGATAGTTGAGGATGTTCTAGTCCAAGTTGACAAATTCTACTACCCGGTAGATTTTATAGTCTTGGACACACAACCGGTTTTGGATGCTAGCACCCAAATACCGGTGATATTAGGCCGCCCATTCCTTGCCACATCAAACGCAATCATCAATTGCCGGAATGGGGTGATGCAAATATCTTTTGGAAACATGATACTAGAGGTAAATGTGTTTCATTTGGGCAAAAGACATAGGGATGTCGATGATGATGAGTTCTTCGATGTGAACATGCTCGAAACTTTTGAAGAAGAAGAACTCCTCCAACTTGAACCACTAGAAAGCTTGGAGACATGCTTAGCACATATCATGGATTCCGAAGATCCCATCAGTAGCGAGATTGTGCAGGCATTAAATATAGAAAGACCGGTAGTTGATACTTGCCGGTGGAGGCACCACTTTGAAAAATTGCCACCAACCACATCAAGGCCTCTACCGTCTAGCATCAAACCACCGAAGCTTGACCTCAAACCATTGCCATCAGAGCTTAAATATGTATATTTGGGTCAAGACGAAACTTTCCCAGTTGTTATTGCCTCCCACCTAGAAAAAGACCAAAAGCTCAAGCTGATTGAGTTACTCAAAAAACACCGGGAAGCCATAGGTTGGACAATAGCGGATCTCAAAGGGATAGATCCTTCGGTTTGCACTCACCGTATACACCTTGAAGAAAACGCAAAAACGACTACACAACCTCAAAGACGGTTAAATCCAAACATGATGGAGGTTGTCAAAGCCGAGGTGTTAAAGCTATTGGATGTGGGTATCATCTACCCCATCTCAGATAGCCAATGGGTGAGTCCTACCCAAGTTGTCCCCAAGAAATCCGGTATTACCATCATTGAAAACGCCAACAATGAGCTTATACCGACTAGGGTGACCACCGGTTGGCGTATGTGCATTGATTATAGGAAGCTCAATACGGTCACTAGGAAAGACCACTTCCCTCTCCCATTTATGGATCAAATCTTGGAGAGGTTGGCAGGCCATCCCTATTATTGCTTCCTAGATGGCTATTCCGGATACAACCAAATTGAGATAGCTCCGGAAGACCAAGAGAAAACCACATTTACATGCCCGTTTGGTACCTTCGCTTACCGAAGGATGCCATTCAGGTTATGCAATGCACCCGCCACATTCCAACGATGCATGTTGAGTATTTTCTCGGACATGGTGGGTGAGTTTCTTGAGGTGTTCATGGATGACTTTTCTGTTTTTGGTTGTACTTTTGATGAGTGTCTCGAACACTTGAAGTTGGTCTTGAGGAGGTGTGAGGAAAAACAACTTGTATTAAACTGGGAAAAATGCCATTTCATGGTACAAGGAGGAATAGTCCTTGGACACATCATCTCGTCCAATGGAATAGAAGTAGACCGGGCGAAAATTGATATAATTTCCAATCTACCACCACCCAAAATCATACGCGATGTGCGGTCCTTCCTTGGACACGCCGGTTTCTATCGAAGGTTTATAAAGGACTTTAGTCACATCTCAAGGCCTTTATGCAACCTTCTACAAAAGGAAAACCAATTTGAGTGGAGTGCCGAATGTCAATTAGCTTTTTCAAAGCTAAAAGACATGTTAACAACCGCTCCTATCATGCAACCACCAGATTGGTCCACTCCTTTTGAGTTGATGTGCGATGCAAGCGATTTTGCTATTGGGGCGGTGTTAGGCCAAAAGAAGGATAAAAAGCCCCATGTCATCTACTACGCAAGTAGGACCTTGAATCCTGCCCAAGTTAATTATTCAACTACGGAGAAAGAGCTCCTAGCTGTCATCTTTGCCTTGGACAAATTCAGGCCATACTTAATAGGATCCAAAGTTATTGTTTATACGGATCATGCAGCGCTGAAATACCTTCTTTCTAAGAAGGATACTAAGCCCCGTTTGCTAAGATGGATCCTACTCCTTCAAGAATTCGACCTGGAGATCAAAGATAAGAAGGGGGTAGAAAATGTGGTGGCGGATCATCTATCTCGCCTAGTCCTACCAAATTCCATTGATGAGTCACCTATTGAGGACTCATTCCCTGATGAGCAACTCTTTGTTGCTACGCATCCACCATGGTACGCTGATATAGCCAATTATCTTTCCACAGGTGCGATGCCGACTCATTGGACTGCGCAAGACAAATGTAAATTTCTAAGAGAAGTGCGCAGATTTTTCTGGGATGAACCTCTATTGTTTAAATATTGCCCAGACCAAATTAAAGGAGATGCGTCCCCGATGATGAACACAATTCAGTCATCTCCTTTTGTCATGATCAAGCATGTGGGGGTCATTTTTTCAGCCAAGAAAACAACTGCAAAAATTCTGCAGTGTGGTTTTTATTGGCCCACATTATTTAAAGATACCCATGAGTTTTGCAAAGCATGCGAGCGCTGCCAGAAGTTAGGAGGATTATCCCGTCGCAATATGATGCCTCTCACCCCAATTCAACATCTTGAAGTCTTTGACTGTTGGGGCATCGATTTCATGGGACCATTCCCCTCATCTTTTGGACATGTCTATATTCTGCTTGCCGTAGACTATGTGTCTAAATGGATAGAGGCTATCCCATGTAGAACCAACGATCATCGTACGGTTCTCAAGTTTCTCAAAGAAAATATACTTTCTAGATTTGGGACACCTCGAGCCATTATTAGTGATGGTGGTTCTCACTTTTGTAATAGACCTTTTGAAACTTTGATGAAGAAATATGGTATTAGGCACAAAGTGAGTACCCCATACCACCCACAAACAAGTGGACAAGCTGAAATCTCCAATAGGGAAATCAAGCAGATTTTAGAAAAGACAGTGAGATCGGATCGCAAGGATTGGTCCCTACGATTAGATGATGCACTTTGGGCTCACCGTACTGCCTACAAGACACCCATTGGAATGTCCCCTTATAGACTTGTCTATGGGAAAGCTTGTCACCTGCCTGTGGAGATAGAACACAAAGCCTATTGGGCAATTCGGGCCCTAAATTTTGACATAGACAAGGCTAGCTCGCTTCGCAAACTTCAATTAAATGAGCTTGATGAGATCCGGAACGATGCATATGAGAATTCGAGAATTTACAAGAGCAAGATGAAGGCCTTTCATGACAAACACATCTTAAGGAAATCTTTCCATGAAGGACAGAAAGTGCTCTTGTATAATGCCCGACTTCATCTTTTTCCGGGAAAATTACGATCTCGATGGACCGGCCCATATATTGTTAAAGAAGTTTTTCCTCATGGGGCTGTTGAGATTGAGAATGCAGCAAATGGTGACTGTTTCAAAGTTAATGGACAACGCCTTAAACCATTTGTTGAGAAATTTGATTCAGAGGACATGTCCATCTCCTTGAATGATCCTGTCTATCAGGATGATTGATCTCCTAGTCTGATGGAGGTATAGCATAGGTAGGTTTAGTTTTGTTTTACTGTTTTAGTAGGATTTAGTTGTTGGAGTTACAGACTTCCATGATCGCTCTATCAGGTACTATTGTTCTCACTCTCTCATTGTTTACCATTGCGCTCATGTTCATGCTAATTAACTATCTTTTTACATTGAGGACAATGCAAGATTTGGTTGGGGGGTGAGATGAGATCTCTCATCTAGCATATTGCAACATTTCGAGCTTCATATGCACAAAATTTTTTCGAATTTTCTAACATCTCAAAACTCTTTTAGAAAATTTTGTTTCTATACATTTACGAGGCTATGAGTAGAAGAGGAGGAGAAACGAAGTGTGTGATGTTGTAGTCTTGAATTTCTTCCAACATAATGGCTTTATATGTTAATTCCCCTATTGTTGTGATTGATAGAAAATTTGAACACCTTTACACCAAGTTCACATTACACGATTTTCATGAGTGACAGGTTTATGTGATTTGTGGATTAGCTAGACTTTGGTTTATAGGTGTTGAGCAGCCAAGCCGGGGTATTTTGTCCATCCTTGTCCATGGGAAAATAATGAAAGATATGGATTTCTACAAATCCTATCTAAGTTAAAAGAAAAAGGAAAGAAAGGATGAAATCGGGAAGGAAAGAAAAATGGTGGAAAATTCCGAAAAGGGCTACCTATTACCAACCGGGGGATGGTCGAACCGTAACCAAAGCCGGAAATGGGACGTAGTGTGAAAGCCGTCGGAAGGACGGTAAGACAAATTCCTGTCATAGGCTTGCTGTTGCTCTGTGCACCTTGAAATCCTTGGTCTACTTAATCTATGAAGAAGATGATTCCAGGAACTCATGAGATGATCTTTCATTATGCACACTAGGTGGAATTTGTTCGAGTTCTTCTATTTATCAATCAATCAGCGGGGATTTCATGTAAACACTTTTTATGTTTTGAGAGTCCAAGGTTCAGCTTCTAACACCTAAGTTTTCCAAATTTTACACTTATACATCTTGGGATGGATAGAATCATGGGTTCTGGAAGAGAGTTGGATTTGGAGGTTTGAAACTGTTTCACGCATGTTTTGCTCGGGACTAGCAAAAAGCTGGTTGGGGGGTGTGTTGAACCTCCAATTTATACATTGCATTGCCCATTACACTACATAGTTTGCATGATTTTCATGGTTTAAAGGCCCACCTAACACATGTTTCTGTGATTGTAGGGATGAGAGTGGATTTCATCAAATTGAAGCCAAAAGAATATATTTGAAGACATTGGAGGAAGTCTTGAGATGGATCAAGGAAAGACAAAGAAAGAGAGAGAAAAGAAGATGAAGAAATACAAGGCTGACCGGTCGTCCAACCGGTCAGCCACATCAAACGAATCAAGTAGAAGAGAGGCCGACCGGTCATGACCGGTCGGCCATGAACACTGAATGAAGGCTGGCCACATTGCATTGGGGCCAACCGGTCATGACCAGGTCGGCCATAGGTACTGGATGAAGGATAAAACAGCCCGACCGATCATGACCGGTCGGGCATGCATGCTGGAACAATGGACAGTCCACACCGACCGGTCATGACCGATCGGCTGTGCTCTCTAGAGTATTTGAAAAGCCAGGCCGACCGGTCACGACCGGTCGGTTCTGCGTAAGAAGAATCCTTTCTAATTCGGGACTCCGAATTTCACTGCGCAAGGCGTAGGATTTCGCAGAATCCGACACAAGGGAGGATTGTTGCTATAAAAGGCCACCTAGGGGCTCTCCCTAAGGTATCAGAGAAGAGAAGGAACGTGAGTTTGGAGGCTGAAGGCGACTGTGGAGCGTCTGCAACATCTATCTTCGGGTTTTTCTAGTTTTATGCTTTATTTTTGAGTTTTTAGTTGTAGCATGACTATGCTCGGCTAAAACCTCTCAGCTAAGGCTGAGAGGTGAATCTTGTAGCCAGTTCTATGTTAAATTCAGTTTGATTTAAGTATTTTTCAATTCAAAGTTGATTCTTCTTATGTTTCAGTCCAATAGGTGGTAGTTTGAGATGTCTTATCTAAGTTTATGTGCTCCGGACATGAATTCCTTTTAATTCTCTGAGATTATCACAGGTTGCTTGTTTAGATTCGAATTATAGTAATCCTTGAGCAGGCCATAGTCCATAGGCATGGCTGTTACTCCGCAGGCTATGAATTTGAATTCTACATTGATTGAATGGACTTGAACTTGGAAGTTCAACTTGAATTGGATGAATGTGTGTGAATGCTTTATTTTCCAACTAGATAAGAGATAGGACTTCAAATCTAGTTGTGTTCTCTACTTGGATTGACTGAATTGACATAGGATTGCTACAAGTGGATCCTTGAAAGCCTTAGTACATTATATCTCTGATTTTTCATTAAGTTATTGTTTTAATTAAACATCCCATTGAATTTGAAATTTACTCTATTAAACTGAGTTGCTGGAGTAATTAGGAAGCTGTTACTCATTCCCTGTGGATCGACCTCGGTCTTACCGAGATTTATTACTACATCGCAGCCTTACACTTGAGGCGAGCGAACACTAGGTTTCCTTTTTATGATTTAATTGATGAATTTTAGTTAATGTGAGTTTGAATCAAGTACTAGTTGGGTTTTTACTTTGATCTCTTGATGACTCCGGGCTCATGTGATTCTTAGTGATCCTAACTTAGTAATTTAGCTTCTGAGCATTGTTTATGCTTGTGTAGTTCATTGATTTATCATCGACTCCGGGCATGGTAGACCCTTTGATTGCCTTGTGTACAATGGCCTGATTTTCATGTGGGAACTCACTCAACTAAATTTCTTATCTTTTGTAGTAATCTGAAATAACTGTTTGTTGGTTGATTTTGATTTAATTAGAGTTCTAATCATTAGTTGTAATCAAGTCTAGTGACAGGATTTGATGAAGACTATGGTTATGAATCTCAACTAGATTGGAAAGAGGCTTGGCCTATACAATTGAGTATGCCCAAGGCCTAAGCATTGTTGTGGGAATCAAGTCAATGAATAAGCACTTGTTTTGGATAATTGCTGATTGAACCGCTCTATATTCCGATCGGATAGAGATATGAATTCGATTCCGATTGAGTTATGAGAGACCTAGTTGTGTTGATGCATTGAAACTTATCAAAAGTGGATCCTTGGCGCTCTAGTGCCTTTTGATATTGAAATTACCTTATACATTCACTGTTTAAACCCAAATTACTACTTTCCAGCTTTAGTTCTTAATAGGATCTTAATTATTAGTTGTTTTAGTTAAATTCTGAGAATACCCATTCATAAATCTCTGTGGGAACGATACTCGGTCTTTCCGAATTATTACTACTTCGCAACCCTACACTTGCGGAGTGAACAGAAACCGTATGCCAAGTCCCCAAAAGGAGTGAGAGCGAACAACCATCTGGAATGCATCTGAAATTTCTCTAGCATACTTGTAAGTGTTGAAAAAGAGTCCACGTCTGTTTCGATCCCAATCAGGACTCCATATACCTGACGGCAGCAGTCATCTGGGGGGATCAAAGACCGTATGTCGAGTAGCCGAAAAAGTGTGAAAGAGCGAACATATATCAGGAACGCGTCTAAAATTTCTCTAGCATGCCTGTAAGTGTTGAAAAAGGGTGCACATCCGTTTCAATCTCAATCGGACTATGTATACCTGGCATCGGCAGCCATCAAATGGGATTAGAGACAATGTGACGAGTCACCGAAAATGAATGAAGGAGTGAACAATCATCCGAAATGCGTCCAAAATTTCTCTTGCATTCTTGTAGGTGTTGAAAAAGAGTCCACGTCCATTTTGATTCTAATCAGACTCAGTATACCCTATATCGGAAGCCATTAGGTGGGATCAGAGACCGTACCCCGAGTCGTCGAAAAAGAGTGAAAGAGTGAACAACCATCCGGAATGGGTCTGAAATTTCTCCGGCATGCCTGTAAGTGTTGAAAACGAGTCCACCTCCATTTTGAAACCAATCAGACTCACTATACCCAACCTTAGTAGCAATGAGGTGGGATGAGAGACTGTATGCCGAGTCGCCCCAAAAGAGTGAAAGAGCAAACAAACATCCAAAATGAGTCCAAAATTTCTCCAACATGCCTATAACTGATGAAAAAGAGTCCACATCCATTTCGATCCAAATTGGACTCAGTAAACCAGGCATCGGCTGCCGTTAGGTGGGATAAGAGACCGTATGCCGAGTCGTCGAAAAAGAGTGATAGAGTGAACAACCATCCGGAATGTGTCCAAAATTTCTCCGGCATGCCTATAAGTGTTGAAAAAGAGTCTATATGTTGAGCTCTTAATTGTGCATATTCTAACCCCAATTCATCACTCATTGTGCAAGGTTTGTATGGTTTGTAGGCTAACCCAATGCATATTTTGTGACTACAGGACTGAGAGGGAATTCCATTCAATTGAAGACTGAAAAGGGTTCACTTAGGATCATTCTGATGAAGAACGTTTGAGGACCAAAGAAGAAAAGAAAGAAAGAAGTAAAGAAGAAAAGAAAGCAGAAGAAAGAAAGGATGAAAACAAGAAGAAAAGAGAGCTGACCGGTCGTGACCGGTCGGCCAAGGAAGCCAGACCGGTCAGTGACCGGTCAGCCATGCGTGTTTGGAGGTACTAAGGAAGGCCGACCGGTCATGACCGGTCGGCCATGGCTGCTGTAACATAAGAAGAAACGTCCGACCGGTCTTGACCGGTCGGACATCATTGCTGGACTGAAGATAAATAGGCCCGACCGGTCTTGACCGGTCGGGCATGCTTGCTGGAGTGGTTGTTTATTGAGGCCGACCGGTCATGACCGGTCGGCTGTGCGAAAGAAGTTAGAAATTTCTAATTCCATCCCGATTTTCTCTGCGCTGCGTAAGTGTTACGCAAGTTCTCGATTCTTCCAAAGTTGTGGAGCTTCCAGACTATAAAAGGACACCTAGGGATCGTTCCTAGGGCATCGGAGAGGGGTTCAAGCGAGGTTGGAAGCTGTGAAAGTGAAGATTGGAGTTTCACAACTCCTTTTGGTTTGCTTTGCTGTTTTTATGCTTTTTGTAGTTGTTTCATGTTTCCTTGGATCATGAGCAGCTAAACCTCTTAGCTAGGGCTAAGAGGTGAAGCTTGTAGTGTATCCAAGATGTTTTAATTCGTAGTTAAGTGGTTTTCAGTTTTGGAATTCATGATTATGAACTAAGGTTTGAAGTTTATGCAAGTTTTTAAGTAATTTCTCTTAGTCTTGTGATGACTCATGGATGTTTGGATGAATTACTTATCTTCTTATTTGGTTTGCAACGGTCTAGACCTGTATGATCTGAGGAATCGGAGTGCGCTCTAGCACTAAGCTCTTCATGAAGGGACTTCATGCCAAAGTTCTAGTTTTGGTTGATTATCTGGAATATGTATGGACTGTGCATATAATTTGAATCCAGTTCAAATCATGATCTAGCCTTATCTTGTGAGAAGACTTGAGGATGGTTATGATTGGGAATTGGACCTATAGAAACGGTGAATGACCTATGCAATGAGCATGCTCAGATCAGCCTAGAGTTGAGTGAACGTTATGTACAGAACTTACATGTTACAGACTTCTGGTTTAATAGTTCTATTATCCGACTAGATAGACCTGACTGGTGATTCTAGTTGAGAGAATGGGAAACCATAGCGGATTGAACATCGAGGATTGCTACAAGTGGATCCTCGAACCCCTAGTACCTCTTATAATTATTTACATTCAATTTAGCTTAAACTGTTAATCACACACATTCTATTCAAACTTTGATTGTTAGCTTCAATAGAAACTTGTGGATGAGTTTGTGACATCCTACATAAGTCCCTGTGGATCGACCTCGGTATTACCGAGTTTATTACTACATCGCAACCCTACACTTGGGGAAGCGAACAAGTTTTTGGCGCCGTTGCCGGGGACCTTGACGGTTTTCACAAATTTCTGAAATTAGTATCTATTTAGGACTCTTTTAGATTTTTAGAACTAACTTAGTTTGTTTATTTGATTTTTTCAGAGATTTCTAGGAAGCTGAAGAAGATTCAAGGATTTCAAGTGCGAATCAGGTTCTATCCTTCTAAAACCTTACTCTTCTCCTTCTCCTAGTCATTCTTATTTTATTCATCTCTTGTAGAGTGGGTGGAGACTCCTTTTGGATCTCTGAAAGGTCGGCCTTTTTGCCACCTGGATTCCTATTGGTCGGCTCTGCCGTCTTGGATCACCTTGTGCTCAGGGATTTCTTTTCTCATCTCTACTCCTCTTTCTCTTTTTTCTGCACCTTTTCTCAAAAGATTCAAAGAGTGGGTGGGGTGTTCTCTGAACCCCTATTAACCAGGAGAAATCGGTCTCTATCTTTGTCTCTGGCCTAGCCATTGCAAGACACCTTGTGCTTCGGTCTTAGAGAAGAGTAAAGAAAAAGAAGGAAGAATTCTTTTTCCTTTTTGTTTCTTATTTTTGATTTTGCATGCCACATTGGGCTCGGGATTCCAATAACCGACTCATAAGTGAAGGGGGGATAGTAGAAGGCATTGATAGAGAGCCACGTGTTAGGAGACATCTAGATTCTCCAATTTTATCTGAAAGTATGGCTACAAATCAACCTAACCCGGTTCAAAATCAAACCCAAACAGGGGAGAATGTGGTTGAGAATGTTCCCCGACCTAGGACTTTACGTGATTTCTTGCAACCTGCAAGAACGAGCACTCCCTCATGCATAGTATTTCCACCAAATGCAGGGAATGTGGATTTGAAACCGGGAGTGATCAATCTTCTCCCTAAATTCCATGGTTTAGACAGTGAAAGTGCCTATCAACACCTTAGGGAGTTTGATGAGGTAATCACCACCATGCACTTTGCAAATGTGACTGAAGATGTAGTAAGACTTAAATTCTTCCCTTTCACTCTTAAGGATAAAGCCAAGGGTTGGCTTTATGCATTGAGGCCAAGATCAATTGGGTCATGGAATGATATGCACAGAGAATTTATAAAAAAATTCTTCCCTACTCACAAAACGAACATGCTTAAGCGCCTTATCATGAACTTTGCCCAAAAGGAGGATGAAACCTTTTCCCAATGTTGGGAGAGATTCAAGGACCTATTAAACGCATGCCCACATCATGGCTATGAAAATTGGCGGATTATAAGTTTTTTCTATGAAGGACTGATTCCATCCATGCTCCAATTTATAGAGATGATGTGTAATGGGGAGTTCATGAATAAGGAAGCTGATGAAGCATGGGATTATCTGGAAGAATTGGCTAAAAGTGCACAATCTTGGGACACATCTAAACCAACAAATTCCAAGATTGGCCAACAAAAGGAAAAGGGAGGAATGTATGTCTTATCAGAAGAAGATAGCATAAGTGCACGGTTGGCTAGCCTTACAAGAAAGGTCGAAGCCATGGAATTAAGGAAAGGAGAAACAATCAACTCCACTGAGGTTGAAACTGTTTGTGGAATTTATGCTGGAAATCAACATGCTACACCAGATTGTCCCACAATTTCAGCAGTCCAAAGCATCCTACAAGAACAAACAAATGCCATAAACAGTTATCAGCAGCAATATGGTGCTCCAAACTCAAACACGTATAATCCTAATTGGAAGAACCATCCCAACTTCAGTTGGAGGAATGGACCCACTGCAAATGCAAACAACACTCCAAAAGTATCACTAGAAGAGATGTTGGGTGCACTCGTATCGGTCCAGAATGAGTATAACAAGACAAATTCTCTAAAAATAGATGGGTTCATGCAAGAGCAATTGAAATTCAATCAAAATTCAAACCAAGCCATTAATGAATTGAAAACATCTCTGGCTAGAGTTGAAGCTCACCTGAGTGGTAGAGAGAAGGGCACACTTCCTGCTCAAACTCTTCCTAACCCAAGGACCCAGTATGAGATACAAGATGCAAGCTCATCCTCCCACCATACGGAACATGTCCAAGCTATCACCACTTTGAGAAGTGGGAAAGAAATTGATAAATCCAATCCGGTGAAGGCTCCCAAGCCTAAGGATCCGGAAACTCCCAAAGAGGATGATAGCCCAAACAATATTCCACAAGAGAAAGAACCGGAAAGACAATACAAGCCGGTTGCCCCATTTCCACAAAGGTTGATTTCACCTAAACCTTTAGATAAAAATCTGGAAATTCTGGAAGTTTTCAAGCAGGTAAAGATCAACATTCCGCTGTTGGATGCAATAAAACAAATACCATCTTATGCCAAATTTTTAAAGGAATTGTGTACAATCAAAAGAAAACATAACGTCCACAACAAAGTGCTTTTGGCTGAGAATTTGAGTGCCATCATCAAACAAGAGGTGCCCCAAAAATACAAAGATCCGGGTAGTCCAACCATATCATGCATCATAGGAGACTACCAAATTAAACAAGCCCCTACTCGACTTGGGGGCAAGTGTGAATCTCATTCCATACTCGGTCTATGAACAACTTGGGTTAGGTGAATTGAAACCCACCAAAACCACACTCCAACTTGCTGATAGATCCATCCGGATACCGAGAGGAATGGTAGAGGATGTTCTAGTCCAAGTTGATAAATTCTACTACCCAGTAGATTTTATTGTCTTGGACACACATCCTGTGATAGGCACCGGTACTCAAATTCCCGTCATACTTGGACGACCATTTCTAGCTACCTCAAACGCATTATCAATTGTAGAAACGGACTTGTACAAATGTCCTTTGAAAATATGACCCTTGAGCTTAACATATTTGAGTTATGCAAACAACCGCGGGAAGTTGATGATGATATCCACGAATTAAACATGATCGAATCATTCGTGAAAGGTACAATCCCCTTGTCACTATTTTCCGACCCTTTGGAGGCATGTGTGGCCCATCTCCATGATATGAATGATGATACAACACAAGAGATGGATGCCATTCTAGATGTGATGATGGTGCGTGAAAATAAAAGATGGAGGACCCCAATTGAACCTTTGCCTATAAATGAGAACAAGGCCCTCCCATCCAACATTAAGGCACCAAAACTCGACCTAAAACCATTGCCAAGTGAGCTAAAATATGTTTATTTAGGTCGAGATGAGACATATCCAGTGGTGATTTCTTCCCACTTGGATGAGGAACAAGAGAGTAGGCTAATAGACACTCTATTAGAGCACAAGAGTGCCATCGGATGGACAATTGCGGATCTCAAAGGCATAGACCCACTGATTTGCACTCACCGCATACATCTTGAGGAAAATGCAAAGACATCCCGGCAACCACAAAGACGACTAAATCCAAATATGAAGGATGTGGTTAAGGCCGAAGTGGTGAAACTATTGGATGTAGGTATCATTTACCCAATATCTGATAGCCAATGGGTGAGCCCAACTCAAGTGGTGCCTAAGAAATCCGGAATAACCATTGTAACCAATGCCAATAACGAACTCGTACCAACTAGAGTCACTACCGGTTGGAGAATGTGCATTGACTACAGGAAGCTAAACACTGTCACGAGGAAAGACCACTTCCCCCTACCGTTTGTTGATCAGATTTTAGAACGGTTGGCGGGTCATTCCCACTTTTGCTTCCTTGATGGCTATTCAGGGTACAACCAAATAGAAATTGCCCGTGAAGACCAAGAAAAGACTACATTCACATGTCCATTCGGCACTTTCGCCTATCGACGGATGCCGTTTGGACTATGTAATGCCCCTGCCACTTTTCAGCGTTGTATGATGAGCATCTTTTCTGACATGGTGGGGACAATTCTCGAAGTCTTCATGGATGATTTTTCCGTATTCGGTTGTAGCTTTGATGAGTGCCTTGAGCACTTGAAATCTGTGCTAAAAAGATGTGAAGAGAAGAACCTTGTGCTCAATTGGGAAAAGTGCCACTTCATGGTTAAAAAGGGAATTGTACTTGGTCACATCGTTTCACAAAATGGAATTGAGGTGGACAAGGCGAAAATTGACCTTATCTCTAACCTTCCACCACCCAAAAGCATACGAGATATACGGTCCTTTTTAGGACACGCAGGATTTTATAGACGGTTCATAAAGGATTTCAGTTCACTCTCTCCGTCCTTTATGTAACCTACTTCAAAAGGAAAATTCATTTGAGTGGAGTGAAGAATGTCAAAAGGCCTTTACCACCCTTAAAGGCATGTTGACATGCGCCCCAATAATGCAACCACCTGATTGGAGCCTTCCTTTTGAGATTATGTGCGATGCTAGCGACTATGCTATTGGGGCTGTGTTAGGCCAAAGAAAAGATAAAAAGCCATGTGTTATCTACTATGCAAGTAGAACCCTAAACTCAGCCCAGGCAAACTACACCACTACTGAAAAGGAACTTTTAGCCGTAGTTTTTGCCTTGGAGAAGTTCAGATCCTACTTGATTGGATCCAAGATCATTGTATTCACTGACCATGCCGCGCTTAAGTATCTTCTCTCTAAGAAGGATGCTAAACCACGGTTATTAAGATGGATCCTCCTACTCCAAGAATTCGACTTAGAAATACGTGATAAGAAAGGAGTAGAGAATGTAGTAGCTGACCATCTCTCTCGACTTGTCCTCACTGATTCCCCTGAAACGACTGCAATTAATGACATGTTCCCTGATGAACAACTTTTTGCTGTTTCCCAATTGCCATGGTATGCGGACATTGCTAATTATCTTGCTATAGTTACAATTCCTACATATTGGAAAAAGCATGATAAGGATAGATTCTTCTCAGAGGTACGAAAATTTCTATGGGACGACCCATACTTGTTCAAGTATTGTCCGACCAAATCATAAGGAGATGTGTCCCAGATGATGAGCAACAAAGTATCATCTCCTTCTGTCATTCTCAAGCATGTGGTGGCCATTTTTTCGGCTAAAAAGACCACAGCGAAAATTCTGCAATGTGGGTTTTATTGGCCCACCATGTTCAAAGACACACATGAGTTTTGCAAAGCTTGCGAACCTTGTCAGAAATTAGGAGGAATCTCCCGTAGAAATATGATGCCACTCAATCCCATCTTAATTATCGAAATTTTTGATTGTTGGGGCATCGATTTCATGGGCCCATTCCCATCTTCTTTTGGAAACTTATACATCTTGCTTGCCGTTGATTATGTTTCCAAATGGGTCGAGGCCATCCCTTGCCGGAATAATGACCATAAAACGGTCATTCGATTCTTAAAAGAAAACATTCTTTCCCTGGTTTGGAACGCCTCGAGTCATCATAAGTGATGGAGGGTCTCACTTTTGCAATCGCCCTTTTGAAGCATTAATGAAGAAATATGGCGTAACGCACAAAGTGAGCACTCCCTATCACCCACAAACTAGTGGACAAGCTGAGATATCCAATAGAGAGATTAAACACATTTTAGAGAAAACGGTGCATCCTGATCGCAAGGATTGGTCACTTCGACTTACCGATGCGCTTTGGGCTTACCGTACTGCCTTTAAAACTCCTATTGGAATGTCTCCCTATAGACTTGTCTATGGGAAGGCTTGTCACTTGCCTGTGGAGTTGGAACATAAGGCGTATTGGGCTATTAAGAAGATAAATTTCAATCCTGACAAGGCAAGCTCGTTACGCAAACTTCAATTGAATGAACTTGCAGAAATCCGTAATGAAGCTTATGAGAATGCAAGAATTTACAAGGACAAGACGAAGATATTCCATGATAAGAATATTCTTCGCAAGACATTCACGATAAATCAAAAAGTCCTCATGTATAATTCTCGCTTACATCTATTTCCGGGAAAATTGAGATCTCGGTGGACCGGTCCCTACGTTGTGCAAACTGTCTATCCATATGGGACTGTTGAGCTATTAAATCCAAGGAACGGCAACATTTTTAAAGCAAATGGGCAGCGATTAAAGCCGTTCTTTGAGAACTTCCCTTCAGAAGGTATGTCCATACCTCTGAATGATCCTGTGTATCAGGATGATTGATCTCCTAGTCTGATGGAGGTATAGAGTAGTTAGGATTAGGATTTTGCTGCTTTTGTTTTCGTTTTCATAGGTTTGTTAGAAGGAGGAAGATCTTCACTTTTCACTCTCTCAGGTACTATCTTTCCTCACTCCCTTTTATTTTCAAATTGCTCTCATGTTTTGCTCATTGCACATCTTTGACATTGAGGACAATGCAAGATTTGGTTGGGGGGTGTAGGATCTCTTGGATGAATTCAGCGATTTGCAACATTTCAAGCAATCATGTGGAAATTTTTTCGATTTTTCAAAAATTTGAGACTCTTTTGGAAAACACTGGTTCTAGGCATTCGAGTTGATATGAGCATAAGAGGAGGAGATATGAAGTGTATAGGGCTGGAAGTCTGGAATTCCTCACAGCATAATGGTTTTTATATGTGAACTCCCCTATTTTGTGATGGATAGAAAATCTGAACATCTTTACACCTAGTTCACATTACACGATTTTCATGAGTTGAAGGGATTATGTGATTTATGGATTAGCTAGACTTTGAATTAAGGTATTGAGAAATCAGGCCGGGGTACTTTGTCCATCCTTGTCCATGGGAAAATAATGAAAGATATGGATTTTTAAAAATCCTATCTAATTTAAAAAAAAAAAAAGAAAAAGAAAAAGGAAAAGGAAGGATGAAATTGGGAATGTGGAAAAATGGTGGAGAATTCCGATTAGGGCTACCTACTACCAACCGGGGGATGGTCTACCCGTAACCAAAGCCGGAAATGGGACGTAGTGTGAAAGTCGTCGGAAGGACGGTAAGGCAAATTCCTGTCTTTGGCTTGATATGGCTCTATGTACCTTGAGTTCTATAATCTACTTGATCTATGAAGAAGATAATCCTAAAAACTCGTGAGATGAATTTTCACTACCCACACTAGGTTAAATTTGTTCTAATCTTTCTATTTATCAACCAATCGGCGGGAATTTCATATGAATGCTTATTATGCTTTGAGAGTTTACGGTTTCAACCTCTGTTGCCTAATGTTTCTGAATCTTAAGCTTATGAACCTTGGAATGTATAGAAGGATGGTTTCTGAAAGAGAGTTAAGCTTTGAAGAATGAGAATAGTTTCACGCATGTTTTGCTCGGGACTAGCAAAATGCTGGTTGGGGGGTGTGTTGAGCTCTTAATTGTGCATATTCTAACCCCAATTCATCACTCATTGTGCAAGGTTTGTATGGTTTGTAGGCTAACCCAATGCATATTTTGTGACTACAGGACTGAGAGGGAATTCCATTCAATTGAAGACGAAAAGGGTTCACTTGGGATCATTCTGATGAAGAACGTTTGAGGACCAAAGAAGAAAAGAAAGAAAGAAGTAAAGAAGAAAAGAAAGCAGAAGAAAGAAAGGATGAAAACAAGAAGAAAAGAGAGCTGACCGGTCGTGACCGGTCGGCCAAGGAAGCCAGACCGGTCAGTGACCGGTCAGCCATGCGTGTTTGGAGGTACTAAGGAAGGCCGACCGGTCATGACCGGTCGGCCATGGCTGCTGTAACATAAGAAGAAACGTCCGACCGGTCTTGACCGGTCGGACATCATTGCTGGACTGAAGATAAATAGGCCCGACCGGTCTTGACCGGTCGGGCATGCTTGCTGGAGTGGTTGTTTATTGAGGCCGACCGGTCATGACCGGTCGGCTGTGCGAAAGAAGTTAGAAATTTCTAATTTCATCCCGATTTTCTCTGCGCTGCGTAAGTGTTACGCAAGTTCTCGATTCTTCCAAAGTTGTGGAGCTTCCAGACTATAAAAGGACACCTAGGGATCGTTCCTAGGGCATCAGGAGAGGGGTTCAAGCGAGGTTGGAAGCTGTGAAAGTGAAGATTGGAGTTTCACAACTCCTTTTGGTTTGCTTTGCTGTTTTTATGCTTTTTGTAGTTGTTTCATGTTTCCTTGGATCATGAGCAGCTAAACCTCTTAGCTACGGCTAAGAGGTGAAGCTTGTAGTGTATCCAAGATGTTTTAATTCGTAGTTAAGTGGTTTTCAGTTTTGGAATTCATGATTATGAACTAAGGTTTGAAGTTTATGCAAGTTTTTAAGTAATTTCTCTTAGTCTTGTGATGACTCATGGATGTTTGGATGAATTACTTATCTTCTTATTTGGTTTGCAATGGTCTAGACCTGTATGATCTGAGGAATCGGAGTGCGCTCTAGCACTAAGCTCTTCATGAAGGGACTTCATGCCAAAGTTCTAGTTTTGGTTGATTATCTGGAATATGTATGGACTGTGCATATAATTTGAATCCAGTTCAAATCATGATCTAGCCTTGTCTTGTGAGAAGACTTGAGGATGGTTATGATTGGGAATTGGACCTATAGAAAAGGTGAATGACCTATGCAATGAGCATGCTCAGATCAGCCTAGAGTTGAGTGAATGTTATGTACAGAACTTACATGTTACAGACTTCTGGTTTAATAGTTCTATTATCCGACTAGATAGACCTGACTGGTGATTCTAGTTGAGAGAATGGGAAACCACAGCGGATTGAACATTGAGGATTGCTACAAGTGGATCCTCGAACCCCTAGTACCTCTTATAATTATTTACATTCAATTTAGCTTAAACTGTTAATCACACACATTCTATTCAAACTTTGATTGTTAGCTTCAATAGAAACTTGTGGATGAGTTTGTGACATCCTACATAAGTCCCTGTGGATCGACCTCGGTATTACCGAGTTTATTACTACATCGCAACCCTACACTTGGGGAAGCGAACACTATATCCATTTTGATCCCAATCAAACTTAGTATACCAGTCATCGAGAGCCATCAGATGGGATTGGAGACGTTATGCCGAGTCGCCGAAAAAGAGTGTAAGAGAGAACATCTAGCACGAACGCGTATGAAATTTCTCCGGCATGCATGTAAGTGTTGAAAAAGGGTCCACATCTATTTCGATCCCAATCGGACTCAATATACCCATCATCGGCATCCATCAATTGGGATCATATAACATATGCCGAGTCAACGAAAAGGAGTGAAAGAGTGAACAACCATCCGAAATGCGTCTGAATTTTCTGGAGCATACCTGAAAGTGTCGAAAAAGGGTTCACATCCATTTCAATCCTAATCATACTCAACATACACGGCATCGACATCCATCAGGTGTTATTAAGGACCGTATGCCGAACGTTGAAAAAGAGTGTAAGAGCGAAAAACCATCCGAAATGACTACGAAATTTATCCGGCATACCTGTAAGTGTTGAAAAAGTGCCCATGTCCATTTCGAACATAATTGGACTCGGTATACCCGGCATCGTCAGCCATCGGGAGGGATGAGAGACCGTATGCTAACTCGTCGAAAAAGAGTTAAAGAGCGAACAAACATCCGGAATGCGTCCGAAATTTATCAGGCATGCTTGTAAGTGTTGAGAAAGAGTCCACCTCTGTTTCAATCCTAATCAGACTCATATACCCGGTATCAGCAACCATTAGGTGGGAAAAGAGATTATATTCCGAGTTGACGAAAAAGAGTGAAAGACCGAACAAGCCATCCAAAATGCGTCCGAAATTTCTCCGGCATGCCTGTAAGTGTTGAAAAAGAGTCTATGTCTATTTCGATTCAGATGGGACTCAGTATACCCGACATCGGTAGCAATGAGGTGGGATTCAAGACTGTATGCCAAGTTGCTTAAAAAGAGCAAAAGAGCGAACGATCATCCGAAATGGGTCCGAAATTTCTCCGGAATGCTTGTAAGTGTTGAAAAAGAGTCCATGTTTGGTTCGATCCAAATCAGACTCAGTATACCGGGCTTCGGAAGCCATCAAGTCGGATCAGAGACCGTATACTGAGTCGCCGAAAAAAGAGTGCAGGAGCGAACAACCATCCGCAATGCGTCTGAAATTTCTCCGGCATGCATGTAAGTGTTGAAAAAGAGTCAACATCCATTTCGATCCAAATCAGACTCAGTATACCAGGCATCGAGAGCCACCAGGTGGGATTAAAGACCATATGTCAAGTCACCGAAAAAGAGAGGTAGAGCAAACAACCATCCGGAATGCGTCCAGAATTTCTCCGACATGCATGTAAGTGCTGAAAAAGAGTCAACATCCATTTCGATCCCAATTAGACTCAGTATACCAGGCATCGGGAGCCATCAGGTGGGATTAGAGACCGTTTGTCGAGTCACCAAAAAAGAGTGACAGAGTTAACAACCATTCGCTATGCATCGAAATTTCTCCAGCATGCCTATAGTTGTTGAAAAAGGGTCCACATCAGTTTCGATCCCAATCAGACTCATTATACCCGACATCAATAGCCATCAGGTGTGATTACATAATGGATGTCGAGTCAACGAAAAAGTGTGAAAGAGTAAACAACCATCCGGAATGCGTCTGAAATTTCACTACATGCCTGAAAGTGTTGAAAAAGAGTCTGCGTTCGTTTCGATCCTAATCGGACTCAATATACCCGGCATCGGCGGGCATCAGGTGAGATCAAAGACGGTATGCCGAGTCACCAAAAATGAATTGAGGAGTAAACAATCATCCGGAATGTGTCCAAATTTTCTCTAACATACTTGTAAGTGTTGAAAAAGGGTCCATGTCGGTTTCGATTCCAATCGGACAGTATACCCAGCATTGGCACCCATCAGGTGGGATAAGAGACCGTACGTCGAGTCCCTGAAAAGAATGATATAGCGAATAACTATCCGGAATGCGTCCGGAAATTTTCCGGCATGCCTATATGTGTTGAAAAAGTAGTCCACGTCCGTTTCGATCGCAATTGGACTCCATACATCCAACATTGGCAGTCATCAAGTGGGATCAGAGACCGTATGTCGAGTCTACATCCGTTTCAATCCCAATCAGACTCAGTATACCCGGTATTAGGAGCCATCAGATGGGATTAGAGGCGTTATCTTGAGTCGCCTGAAAAAGAGTTTAAGAGCGAACATCTATCACGAACATGTCCAAAAATTTTCTAGCATGCCAGTAAGTGTTAAAAAAGGGTCCACATCTATGTCAATCCCATCGGACTGAGTATAGCTGGCATTGACAACCATTAGGTGGAATTACATAACATATGCCGAGTTAATGAAAAAGAGTGAAAGAGTGAACAACCATCAGGAATGCATCCAAAATTTCTCTGGCATGCCTGAAAGTATTGAAAAAAAGTCTGCATCCGTTCTGATCCTAATTGTACTCAATATACATGGCATCGACATCCATTAGGTGGGTTCAAAGACCGTATGGTGAGTCGTCAAAAAATATTGTAAGAGCGAACAACCATCTGGAATGTGTACGAAATTTATCTGGCATTCTTGTTAGTGTTGAAAAAGAGTCCACGTTCATTTCGATTCTAATCGGACTCAATATACACGGCATTAGCAGCCATCGGGTGGGATGAGAGACGGAATGCCGAGTTG